>CM076584.1:1542415305-1542938976 GCA_034641835.2 Pinus albicaulis
ATATTAGAGTATCACAGAATAAATTTCAGATCCATAAGACCTTGAATCTCAGAGATATATCAATAGAGCTTCAAACATTCTAATATTATACAAATTAAGGTACGTAAATTACTAAAGACCTAATGGTTGAATAGAAAATCTTTTTTTTCGTGATTGAAAGTTGTGATAAAGAGGAGTACTATTGTCAAGTGGGTGTAGCTCGGGTGGTAGGGAGGAGTCACTCTCATCCTCCCCACCCAGGTTCCAGTCCCACCAATATTGACATGCTTGCTCTTTCGGACTAATTTCTACATGAAAGATAACTCACTCACCTAGAAACGGGTGGGTTTTCCATGGAAGTAACTAGTATCGATCTCTAGTACATTTTACCACATTGGATAATAATAAAAAATAAAAAAAGAGGAGTATGGTTATAATTTTCCAACATTCCTCCAAATAAATCTAATATGGCAATTAAATCGATTGAAGGCTCATCCTTGACTCATGAAGAAAGTGAAGATTTAGAATTTAGGTTATCTCAATTAGAGAAGACAAATAACGAAATAGATGGTAGTATGTTGAAAGAAGATGTTTCTCTTTGTATCCTCATAATGTGCAATCATTTCTTCTGTAAAAATTAACCAAGTGACAAGTGGTTTACAAGAACAAATCCATAGATATCATATAAACTAATTTAGTTCTAAATATAAAGTTGCAATGCGTACCTTTTGTGTGTGTTGCACATCATGGAGATCAAAATATTGCTCCATCTGTAGTATCCATGTTTCCAAATCTTTGCCATCAAACTTCCTCATATCGATCTTTGGAATGTGGTTGTTCTTAAACCCAACATTGGAGTCTCTAAAATATTGATTAACATTCCTTTTATTCTCATCATGAGTTTCATGGAATACCTTTTCGCTATTAGGAAGCATTTCTTATAGCAACTTTTTCAAACCTTCCTTCAAAAATTCCATGTCTGATTTTAATCCATCCTTCAAACCTTCCATGTTTGATTTTAAACCATTATTCAAACCATCCATCTTAGCTTCCATTTAGTTTTTTGTTACTCTTTGCGAGAGCAAAATTTGTTGCACTTGGTCACGTAATTTTGATATATCATGTTGTATTTCTTCCTCTTCTTCATCTGTAATAGTAGAGATTTTTGGTTGCTTAATAGGTGTGTCCATTTTTTTTTTAAGGCATTTTAGAATCAAACAATGATATCTATGTTTCACTATTCCATTTGAATCAGTTCAAACTGATTTTACAAGCAAAAGTTATGTAATTGTTTTTAAAAAATACTCACATTTTTCTTGCCTTTTAGGAGCTCAATATTGAAATTGTTATATCTCTATAATTTTGGATCTATAAGGTTTGAAATTTCTTCTTGTGGTAACTCTCTAAGTCTTATTTCGAACCCCATAAGTCAGACTCGGAATGGATTCTTCAAGAAAGATTTATGCCCAATGTCCCACGATGACATGATTATAGACAGTTCAGTAGAGAGAACTTGTACGGAGTGCCACGTGTTACTGTTTCGACCTTTGGCCTTGAAAATGATGTCTGAAAAACTAAAATCTGTCCACTTTCAGTCAATTTTTATGAAATTCAAATCCAATGCTCGAATAGAAAGTTATGACGACTTTCCCCTGGTCACCTGTTTGAGATGGAATTCTGGAGCCTACAAAAACCCTAACTTCCTCGGATCGCATCTCTGAAAATGAAATGAACCAAGATCCAAAATTTGTACACAAGGTTAGCCAATATTTCGTATCCATGTGGCTGCAATTTCAGCTTCTAAATCTTTGTAAAAAAAAATTATAGCAAAAACGCCAAGATGATATGTTTGAAGAAGTGAAACCCTAGAATCCAAAGCTCTGATGCTAAATGTTATGCAACTAGCTCAAAGAACATAAGGAAATATAGATTAACGACTTGAAAATTGTCCTCTTCGAGGGGAAAACCTCCTTTACATTAGATAAATGAACATTTCTTGGATGATACAAATGATAATACCTCCTTGGTATATATAGGAGTCAAAGGGGTCACAATATAATCAAAGCCTACATAACAATAATAATGTAAGGGCACAATATTTAATTTCACATTGAATTTGGACATGTTATCTATCTGGATGGCTCTAATTCTCTACGGCTGCGATCGCTCAACACTAGTCTTAGGGTTTGGATAATGGTTTTACTCTGCGCTCACATAACAGTGTGAACAACGTTCTCTTTTTACTCCCAAATTCGGCAATTTTGCGGTCACCCTACCACCTCTGCACCATGCCCTACAACCTCGCTTCCTATCCCTATCTTCCCCGACCGTTATGGAAGACGATCTTGTCAACTACTCCTTTGACCACCTTGATTCGTCAACCATCTGGACTACACCTCATCTGTTGCAGTTTTCCTCACCGAATGACCCTCGCTCCACCTGACCTCCAGGTTAATTCCTCCCCCACCGCAATGGAGGTTTTTTACTCTAATACATGTTTAGGGTTCTCTTAGACCCCCATAAACCCCTCATTAATTGGAGACCTATTTATCGCTAAACCCTCGAACCCGCCATCCTTCACAATTCCCTCACCCTCTGAGATCCAAAATTAGACTCTGGATCAGACTCTCGCAACAATTCCTGGTTTTGAACCTGTTATTACCTGTCCGCTTCTCGCTTCCACGTGCTCTGGCTTTTCTTGCCCGTCAATACCTTGGGAGCCTCTATCATCCAACTTGAGCCACTACCCCAATCCTCGGCGAACTTCTAATTCTTTCGTTAGGGCTCCTTTGATTAACCCATCCCCGGACGACTCGCGCTCATCAATCCCTATGGAACCCTCACTCCATGATCCTGTTACCCCTCTTGAATTGCATCCAAAATCTCTGAAAAAGACAAGGTGCACGAAGTTCTGGGAAAGATAAAGGAAGTTGATATTTGGGGAAGGCTTTGCTATGGGGCAGGTTGCAAACACCGCAAACATGGTTTTGGTTGGTAGGGTCAGAGGCAGATCGTACTCGGCCACGTGACTGTAAAATTAGGTTATAAAGATCTGGGGAAATTCGCTGGACCAGTTACCGTCTGTTATCACTATGTCTAGGGGATGGTTTGCCCTTATCTTAAACCTCTAGTATCATGCAAATTGGGCACTTACAAAATATTGGCATATTGAATTTACGCCAGTTCATTTAAAGATATGGTCACCTCTTTTCGATCCGGAAAAGGAGAACCTTGGGGCAGGGCCAATCTGGATCTGTTTACTAAATATTCCCCTCCATTTCTGGTATGAAGATGTCTTCTGCACCATTGGTAACGATTTGTGCTCTTATCTAGATGATGATCGATCCTATTTGGAATCTGGGAATATGTCGATTTCTCGCATACTCGTTCACCTTGATACCAGGGATGGTCTGCTTGAAAGTTTGGATCTCTGCCACTTGGGCCATTCAAAGCTCCAGATTCTGGACTATGAAGGAGTCCCTTTTTGGTGTAGGCGATGCCATCAAGTGGGGCATATGTATAAGGAATGTCCAGTGGTGTTCAATGAACACAAGGGTTTTTCAGAATTGGTTGCATCCAAAGGCACCCAGACAACTGATCCTGGAAACATAGCACATTCATCGTCCCTACATATTAACGATCTCTCTCGGAAATTGAACACTAGGGAGCTCCATCCGTCTGCTTGTTACCACTCTGATCAAGTCACCAAAGCATCAACCAGATCAACGAATATAGGGACAGCTCCTCACTCAAGTACAAATATCACCCTTTATTTTTGTACTTCTTTGATCTCTCCCATATCATATGCATCATTTTTTTCATGGATGGTCCCTATACTACTTGAATGATGCCCCCTGTTATATGCCCCTTATCTCCCGCACCTCTAGGCATCCTTGCTCCTATCATCTCCACCCTCCCTAATACCCATCTTACCGTCTCTGATGATACACAATCGTATTCAACCTCGCACCGATACTATCTTAGGTCCAGAGACGCTTCATGAAAAATTTAGACCAATGGGTTTGGCAGTGGTGATGTATCCCCTCCCAAGGTCTCTTGACCCTTCAAAGGTAGACACTCCTACATATCCAAAGCCATCAAATAAGTTGGCCACAATGTTGCATATAGAAAGCAGATTCTGATTGATACGGTTCTTAGACCAAGAGAAAACCCTGAATTTCTTTCCCCGTGATTTTCATATCTTTCAACCGTCAGGGTTTGGCGAGCCTGGATAAAAAATTGGCCCTTCGAATATTGGTGCAATCGGAGAAGTTGGATGTCATATTTTTACAAGAAACATTGGGGATGGGGATCAAATATGTCAGACTCTCAGGACTCTTTTCTTTTGCTGGACTCTCCATAGTCTTGATGCAAGAGGTCGATCTGAAGGATGCTTTGTCGGTTTTCACAACAAAACTATACGGATTGACAACATATGGGCTAGATAAGTGGTGCTTGCATCATAAATATTTTCGATTGAGCTCAATATGAATCTGACTCTCATCAATATCTATGGCCCCTGCCACAATTGAGAATATTTTTTGGAACCCCTCTTAAGATCTGCCCCCCTTGCATCTGATAATATTATCATAGGAGGCGATCTCAATTTTGTTGGAAATACTGAGAGGGGGGTGAATCAGTATTTCTTACAATTAGAGCATTAGATAATCTTCAATTATTATCAGTGTTCATTCAATGATAGCAGTAAACAAAAGGAACACAAATGCACACATTTTTTAAGGTGGAAACCCACTCTGGAACAAAAACCACCTAATTCTTTTCTAATAATTCTTTAATTTTCAACTCCAATTGAAAATGAAGCTCCAACTTCCTAGAATCTAGAAAAGCATTCTTCTCCAGCTCCCACTAGATGGATGCTCCAATGCCCGAGATTCTTCAGTAGTTAACTGAACGGATGCCCCAACACCCAATGAGATAAAACTCACCCTAGCACCACCCTACCACCCTGAAGTTTTCACAGGCTTGAACCTATTGGTGACTTCATGCACCAACCTAGCACCACCCTACCACCCTATAGAAGAATAAAAGAAGAATAGACTCTCGTACCAGGGAAAATGGCCCACTTTACAATGATATAGAATGATGTAGAAGAAGAAGACACACTAGACCATAACCCCAACTATTACACAACACCTAATGATGATCCTAGACCTCCTGACACTGCCTCTTCAACTCTTGGCAGATAGACACTAGTACATTTTTTACAATAATGTATTTACAATGACTTAGTACAATGATACCTTTACAGTGACTGTATGCAATGCTGCCCACTTGAAGACTTCATGTGATGAACTTCTTACTGTTGTTCTGCACCTTGTTTGCTGCTCTTTTCATGCTACCCTCTGCTGCACCTTGCTTTGCTTTGCTGCCCTAGAAAGTCTGGTCCTTTGCAACCCTTGACAACACATGATCTAGCTTTTTCTTGCCTTCTAGAAGCTCAATATTGAATCTGGTGTATCTCTGTTATTTCAGATCCCAAATGTGTGATTTTTGGTACTATAGTAGTCCTCTGAGTATTATTTCCAATGCCATAGATCTGACCCAATTTGGATTCTTCAAGAGATAGTTATGCCCAATCTCTCACAATGCCCTAATTATGGACTGTTTCAGTAGAGTTAACTTGTATCGTGTACCACGTGTCACTGTTTCTTCATTCAGCTCTAAAATTAATAGAGCAAAAACTACAGTCCATGCACTATCTGCCACATTTTACAGAATTCCAATCCAATACTCAAAGAGAGAGTTATGACGATTTTCCCAAGGTCACTTCTTTGAGATGAATTTCAAGAGCTTGCAAAAACACTGAATTCCACAGATCATATCTCCGAAAATATTGCGCATCTTGATCTGAAATTTTTACAGGAGCTCCCTCAGGATTTTAGATTCACCTCATAAAATTTTCAGATTTTGACCCTTCGTAGAAAAAAAGTTAGAGCGAAAACTCCACAATGACCTGTTTCAGATGGTGAAATCCCTTGCATAAGAAGGATATGAGGATCACAATTATATAAATGATTAGGTTGAGAGGGGCTTCAACAACTGAACGTGGGAGGGATTTTAGGAGCTTAAAAAATATTAATTATTAATTTTCAATGACCCATGCCACAACCCCATGGGGTTTTAGCCCACTAACTGGGGGTACAAACTTCAAACATGAATATCTCTCAAACCGTGAAGAATTATGTGGCGTATCATATATCAACGGAAACATCTCGACAAGTAGAAACCATAAAAGTCATTCTTAACCTATAATATATTAATTTGGTAGGTCAAAATTCCCATGCAATATTAGGGTAGCCCCTAGTGCTGCTTGGGT
This sequence comes from Pinus albicaulis, assembly GCA_034641835.2. Lineage (NCBI taxonomy): Eukaryota > Viridiplantae > Streptophyta > Pinopsida > Pinales > Pinaceae > Pinus > Pinus albicaulis. Next base: position 1,542,421,622 of record CM076584.1, read on the forward strand.
TGACATCAATGACAATTTTTGATCAACAATCTCCCCCTTTGGCATTAATGGCAACACAAGTACTCCCCCTGCGATCATGATACCTCTTCCTACAACATTATCTCCCCCTTTAACATCAATGGCAAAGGGTTACTCCCCCTAGCACACAACCATCTTGCGGACCTGTACACACTTCCACTCCCCCTGACACACAACCATCCTGCAGACCTGTACACACTTCCAATCCCCCTTTATATTCTGAATAAGGAAAATCTAATGATAACTTGGGAGAATCCCAAGCTTCTGGCGAAGATATTCCAATGCTTCACGAGTACTCTCATGATCATCTACGCTTCTTGCCCAATCTGCAGCTGTAAAAGTATGAATAATGAGATTTTTACCCTTGGGCTACCACAAGCCATATTCTGTTGTTCCCTTTAGATATCGAAGAATTATTTTGATGGCAATAACATGTGATTCTTTTGGTGCTGATTGGAATCTTAATACTTGTCCAACTACTTGCATAACATCTGGTCGGGATGTTGTTACATATAGAAGACTACCAATCATAGATCTGTACAACCTTTGATCCACATCCTTAGATGAGTCGTATATGCTCAATTTGCAACCTGTTACCATCGGAGTAAGGATGGGTTTGCAATCTTCCATTTTGAATTTCTTGAGAATTTCCTTGATGTACTTGGCTTGACATATAAATATTCCTTTCTCTTGTTGAGATATTTGAAGCCTTACGAAGTATGTCAGCACACCAAGTAAAGACATCTTGAAATCACATTGCATCTTTGTAGCAAACTTCTTACTTATTCGATCATCATTACTACGAAATATTGTATCATCCTCTTTAGCTATTAGACGTGCTTTAGTTGCTTCATCCAGAACATATATTTCATTTGGAGCTCGACTTGCTATAGCCACAATTTCACCATACCTGCCTTTCCTAATTTCACATTTTGTGGAGTTGAATAGTATTGTGTGTCCTTGATCACACATTTGTCCGACACTGATCAGATTGTGATTCATGTTTTCAACTAATAGAACATTCTTGGCTAGAGCATCTTTTCTTCCGAGAGTGACAGTACCTGATCCTATAGCATTTGAAGATCCATCATTTCCAAAGGACACGATTCCATCCTTCTCCTCTTTCAGAGATACAAATTTCTTTCTATCTCCAGTCATATGCGTTGAGAAACCACTATCAACATACCACACATATTTGTTGTTTTGAGCCTTGAGAGCAAGAGCACAATTATCAGTCTTCTTCTTCTTCTTCCATGTTCATTCGTTGTGTGGCTTCGAAGATTATTCTATAGGATTTTCAAGTCTACAGTCTTTGGCTATGTGTCCAAATTTTCGACATTTGTAACATTCAATGTTATTTCTTAAATGTTCAAATCTATTGATGTTTCGCTGAGCCCTAGGAGATTCATATTTGACAGATCTCCTAGAATTGTATTGGTTTCTAGGATATGTGTAACATTCTACAGCTTTATGACCAAATTTTCCACATGAATAACAATAGCCATAAAAAATATTTTGGTACCTAGATGGAAATCTTCATCGAGGGATTGTCTTCCAAGGTTTTTCTTGTGAATCTTGTCCAATGAAGTCTACATGCATGTCAGATCTCATAGGTTCATTGTATTTTGTTGTAGAAGGTCCTGCTTCTTCTTCTTTGTAACCGAGGCCAATTATGTTATTGTAAGATCGTTGATTGTTGATGATTTCTTCCAATGCCATTGAGCTATTGGCATAGTTTTGGATATTTTTTCCTTTCTTCACTTCCTTACACAGCGAGACTACTTGGGCTTCTAATTCTTCCCTTTCTTGGTTGCTTTCTTCCAACTTCTTTTGAAGTGATCTTTAATGCATTTGTGTTCTTCAACTTCAATTTTGAGACCTTGAACTTGTTCTTCAAGAGTATTGGAACAAATATTCTCAGCCTTGAGCTCTTTTATAAGCTTGATTGCTTCCTTATAAAATTCTTCTATGGTCAACCCTTCTTCTTCATTGTTTGATACCTCTTGTTTATTGTGCTTGGCCTTAAAAAATACTCTCTCATTGGCTTCTTCTTCATTGTCATTGTCTTTATCGGATGATGAGCTATCTTCTTTAGACAGAAAGTTCCCTTTGGATCCTTGCTTGTTGAATTTCTTAAAGCCTTTCATACCTTTTGAGTTGTCATCACTTCTGTTCAGACATTTTTCTGCGAAATGCCCAACCTCACCACAGCCGAAACATATCAATGGAAGTTTACCTTTGAATTTTCCCTTACCAATTTTTAGTTTTCTCGTAAAGCAGCATATTCTTCATCTGAAAGACCTTCTTCATCATCTCCCTTTTCTTCACACTTACAGGTGCATGTATTTTAAATTGAAGGTTTTTTGTCCTTATTGGTTTTCTTAGATGCAACAAATGCAGTTTCTAGATGTGAAGTACCCTCTTCTTCATCAAGTCTCATTTCATATGTTATGAGAACTCCATGTAATTCCTCTTTGTTGAGTTTGTCCAGATTTGCACAGTATTCTAAGACCGATACCTTTGGGTTGAATCTCCCTGGTAACATTCTAAGAATCTTTCCTATAATAATCTTCTCGTCAACTGGCTCTCCCAATCCTTCCAGAGTATTGATTATTTCATCAACGTATTGGAAGTATGTAGCAATATTTCCATCTTCTTTCATTCTAAGTTGCTCAAATTTTTCTCTATAGATTTGAAGCTTTGCTTCTTTGACATTTGAGTCACCTACATATATATTCTCAAGCTTGTCCCATACATTTTTGGCGGTTTTACAACCCACCACCTTATGATAAGTAGATTCAATAAGTCCACTGATAATAATATTCTTTACTTTTGCATCATTTACCAAATTCTTCTTACCTTGTTCATCTGCAATTGATGTAAATCCATTTTGAACAGTGTCCCATACTTCGTAACCTTGCGCCAAGAGATAGACCTCCATTCTTCCCTTCCAGAGTGCAAATTATATTCATTGAACAGAGGTACACCACTCTTGGTATGCTCAATGACCTCCTTCCAGCTGTTAAACTGTTATTGAAGGAACCAAGATCTGATACCAATTGTTGGAAATACTGAGAGGGGGGGTGAATCAGTATTTCTTACAATTAGAGCATTAGTTAATCTTCAATTATTATTAGTGTTTGTACAATGATAGCAGTAAAAAAAAGGAACACAAATGCACACAGTTTTTAAGGTGGAAACCCACTCTGAGACAAAAACCACCTAATGCTTTTCTAATAATTCTTTAATATTCAACTCCAATTGAAAATGAAGCTCCAACTTCCTAGAATCTAGAAAAGCATTATTCTCCAGCTCCCACTGGATGGACGCTCCAATTCCCGAGATTCTTCAGTAGTTAACTGAACGGATGCCCCAACACCCAATGAGCTACAACTCACCCTAGCACCACCCTACCACCCTGAATTTTTCATAGGCTTGAACCTATTGGTGACTTCATGCACCAGCCTAGCACCACCCTACCACCCTATAGAAGAATAAAAGAAGAATGGAATCCTGTACCAGGGAAAATGGTCCACTTTACAATGATATAGAATGATGTAGAAGAAGAAGACACACTAGACCATAACCCCAACTATGACACAACCACCTAATGATGATCCTAGACCTCCCAACACTACCTCTTCAACTCTTGGCAGATATACACTAGAACAATTTTTACAATAATGTATTTATAATGACTTAGTACAATGATACCTTTACAGTGACTGTATGCGGTGCTGCCCACTTGAAGACTTCATGTGATGAACTTATTATTAATGTTATGCACCCTAGTCGTTGCGATTTTCATGCTACCCTCTGCTGCACCTTGCTTTGCTTTCCTACCCTAGAAAGTCTGGTCCTTTGCAGCCCTTGACAACACATGATCTAGCTTTTTCTTGCCTTCCAGGAGCTCGATATTGAATCTGGTGTATCTCATTATTTTAGATCCCCAATGTGTGATTTTCGGTCCTATAGTAGTCCTCTGATTCTTCTTTCCAAGGACATAGGTCTGATCCAATTTGGATTCTTCAAGAGAGAGTTATGCCCAATCTCTCACAATGCCCTAATTATGGACTGTTTCAGTAGAGTGAACTTGTACAGCATGCCACGTGTCACTGTTTCTTCATTCAGCTTTGAAATTGATAAAGAAAAAACTACGTTCCATACACTATCTGCCATTTTTTACAAAATTCCAATCCGATACTCAGAGAGAGATTTTAGACGATTTTCCCAAGGTCACTTCTTTGAGATGAATTTAAGGAGCCTGCAAAAACACCGAATTCCACAGATCATATCTCCGAAAATATTGTGCACCTTGATCTGAAATTTTTACAGGAGCTTACTCAGGATTTCATCTTCGCCTCATAAAAATTTCAGCTTCTAAACCTTCATAGAAAAAATTTTAGAGCAAAAATTCCACGATGACCTGTTTCAAATGGCGAAATCCCTTGCATAAGAAGGATATGAGGATCATAATTTATATAAATGATTAGGTTGAGAGAGGCTTAAACAAGTGAACGTGGGAGGGATTTTAGGAGCTTAAAAAATATTAATTATGACTTTTCAATGACCCATGCCATAACCCCATGGGGTTTTAGCCCACTAACTAGGGGTACAAACTTCAAACATGAATATCTCTCAAACCGTGAAGAATTACGTGGCGTGCCATATATCAATGGAAACATCTCGACAAGTATAAACCATAAAAAGAATTCTTGACCCAGAATATATTGATTTGGTAGGTCAAAATTCCCATGAAATATTGGGGTAGCCCCCAGTGCTGCTTAGGTTGACATCAATGACAACCGTTGATCAACAAATTTCTCTTTGGGTCACGCAGAATCCTAGGGATCTCATGGCCAAATCAATCCTCTTTGAAAAAAAAATTGACCATATTTTTTATCACTACAACCTCCTGAACATTGATATGGCAAAATTCCAACCCACCTAGTGGAGTCGGCGCATTGGGAATGCTATGGTGGCTAGAAGACGATTGTTTCCTCATCAAAGCTCCATTAGTTGATATATTTAATGGGATGAGACAATGGGTTAGTCATGGGGGATTATCATATCATTCCCCCATATTCCTAGAGATCGTAGGCACATCCCTCAAGCCTAGGGCCCCCTTCAAATTCAATTCGACTTGGCTAAAAGATGTCGAATTCCACCAACTTGTCAAAGATTCCTAGTTACCCTGTAGCCAAGATTTGAATATGGATCATGTTGTATTTTTTGTGGAAAACCTAACAAAGATCAAGCAAAAAAATATTACATGGATCAAGGAAAAACGTAAGAAGGATGACATTATGCTCCGGAATCTCGAATCAGAAATCTCTGACATGATGGACTCCAACAACACCGGTTTCTTTACTACTGAGAATAAACTCACTCTGAATCGCCTGGAAGCTGAGAAGATTAAAATACTTAAGTAGAAGGAGGAGGAATGGAGGCTTAGGATTAGAGAAATATGGTTACAAGCAGGGGACGAAAACACAAAATTCTTCCAACAATGTGCAAAAGGGCAGAAAATAACCAACATTATCTAGTCACTAAAGGTTAGTTCGAGTAGGGAGGCATATTCATTCCATTAGATTGCAAATATGGGGGTCATACATTTCAGCCAACTCTTCACGACCCCTCGAGAAGCTACCATTGACCACATCCTCAATATGGCCAGACATTTCCCCATTTTCGTTTAGGAAGAGGACGTCGGAAATCTAAACAAACCTGTTTCACTGAGTGAAATTGAAGTTGTGCTAAAATGGTTCCAGAAATATAAAAGCTCGGGCCCAGATGGATGGCCCATTGAATTTTATCTCAATTTATTTGAATCAATTGGTCAAGACATTCTCAAGGTGGTGGAAGATTGTCGTTCCGAGGGGTGCATGTATGGGCCCATAAACACCACCTTCATTGCCCTTATCCCAAAATCTGACTATCCCCTATCCTTTGACGACTTCGGGCCTATTTCTCTATGCAAATGCATTTACAATATTATTTCCAAAATTATTGCAAACTGCTTAAAGCCTATTTTATCTCATCACATTTCCAAACAGTAATTTTCTTTCCTCTCTCATCAACAAATCCATGAGGCAATTGGCACTGCTCAGGAAGGCCTTCATTCCATAAAAATTAAGTAGCTACAAAGCATAATTATCAATATTGATCTATCTAAGGCATTTGATCACACATGCTAGTCTTATCTCCATCTCGTTCTCACTCAAATTGGGATCCCTCACTCATTCACCAACTGGATCATGTGTTGTGTAAACTCAGTCTCATACAGTAGCCTCATTAATGGTGCAGCCTCGAATTTCTTTCATGCGAGCCGGGACCTGAGGCAAGGATGCCCATTATCTCCACTCTTATTTATGCTCATCATGGAAGGATTGAGCAGACTTATCACAAATCCTCGTCGATCCAAAGATATATCGGGAGTTAAAATTACAAATTCCACTGTCATTTGACACCTTTTATTTGTAGATTATGTCCCAATATTTTTGGATGGATCCATCAAATATTCCAGCAATTTTATGCATATTTTAAACACCTTCTACAAAGGCACTAGGATGATCCAAAATCTGGTTAAATCCAACATCATGGCTTCAAACTGTCCAAGACCCCTACATCGATTTGCTATGCAACAATTTCAATATAAATAGTCTGACATGGAAGATGGCATCAAATATCTGAGCTTTCGTTTAAAACCAAACAAATACCATATTGTTGATTGGGCTTGGCTAATTGCAAAGTTGGAATCCAGGATTAACATATGGCAACAAAAATGGCTTTCTAGAGCTGGCATATTGATACTAATAAAATATATGTTAGAGGCTACTCCTGTCTATTGGATGTCCCTCACATGGATTCCAAAAGGTTTCAAAAACTGAATCCATCAACTATGCTTAAGATTCTTATGGAAAGGAGGAAACGATGGAATGACTTTCACATGGGTGAATTGGGATCGTATTCCGTAGCCTAAGAGATGGGGTGGCTGGGGATTGAAAGATATTAATGAGTTCTCAAAAGCGCTCGTGGCAAAACTTGGATGGAAAATGCTCACTACAGCGGGCCTCTGGCATGAAGTCTTCCACAAATATATATATCCCCTGTCTCTCTTGGAATTTTCGTAGCAATATTAGAAGCAAGTTAGGCATATCCAACATTTGGAAAAGTGTCATACTCTCCATCAATGTAATCAAACAAGGTTTGGCATGGCGCATCGGCACTGGAGAGAATGTAAGGATTGGATATGATGCATGGTTTGACTGTGGTAACAGCCATATACTTTCCCAATATATGACATATCAGCTTGAATCTATGGGTATAAAATATCTATCACAAATTTTTGATGAGGCCAACACATCTCTCTACTACCAAGCCTAGAAGTCTGCTGCAACCATTGGTATCCCACGACTTCTACACATCGAATGGACTGCCTACATGGATGCCCTTTCTAAATCACATGTCCGGATCACTGAGCGAGAGGATGAGTTGATATGGGCTATATCAAAATCAGGCCAATACACTCCCAAGGATGGATATCTTCATATTTTCTCAATCCATGAACCTGCGGAAAAAGAATGGTGGTGGAAACCGTTGTGGAAACTCAAAGTAGCACCAAAAGCCAAGCTCTTTATGTGGTGTCTATTAAACAATAAAGTGCCCACTGATGATAACCTCTGGAAACGATATGTGCACGGTCCATCCCAATGTTGCCTTTGCCAATCCTTGACCGAATCGGTCATCCACCTTTTCATATTATGCCCCATCACTCAATTTGTTTGGAAATAGCTCTCATAGTCTTTCAACATCACAAATAGATGGCTCGTTCAATCCTTTCGTGACACTTGGAAACATTGGTGGCAGTCATCCGAAAAACACAAGCATAAGAATCTTCCAGTTATTATCTGTTCGGGTATATGGTTAGCCTGTAACAAGCATATCTTCCAAGATGCTCCCACAAATTGGCCATCACATTGTGTAAAAATTCAGGGTACTTATGATATGATCCAGGAAGAGGACCCCCAAATCATATTAGGAATATAGCACATGAGATCATTGACAAATATCATCTGTGGGCATTTTTTGACGGTTCGACACAAGCTTCTAGATGTCGTGGTGGGGCTATCCTATTTTTATCAGACTCTCACTACTTCAAAATAAAAATGGGATTGGGTAGAGGAACTAACAATTTCGCTGAGTTATTTTGCCTTCGCATCTTGATAATTTTCGCCCATAAACAAAACTGTAGACATTTACAAATTTTTGGGGAATCTCAGATTGTTATTAAATGGTTCAAATCCCATTCGCAATGCCATGTTCACACACTCAGAGGCATACTGGAGGAGATATATGCTCTCAAACAGCAATTTGATTTTATTTCTTGTTCTCACATTACATGGAAAGGAACCAGATTTCCAACAGCCTATCCAAAGAAGTCACGCACCTTCAATTCGGGAAGTGGATGATACAGAAGCATCAAGACAATGAGTCCCGTCAATTCTACCATAGACCATTCATAGAGACGAGGGAAGGCCAAATATAAATCAGAATGATACATCTTATACTTGTTATTTTTGAAATTTTTTGTCTGTTGATAAATATGTAAATATGTAAGCAGCACTATCTGAACTCAGTCTACTCAGACATAACTCTCTAGACAGTTGATATGTATCAACTGGTTTTCCAGCTCCATTTTTTAGATCGATACAACATGTAATTTTCACTAATTATTAATGGAAATTATGATTTTTCCTTGGGGAAAAAATAATGTAAGGGCACAACAATAACAACATGGGGGGTACATGGGCACAACAATAACAATAGGGGGCTACACTAAAAATAATAATAAGGGGAATACACTAGTATTATAGGGACCTAACAAAATTTAACTTGGAAATTGTTCATAAAATAATTAAAAAATGAGTATTTAACTCAAAGAAATTTTAATGAAAAGGCTAGGGAGTTTCATGCGCTGAAATTGGGGAAACTTATTATGGATGAATTTGTTAACAAATCCATGAATTTGTTAAGGTATGTACCTTACTTGAAAGAGGAGAAAGCAAAAATTTAGAGATTTGTTAGTTGTTTACCTTTCTCTTATAGAGAGAATATAATTTGATCAGCCAAAAACAATGAATGAAACCATTAGAAAAACTAAGTTTTGTTTTAATCAGAATAAGAAAAAAGGAGAAAATTATAAAGGGAAAATATCAAGGAAACCTGACAGATTTGGCAACAAGAAGAAAGGATTTAAAAATCCCACTTTCACTAAAAGTGTACAAGCAAGAAATTACAACAAAATTTCAATCAAAAGAAAATATTGGTCAGAAGGGAAGATATGTTATAGGAAGCAAGAATTTCAATGATTTTGTAAAACCACCTATAAAATGTTAGGTTTGTGGTGAAAATCACCTTTGGAGAGATTGTCCAAAAATCCAATAAAGAAGAATACAATGTTAAATAATATTCAATAAGCATCAACAATAAATGAAGTAGCTTGTAATATACCTAAAATCAATGTTGCGTTGGATGGGAGGTAAGCAAATCATCAGTCAATGATGGTTTAAGTCCAAGGTAAGATTTATAACAAAAGTGTATCTATACTTTTAGATCTGGGATCTACCTTTAGTTATATGTCACCTAGTGTAGTTAAGAAATGTAAACTTAGAAAGGAAAAACAACATAAACCATGGTTAGTACAATTGGCCTAAGGAAATAAAAGAAAAGTAACTTAAATTAGTAAGAAATGCACCTTATATCTTAATAGAATGCAAACTATCCTCAATATGAATATTTTACCATTAGGATCTTATGATATCCTTATAGGAATAGACCAGTTACAAACACATAAAGTAATATTAAACTGCTTAGAGAAGTCCTTTACATGTGTTGATGATGAAGGAAAAGTTTGCATGGTTCAAGGAATTCCAAGGAAAATTTATATCAGACAAATTTGTGTTGTACAAATGAAGAAATACGCTAGGAAATGTTGTCATCTATTCACTATCCAAGTACAAGATTTTTTTGAAAATAAACAACAACCATTTTTAGAGGAATATCCTGTACTAGAACAATTTAAGGATGTATTTCCAAAAGAAATACGAAGACTTCCTCCAAGGAGGGACATTGAATTTACCATTGATTTTATACCTGGTGTTACTCTAGTTTCCAAGGCCCCATACAAAATCAGTATTCTTGAACTTATGTAGTTGAAGATTTAATTGCAGGAATTATTAGACAAAAAGCACATAAGACCAAGTGTGTCTCCTTGGGGAGCACATGTTATATTTGTGAAAAAGAAAGATGGGAAATTGAGATTGTGCATAGATTATAGAAAACTGAATAAGATGAATATCAAGAATAAATACTCCTTGCCAAGAATAGATGAATTATTTGATCAAGTTAGAGGGGCTTCTATATTCTCTAAAATTGATCTAAGGTTGGGATATCATCAAATCAAGATTAAGGATGAATACATACACAAAACAACTTTTCGTACATGTTATGGGCACTACAAATTTTTAGTACTACCATTTGGATTGACTAATGCACGTGCTACATTTATGTGTCTCATGAATAGTGTACTCAGGTCATTCCTAGATAAGTTTGTGATTGTCTTTATAGATGATGTTCTATTATATTCAAAGAGTAAGGAATAACATGACCAACATCTGAAGATGGTCCTCAAACTCTAAGAGGCAATGAACGATATGCTAAATATAGAAAATGTTCATTTTACCAGCAACAAATTCATTATCTATGACATGTAATATTAGAAGAAGGAATTGTTGTAGATCTCGAGAAGATAAAACCAATTGTGGAGTGGCCAACACCTAAGAATGTGGAAGAATTCAGATCCTTTATGGGCATCAGAAACTATTCTAGGAGATTGATAGAGGGATTCTCAAAACTTGTTTATCCAATCACTAATCTACAAAAGAAAGAGATCAGATTTGAATGGGATAAAAAAATGTCAAGCTATTTTGGACAAACTAAAACAACTTTTGACTACAACTCCAACTCTAAAACTAGTTGATCATAATAAGGAATTTGTGGTTTGTACAGGTGCAAGTAAAGAAGGCTTAGGAGGAGCTTTAATGCACGATGGTCATGTTACCTGCTATGGATCCAGAATTGAAAGAACATGATAAAAACTATGCTACTCATGATCTAGAATTAGCAACAATAGTTCATGCATTTAAAATGTGGAGACATTACCTAATATGAAGAAAATTCTAGCTAAGAACGGATAATGTGAACCTCAAGTATCTATTTGATCAACTTAATTTCAATGTTAGACAAGCAAGATGGTTAGAATTTATTAGTGATTATGATTTTGAGATCACACACATCAAAGGGAAGGAAAACAAAATAGTTGATGCTTTAAGAAGAAAATTTAATCAAATTTGCAATACAACAGTAATAAATTGGTCAACATATTTGATGGAAAGAGTCAAAACAGTTGGAAAATGTGATTTAGAATATCTAAAAATTAAAGAAAAGGCAGAAAAAACTAATAAATTGGAAGAAGAGGAAGCTTATTTTTCAATTTACAGTCAAGATTTATTGATGTTTAGAGACGAAATTTACATACCAAATGACATAAATTTGAAATTTTTTGTCTTAGATGAGCTGCATTAGAGGCCAACAACTAGTCATCCTAGTTATAAAAGGTTGAACATTGTGTTAAGAATATGTAGCAAGATGTCTAGAATTCCAACAAGTCAATGCATCTCATCAACGCCCTACTAAATTGCTACAACCATTACCCATTCCAGAGTGGAAATGGGAAACAATTTCAATGGATTTTATTATTGGGCTACCACGAAGTAGAAAACAACATGATGCCATTATGGTTGTAGTTTACAATCTTAATAAAGAAACACATTTCACTCCAGTCAAATCCATTTTTAAGGCTATAAACATTGCATAAATCTTTATGAGGGAAATTTTCAGACTTCATGAGGCACCTAAAGTTGTGATTTCATATAGAGATGCAAATTTAACTTCCTAATTTTGGAAAGCGTTATTTGAAAACATGGGAACCAAGTTAAATTTTAGTACATCTTATCATCCTCAAACTGATGGTCAAATAGAAAGGACCAATAAGATATTAGAGGACATGCTAAGAACGTATGTAAAAGATAAGAAAACTAAATGGGAAGACTATTTGCATCTATCTTAATTTACCTACAACAATGGTTATCAAGCCTCTTTAAAAATGGGTCCTTTTAAATTCATGTATCGAAGAAGATGCAAGGTACCATTAAATTGGGATCGTCCTAAGGAAAGATTGATACTAGGTCCATACATGTTAAAAAAAAATGGAGGAAAATAGTCAAGCGAGTTGAGCATAATTTGAAAACAACCCAATATTTCCAGAAAAGTTATGTAGACTTGAAAAAAACTCAAAAATAATTTAGTGTGGGATACCATGTGTACTTAAAGTATAAACCTAAGAAGAGTACACTCAGACTCGATAGTTGTTCTAAGTTATCTCCTAGATATTGTGGAACCTCTGAAGTGTTACCCATAGTTGGACCGATTGCTTATCAACTAGACCTACCAACCAAAATTAAAATTCATAATGTATTTCATGTTTCATTATTTAAAAAGTATGTACATGACCTTTCTCATGTGATTGATTAGCATGTTGTGTTGGTGGAACTAGAGGGAGAGTTCTTAGCAGAACCATTGTGTATTCTAGACCGAAGGGTGGCTACACTCTGGAATAAAGATGTAGTGTAGTTGAAAGTTCAATGGAAACATTTCACTCAACATTAAGCAACATGGGAGATGGAGGATGCTTCAAGGAAGCTTATCCTTCTATGGTTTAAATTTTGAAATGATTTCCAAGAAGAAAATACTAATTGAGACACCGAGACGGTGTCAAACTTAAGCGAGTGAGGATGTGATATCCCTCAGCGTAAGGGTTTTATTGTAAATAAATGTATATATGTTTAAATTTAATGCGCTACTATAAAAAGATAGATAAAAATTTAATTGATCAGTAATTTTTACTTATTAACTGCTGAAAAGTTTTTCTTGTAATTATGTTTTTATTTTATGAATAAGGACAAACTAGGAAATTAATGGCTAAATACAAATGGTTGAAAAAGGAAAAAGCGTGCAATTTTATTTTAGAAAATATTGTAATCCATTAGCAAGTCCTAGGCACCTAATCCAGGTGATTAGATTTATTTCTGGATTATGATATTGTCCAATTAAATGTTTCCTAGAAGATAGGGAGTTGTATTTAGAAGTGGGAAACAAGAGGTAATTAATGAGCAGTTAACTACTTGCCACTTGTTGGTGAGGTGGAGGCAGTTAGTAAACACCTAAAGAGTGGTAAATGGATATTATCTGAGAATTCTCTTGCTTTTGTCTCAATTTTTCTAAGAGCATAATTGGAAAGACTGAAGAGAAGCAAGGAGAATAGACAGAAAGAAATTGTAGACCTGGTTTGCTCGGGGGGATAATCATTAGTTTTTATGTCAAGGTTGGGAGGAGCCAAGTAATTAGTGATATATTTCCCACAATTTTTATCAATTCGGTGTTATCTAACTTTGTTTCTCATCTTATATTAAGAATAATAATATGTTCTTATTTATTTTTCATGTCATTACTGTGTGCATTGAAGTTATTATTTCAACTATAGTTCTTGGCTTGATGGGGCCTAGACCCAGGTTCAATTGTGGTTGTGCAACCAACAAAACCCACTATTACTGACCCTTTCGGCAACAATATGCTTGCGCAGACCGAAATCTCACCTAAGGAAATATATGGGTATGTTAGAACCAGGTTTTTGCGTCTAGAGGTTCAGTGGATTGTGGCTTTAGGGCTTTTCTTCCTTGGCAAAGCTTCTCAAAGCAGATCTATTTATTATACAAACATTTTTCAACACATTTGTTGAACTTAGTAGCAGATAGCAAGATCTTACTTAATCATGCATAAAACAAGGTAAACAACCATAACATAACTACATTATGCAATTACAAATCGAAACCCTTACTTAGCACAAATATTCATAAACAACAATAAAGTAAAACATGTCATCAAGAACACAGATCTATCTCAACAAGTCTTTCATTAATGCTCAGATCCTTTTCATACATTCATTTCCACCCTGCGCACTCAGCTGCAGGGGTCTGCGCACACAACTGCAAACTTCCTAAGGTCTCCACGCACTCAATTGTAGGATCCTTTCCTCTAACCCAAAACCACAGACTCTGACTCAAAACAGTGTTACATCTAAATGCATTTCATCAGTTCCATCATTAAAGCTTATCTATGACTTCTATCTAGACTCCTTATATAGACTTGCATTTACAATATCATGGTCTAAAAACCATGGGTGGAGTTCAACGTTCACAAAATAATCTCATCCCATTACATATTAAGGGGCTTTGACCCACCCCAAATCCCCTAAGACTCAAAATGGACTCTGTGTTGGGTGCTCCACTTCAGGATATGCAGAGTCTTCTCTAACTTCTTTCATCGAGGGGTCCCATGTCCAGCAGGCCCCCAACACAAAATTGTGACTCGTCCCGAGTCATAATATTGGTGAGCGACAACCTTTGCTTTGATACCACTCAAGGCATCCTTCAATGGTGGAATTGCTTCGGCGCACTGCTTTTCTAAATTTCTGACTTCGCTGAGCAGCGTCTTTGTAACTATCTTGGTTGCCTTATGCTCAAACCTTCTTTGTGCCTAGCGCAGTGTGTTGAGCTTCTTTTCTACAGTCTGGGAGAGTTGGTTGGCCTCGTCTTCCCATGGATTCATTCTATTTGTAAGTATTTTCTCCTGCCTGCGCAACTCATTGACTTACTTCTATAAAAATTTTCCCTCATGGAGACAGGTAAACCGTTGCATTGGTGCTAAGGTCTTTACAGTTACCTTAATCTGATCCAACTGCTCTAGCTTCTCGCGGACCTTTGCTTCGATATTCTACACCTGAGGGTCCTCCTGCAGTGAGGCCCATACATCCATAACATCTCTGAAGACATTCATGCAATCCTGTTTACGAGACTCAATCTTTCCCGTGGCAGCTTTGAGCTTTGTTGTGCACTGCTCCCAGACTTCTGGTGGAGTGGTTGGCTTCAATTGCAACTGCAATTCTACGATCTTCATCCGCATCTCGAGGCGTACTTGGTCGACGTTGGGTTTGGAGTCCTTTACTATTGTCGCGAGCTTGGCCAATTTTTCCTCTGGCGCAGCTACAGCTTGAATCTGGAGCTCTGGTTGCTTGTTGCAAGCCATGGAGATGGCATCCTCCAGCTTATGTCTGTGCACAGCCTCCGTATCTCACTCTTGTACAACCCTCTGCTTTTCTTCGGCCATGCTCTTTCTTTCCTACTTGACATCCTCAATAATGAATAGGGCGTGTTGTTCTCTGATTTGAAATTCTTCAGTCACACCTTTGTGGAACTTATGCAAATTTTGTAGAGGCAGTGCAGCGAGAATAAGCCTTGTATTCTACCAATGCACCTCTTGCTTCATTTGCTCCACTATTTCAAAACTTAACGTGCATGTCCATATCAGCACCATGCGGGTATCAGAGGTTAGAGCCAGATCAGGCGATGCGGTGCTTGTGCCTGCTTGTACCCCGCTTATTTGAACCGCGCTTGCTTGCAGTGCGCTCACTTGGCTCACGCTCGCTTGAACTATGCTCGTCATAACTTGGAAGTCCTTCAAACCCTTATAAACGTATGCCAACACCTTCTTGTATTGTTCTTCAATGTTGCCCCTAAGTGCCCAGTGACATTCTTGACAGTATCGCCTATCTTGTCAAGGTCCCCTTCAGTAAGGACCATTGCTTTTGGGCATGTAGCTTTATTAGACTTTACCTTATTCTGAGCACCTTCGCTATGTGGCTGGCGTATTTTCAAAGTAAAATGGGAAGGGGGGGGTCGGATGGATCCAGACGAGTGTCTTCGTCCTGAGCATCGCCCCCTCCTGTCTCGAGAATCTCAATCTCTATCTACAGCTCCGCTTCAATCTCTTTATCAGTCACAAATGTGACTTTCTTGTCCTTCTTTCCCGTTGGTGTGGTGGTCTTCGCACCACTCATCCTTGCCTACTCCGCGGCTTCAGTAAGCAGATTTAACCAATTGCTAGGCCATTTATTGATTATGGCTTCCACATCCTCCTTTGCCACAGGCTACAACATCTCATATCAGACCCCAGCAAGGTCCTTCTTCACCTGAATATGAATGTGGTGGAAGTCTGCTTTAAACTCTGTGATTTTTCGATACTGATTCACAATGCTTGGTGATAACCAGGGCTTTTGGTTAATCACCGTCCACATACTCATCTCAAATCCAACCCAAAAAAAATAATTTCCCATGATCCTGGATGGCTCCGTCGAATGCCACAACAAGGCATATTTGGCGACCTCACACAGATCGGGGTTCGTAGTGGAGAACTGTGACTCCTCGGGCTCCCTCCTAGCCATTAATGCAATGAGGAGCAAGAGCCACGCATAGTGGAACTGCTTTCCCTCTTCTTAAGTTGCTCTGCAATTAGCGAGGAACTCACTACATAAATATTCTGCCCAATTATACACAACACCTTTGGCACACTCCGCAGCCAAGGATATGCCCGACGGAAAAGCTTCCTCTCTACGAATCTTTCTCATAATTTTCCTCGCTAAAATGTGCATGGAAAAGTGCATGGATCTATTAGAAATGGAGTTGATTGAGTAACCTCGGGTTCCCTTTGTCAGACTATAATATTTTTTCATCTGATCTATGAGTTGCTTGTCCTGATATTTCCCCACAAAAGCTTTTGTGAGGTCCAATCTGAGACAAGGAAGGGACGTAATCTTCTTATGAGCATTGCGACAATAAGGATCTTCTTCCCTAGCCATAAATAGTCATTGTGCACCAATGCCAGCAGTTGGCGCACACAAAGTGTGGAACATACAACATGTTCTGTATCCCTGCCTCCTGGATACCAATCACCCATTTCATTGGCTCCAATCTTGTCACGCTGCCTTCATAGGTTTTTTGGCACAAATACCTGCTAGGCTCGAACTACGGGTATTTACTTTGATCATTGAAGTCTCAATCCTCCATACGCAGTCGGGGAACTTTGGCTAATAACTCCCCTTCAATTGGCACTTCCCCCAAAATCAAAGGCATAAATACCTTGTATTTCATTGCGTTTGGATCCTTAGTAGGCTTCTTAGCATCCAGCTTCTAGGACAGAATATACAGAGGCAACCTAGAGATAGGCTCGACCTCCTCAGCATCGATTTCCTCTGGTGCTACTTCTTCTTCGTCAGATTTGATCTCCACATCCTTCTTTTGGCGATCTTGGGCCCCTTTACTTCGTTGTTCCTTAGGTATTTTTTTCCAGGGCGACGATCTTGTCACTGGATTTTGCGGCTTCTTGAATGACATTGTGCCTGCAGTCGTCTGCTGCTTGGGTGACCTCGGCCCTATGAAAATTGTTGGCGGTGTAGTCGTCATTGTGGTGTCTAAACCTAATTGGATTGTGTGGTTGAGCCCTGCCTTGATCAATGATTCTCTTAATGCTTCGAAACTGTAATCTGACATGCAATACCTTGCTCGACACTCTTGCAGAAACCAACTCTCACTTCGAAATCTTAGTGCACAAAGTGTTTGAATGGGGAGCGGGATCCCTAATTTATAGCGAAATTCAAATTCAAACTCCATCATCTCCTTCAGATACTCCTCATAAATGTCAATTTGGTAGCATATCCGCCCAAATATGCCCATTAAATGCATCCCTCCCACTCCTTTTAACAGCCAAGTCATTGTCCAATCAAATGTTCTTGTTCCAATGGTCACTTTTTGGATGAACTCCACTATACCCATGCCTTCGGCGAAGTCCTGCCTCCCTTCGAGCAATATTCTCCAGCTGCGCCTGCTTTCGTTATGTCGCGCAGTGTTTCTACATCGAGGCAACCACCCTTCAGCAAAATCATTGATAGTCCTATGCACCTGGGCAAGTAGGCACCAGCATATTTCCTTTCCCAACACAGACTTGTTGACCAGGTATTTCCAAGCGAATTGTTTGGAACATTCTTGGGTTGGTTCCAATTGCGCAGCCCAATCAGGTTGTACCAACGTCCTTGGCTCCTTGCTAATTCAGAATACTCCCGCTTTGACTTCTTGAAGAGCCTCATTAATACACTCCCAACCATCTGTGAAGCTATAAGTTAACAAAAATTCTTCCACCATCTCATCCTAATCCATAGTGCCATGGAGAAACTATGTCTCCATATACCACTATTGAGGGATCATATCCAAGGAATGAAAGAACATGCCCTACCGAACTGCAGTAGTTACAGAATAACTGCTTTGGCGATCTGACATCTTTTTTCAGCAGATGACAATAGTCCATGGAATGTTGGCCAGCCACTTCGTATATGCTACACCAGACATTAGGCCCTACACTTGGCCCAACACTCGATCGAGGCTTCAATGGACTCGACATCCCAACACCCAAATAGTCTCTATAAACATGGCACTGCTCTTTATAGTGACCCTCTGCTTTGCACTTTATACACCATACTTCCGTCCGCATATCAGGTCTAACCGCCTTTCCCTTTTTTATATCTCGGAGCTCCATATGGAAACTTGCCAACTGAGTTTAAATCTGTTGAACCCCTACGCTTGTATCGATTATCGACGAAGCTTCAAGCTTCATCACTATCTCTAGCGCTTCAGCCTGGGTTGCAATCTTCTGTTGTGAAAGCGGAAATCTAAAGTGAGGCAACAACGCAATGATGAACCATTCTTTATGCTGCTCATCAAGGATCTGGAATTTGACTTGGCTTAGCAATGTCTTAAATCTCTAGTCTACCTCCCACATAGTCTTAGTGAGCAGCTGCTTAATTTCTTTGATCTTTTTGATACACTAGGACTGCGACTTTGGTTTCTTGAGTTCAGTGTTCAGCACAATCTTCGTCTTAGCCAATGTAGTATTTGTGTTTGTCGTAGTATATTTCATGTACCAGGACAATGCTCTATCCTATTGATCTAAATGTGATCGAATAAAATTCTTAGGTAGTTTGATTAGTTTGTCCTTTAGATTGATTGTTAACTGAAGAAAGCTTTAAATGAAAGACGACATAAACCAGCAGAAAATAATTGATTAAATAATAGCAATAAACAAAGAGAAGAAGAAGCAAACAGTTGATTACGAAGTTCGTCCCTGGTGGAATACATCTCCGGGTCCGTTTTCAAGTGGGCGTCCATTTTATTAGGATTGATATTGGGAAATTTTATTTACATAGAAAAGAATTAGAATTACTGTGCTCACAAGCACTTATGGACTCTGTAAACAGAAAGTACTCTCTCTCGCCTTTCCGACGCCTATCTCTGCGCTCAATTCCAACTCCCGACGATCGAGCAATGTTGCAAACAAATTCGCCTCTATCCTGCTGAAATTGAACTCAAAATACACACTGTCCCTTTGATTGAATTTTTCATGGCTTAAATAAGGTGGCCTTCGAACCTCTGAATACCAAATTTAGAACTTGGTTGAGAAAATCATGTGATAAGGTGTCGATTCCCCTCCTATACATGAACCTAGGGATAGAAAACCTTAACCTTTGGAGCTGAATTAAATACAAAAATCCAAAACTGGACCATATAATAAAATTTTAGCCCGACGGTTAGGCTAACCGGGTGGAGTTGATTAACTGCCGGCATGTGAACAAGCAAATCCAGCGGTTGGCTCCAGCGGTTATGGTGGCTCCAACAGTCACAGTCTGATCCTTATCCGCCGCCGCATTCACATTTCAACAAATCCCGACGCGGTCTATCCAACGGTTAAGGCTTAGGGTTTTAATAATTACTATCCTTTTGACTCCGCCGCAGTCTACAGAGACCTGTCACATGGTTGACGGGTTCCGACACAATTTTAGAGCGATTAGGATAAAACTGTGGGTTTTTAAACTTTATTATAAAGTTTTTACACCAAACCTTAGTATTAAGGTTTATAACATAGTTTAGGCCCGAAATTGGGTTGTAGCTTAGGTTTTCATTGCGTTAGGATTTTTCATAAGGTTTAGGACTTAGGTTTTTATTTTATAAGGCTTTGTACCATGTATGGGTTTGTGCTAGGTTTGCTAGGTTGTCACTTAGGTGTTAGGTCTAGTACTTGATCCTTAAGACTTAGGATTTAGGTACCTAGATTCCTATCCTCCTTTTACATCATTTAAACATAGTTAAATGACCTATGGAAATATCACCATATGATACCTTAACACATCAAAACACCAAATTAAACCATTATATGCCATGAACCCGATACTGAACCAAGATCAACTTGAGGACGTTTTCTTTGGATGACACTGATGAAACTGGCGGATTGGAGACTGAACTGGACGTCAGTTGTACTTGGAACTCTGTCGATCTGCATTGATCAAGATCCTCCTGGATCAATCCTCTCCACTTGAAAGCTTTTGGACCACAAAAGCTTGATTTTAAGAAGACAATAAGTGAGAATACAGCGCCCTCACTTTCATCTTGACTTTGCTGAAATACAACCATATCTGATCGCCGACCTGAAACTAACGATTGACTTGATGCTTATCATGGCGCAATTTGTACCTGACTTGGCTCAATGCTTGTCGTTGCACAGAAGAATGTAAGGTTTGATTGTAAGCTTGATGCACATAAGGTAAAAATTCATCCCACAACTTAGGATGTTTACTGTTGTTACCTCGAAGAATATGTATCCTGGTCATGTCCACCATTTTTGTCTGTCCTTCAACGAAAACCATGCTGCCCCATGGTTGCAAAAGAACTGGAAGTGGCATGTACAAACCAATATTTTGATTGCTTGGCTTGCTTGTCGAACACATTACACATCCCTTTATGTACTTCACAATTGTTTCATACATGTGAGGCCAGTAACAATACCTTTGACTTTGTGCCATAGTCTTGCTTACACCAAACTGTCGTGGAATCCGAGAAAGATGAACTTCCCGAATAACCTGCACTATTTATGTCTGCGGTACACATAACTTACCCAGATGATATAACAACCTGTCATAAATATGATAATTGATTTCTTCTATCTGAACATCATGAGTTAATGATTCATAATTATCTTCAAAATCATCATCGGTACTATATTTTTCTACATAACTTTCATGTTTCAATGAACTATTGTGCAGTACTACTAAAGCATTCAAAGACAGTCTAGACATCATATCAACTACTTTACTTGTTGCACCTTCCTTATCCTTAATTACTAAGTGAATTTGCTAAATAAATCCCATCCAACTGTAGTGAGATTGTTGCAACTTAGTATATGACTGAAAGTATTGAAGCAGCTAATAATCTATGTGAATCACTATTTCCATTGCATAACCTTTAGCATCTGTTTTAACTTCAAATGGTTGTTGATGATCTAATAATGCTGTGAAGTTTTTCTGTTTAAATAAATCAAAAACTTTAAAATCGACACTTATTCCCCATGTCCCATTTTACTTATGCGCCAAAATTATGGGTGATCTGTATGAAGATGAACTGGGTCGCATGGATTCTTTTCCAACCATCCCTGGAATTTGTTGCTTTATTTCTTTACACTCTGTAACTGACTTGTGACACATTCCATTATTAGGGGCATCAGACATCAACTGCATCTCATGTGATATTTACTTTTTATGAAGTAGATGTTATGGTTCTTTAACTAGATCTTGAAATGAATCTACCTTTTTAACCAAATTACCTTCATACTGAAATTCACAACTTGAATAAGTATCATTAAGATCCTTATGTTGCTCTTTTATCGACATGAGTATGTATCTCTTACTTGAACTTACTAAGCGCTTCATCTTATTATCATTAATTAAATTCAAGTGATCTTTGATTTATGTGCTCGAACGATGTATTTAATACCATCTTTCTTGAGATGATACATATGCTCTTCCTATAAAATATTGCATCATGGTCATAGAGATAAGGGCTTCCTAAAACAATTCCACATATGTCTAATGGTATCACATCTAGCTCCACTTCATTGAAATAGTTAGTTGTGATTTCAAATTTTAATCGACACTGTTTGGTAACATGAATTTGGGATTGTTCCTTTAACCAGCCTAAAGGATATGGTTTTGGATGATTATGTGTTTTCAAACCCAATCTGTTAACCAATGATTCAGAAATCAAATTTTCTTGTGATCCTGTATCAAACAATGTATCTATCTTTGTATGTTTTGAAGTTACCCTTATATGAAATAACTCAATTCTTTTATCTTCATTCAGTTGTTTGATGTATGAAGAAGCAGAAGTACTAGCATCAAAAGTTTTACCTGTTGTAACCATAGCAGTGATTTTGCCTTCATCACCTAAATCGGATCCCAATTCCAAGCCTTGTTGGATTGTTGTTTCAACCTTCTTTTCACCCTTCTTCGTTTGGAACTTCTTTGGCTTCAGTTCCAGATGAAGTTTCCAACACCTAGCTTCATCATGGCCGATCCTTCGGCAATGTGTATAGGTAGGTCTTTCATCTTCCTTCTGAGTTGTGGCAGTCTTCTTTCCCTTTGGCTTGCCCTTCTTTTTGTTGCCTTCGGTTTCCAACTGCGTGGATGTCTTTGGTGTAAAATTGAAAAGTCTATCACCTGATTCAACATGAATAGCTTGAACACAAACTTCATCAAAATCATTAGGATTGAACATTAATAATGTATGCTGCAAATATGAATGCAAAGTGCCAATATACTTCAACAAAGTTTCTTTTGTGTCCAAAGAAATACCAAGTGCTAACGCTTTCTTTCTAAATTCCTGTGTGAACTCTTGAACATTCTGTCCCTTACCTTGTCGCAAGCACTGCCAATCAATTACAGCTTGTTGTGTGTGACCCAACGGATAGAATTGTTTCTTTAGAGCTTTAATAAACTTAGTCCATGAGGTGATAACCTTTCCTTTACGCTTTAAATCTATCTGTGTCTTACTTTCCCACCAGCTCAAAGCAGTACCCCCCATTCTAAGAGTAGCTAATTGGATCTTTGTCTTATCATCAGTAATATCTTGAATACGACAATAGACTTCTAACTGTTTTACCCAATTATCTAGTTTCCCAGGGTTTATTTCACCATCATACATAGGTAATTCGAACTTAACATCAAGTTTCAAAAGTGGACTCTTAGGTTTCTTTTCTTTTTCTGATTCAGAACTAGAAGTAGAAGAAGAAGAAGATGATGATGGAGATGATGGAGGAGAAAGAGATTTATCTGCGTTGCTTTTACCCTTGTCCTTATTTGATGCCTTCAATGATGAGGCTACATCTCTCGTCTTTTCGTCTTTATATAATTCTGCCAACATTTGCTGCATGTTTAGAAACATCTAATGGATTTGATTCTCATCCATGGGTTTCTTTTCAGTAGCTTCAGGAGTCTCAACGGTCTCATTCCGTGTCATCGTTGATTGATGATCGATTTTCCGCTTTCCGATGTTTGGATCGAATTCCTCAAGCTCGCCTTTTCCACGTTGCAATCCCAACCTGGTTAACATCCACTAACAAACAAACTACAAAGCACAACCTACTCTGATACCAAAATGATCTGAATGTGATCGAATAAAATGCTTAGGTAGTTTGATTAGTTTTTCCTTTAGATTGATTGTTAAATGAAGAAAGTTTTAAGTGAAATATGACATAAACCAGCAAAAAATAAATGATTAAATCACAACAATAAACAGAGAGAAGAAGAAGCAAACAGTTGATTACGGAGTTCGTCCCTGATGGACTACATCTCCGAGTCCGCTTTCAAGTGGGCGTCCATTTTATTAGGATTGATCGTGAGGAATTTTATTTACACAGATAAGAATCAGAATGACTGTGCTCGCAGGCACTTTTGGACTCTATAAACAGAAAGTACTCTCTCTCGCCTTTCCAACACCTGTCTCTGTGCTCAATTCAGACTCCCGACAGTCAAGCAATGCTGCAAACAAATTCGCCTCTATCCTGCTGAAACTAAACTCAATATACACATTGTCCCTTTGATTGAATTTGTCATGGCTTAAAAAGGTGGCCTTCAAACCTCTGAATACCAAATTTAGAACTTGGTTGAGTAAATCATGTGATAAGGTATCGAATCCCCTCCTATACATGAACCTAGGGAAAGAAAACCTTAACCTTTAGCGCTGAATTAAATACAAAAACCCAAAACTGGACCATATAATAAAATTTTAGCCCGATGGTTAGGCTAATTGGGTGGAGTTGATTAACTACCGGCATGTGAACAGGCAAATCCGGCGGTTGGCTCCGGTGGTTAAAGTGGCTCCGGTGGTCACGGTGGCTCCGACGGTCACGATCTTATCCTTATCCGCCGCCGCATTCACATTTCAACAAATCCCGATGCGGTCTATCCAACGGTTAAGGCTTGGGGTTTTAATAATTGCCATCCTTTTGACTCCGCCACAGTCTACAGAGACTTGTCACATGGTTGACAGGTTCCGACATGGTTTTAGTGCGGTTAGGATAACACTGTGAGTTTTTAAACTTTATTATAAAGTTTTTACACCGAAATTTGTTTATATACCCCAAACCTTAGTATTAAGGTTTATAACATAGTTTAGGCCCGAAAATGGATTGTAGCTTAGGTTTTCGTTGCACTAGGATTTTTCATAAGGTTTAGGACTTAGGTTTTTATTTTATAAATTTTTGTACCATGTATGGGTTTGTGCTAGGTTTTCTAGGTTGTCACTTAGGTGTTAGGTCTAGTACTTGATCCTTAAGACTTAGGATTTAGGTACATAGATTCCTATCCTCCTTTTACATCATTTCATCATAGTTAAATGACCTATGGAAATATCACCATATGACACCTTAACACATCAAAACACCAAATTACACCATTACATGCCATGAACCCGATACTGAACCAAGATCAACTTGAGGACGTTTTCTTCGGATGACACTGACGAAACTAGCAGATTGGAGACTAAACTGGACGTCAGTTATACTTGGAACTCTGTCGATCTTCACTGATCAAGATCCTCCTGGATCAACTGTAGCACTGTAACCAACTGTACTTTTTTCATATTTTCATCTGTAATGTTCTGCGAACTCCATATTGCCTCTGCAACAAACCAAAAATGTTCAGGATCATCTGATCCCTTGAACACAGACATCTTTGGTGGTTGGGCCATGGTGAATGGGGGAGGTGGACATGGAGGAATGGAATGGGGCAACGGTTAAGGCTTGGGGTTTTAATAATTACTATCCTTTTGACTCCACCGCAGTCTACAGAGACCTGTCACATGGTTGACAGGTTCCGACATGGTTTTGGCGCGGTTAGGATAACATTGTGGGTTTTTTAACTTTATTATAAAGTTTTTACACCGAACTTTGTTTATATACCCCAAACCTTAGTATTAAGGTTTATAACATAGTTTAGGCCCAAAAATGGGTTGTAGCTTAGGTTTTCATTGCGTTAGGATTTTTCATAAGGTTTAGGACTTCGATTTTTATTTTATAAAGTTTTGTACCATGTATGGGTTTGTGCTAGGTTTGCTAGGTTGTCACTTAGGTGTTAGGTCTAGTACTTGATCCTTAAGACTTAGGATTTAGGTACATAGATTCCTATCCTCCTTTTACATCATTTCATCATAGTTAAATGACCTATGGAAATATCACCATATGACACCTTAACACATCAAAACACCAAATTACACCATTACATGCCATGAACCTGATACTGAACCAAGATCAACTTGAGGACGTTTTCTTCGGATGACACTGACAAAACTGGAAGATTGGAGACTAAACTGGACGTCGGTTGTACTTGGAACTCTGTCGATCTTCACTGATCAAGATCCTCCTGGATCACCTGTAGCACTGTAACCAACTGCACTTTTTTCATATTTTCATGTGTAATGTTCTGCGAACTCCATATTGCCTCTGCAACAAACCAAAAATGTTCAGGATCATCTGATCCCTTGAACACAAACATCTTTGGTGGTTGGGCCATGGTGAATGGGGGAGGTGGACGTGGAGGAACGGAATGGGGATGGGTGGTGATAGGGGTGGAAGGTTAGCGAATCTTTGCATCGCTCTATTGATTTTCAAATCTCAGCGACACTTCTCGGGGTAGCAGGATTGCTTTCCCCTTCTTCAGATCCAAACAACAGACTATATTCAGTTTCAATGTAAGTGCCCCAGTTTGTTCTGAATCTTTTACCGCTTCGCGTAGCACTAGGTTCTCTTTCTCTGAACATCAATCTGAGTGCATCCGTAGTACACCCTTTTCACACAATAACATTTTAATCAAGAACTTCAATGAATTTAGGTACTTACCTCGCGGACCTTTGAGAAAGTTGTGCTTTGCTTTGCTATATGACATAGACGTGTCGATTGCAAACTCAATAATAAACCCTCTAATGATGTTATCGATCCAATAATCAAAAACTCTCATGATCTCGTTATTAGTCCTCTTCAGCTGCTTAATCAGATCTGGAGTCCATGTAGTAGGATTATTATTGAAAATACTCATCTGCGTAGCTAGTCTTGATATCCACTCATACAGCTCACTAGCAAATGATAAGAAAAAGATCTTGTATTGATCTGTATAAATATACTTCTATAACCAATGTTCAATAGATATACACGGATTTTTGTTTTCTTGCACAACAAACTCGCTTTCCTTTAGATCTACGCACTCTTCAATCTCTTTCTTAGATGGATACCACATGCAACTATCCCTCACTCAGATCTCGATCTCGACAATGGAACCATTTGTTGGCTTGATGGGGCCTAGACCCAGGTTCAACTATGGCTGCACAAACCAACAAAACCCACTAGTATCGGCCCTTTCGGCAACAGTCTTGCGCAGACCGAAGTCTCACCAAGGCAATATAGGGGTATACTAGTGTTAGTGTCAGTTTTTGCATCCTGCCACCAGTGATCAAAATATCTCTTTTCACATCATATTAGGGTTTCATTCTGAAATTTTTTATCATTCCACTAGGTCATGCAAAAATTTGGTCACTGATTAGGATATTGAGATCATTACTACTCCTTTCACCTCCATGGTCAATGGACATCATCATGATCAGGTCATTTATTGTTGAAAGAGTCTCATAGTCATCATGGTCATCATTCAGCTCATTCTTCTATGTTGTGCCATCATTAGGTCATAGGGTCAAAATCATTAAAATTGGTCATTTCACCATCAAATTCATCTTTTGAAGGAGTAGTGATAGTCAAAGGTCTTCAACAATTTCAGGTTCCAAACTATCATTTCCAATAAAGTGGTTTTTTGTTTACCATATTTGTCTCTGAGTTGTGCTTGGAAAGCTCATTTCCCTCTCCTAGGGTTTTGAGAGCATTTTTCTTGGTTTCATGACTTCCATGGTTAAATCATCAACAAGACTTGTATCCTGATGCACTTACACCTTTCCCTATCCTTAAAATACCTTCCTAAACACTTCCCATCACTTCTATCATTCAAAATCATCATTTTTCCACAAACCCTAGCATATTGCTACAATTTGACACTTTTCTAGACTAGGTCTGTGTTTTGCCCTTTTTGACCCCTTCCTCTTACTCAATCCTTGAAATTCCACTTTTCCCTACTTCCTAACATCCCTCCCTACCTCCAAAATTTTCCTAAGAATTTAGAAGCCCTCTATCCCATTTATTTCCCTTCATTCTTATAAATTGTCCAAATCCCCTGTTTTGCCTACACTAAACCCTAATTTCCTCTCCCATTGAGCTAGGGTTTGCTATGGAATCAAAGACATCTAAGTAGAGGAGGCATAAGGGAGGTCATATCAGCAAGTATGAGGCCATTCTAGCTCATAAACATCATGTCTCCATCATTTTTCAAGAAGTCATTCCAAGGGACAAATCATTTGCTACACATAGGGTCAGTTTTGTTTCAAAGTATGTTTCTGACCAAATGGAGATGAATTTAACAAACCTGAAAGACATTTATGTTAATCATATAACAAGGAAGAAAAACCTCCTTCATGTTTTACACAGGTGTTATGGTTTTGGAGGAATGCTAAAAATATAGTTGCTACAAGAGAGTTGCTGCACTTCTGGAGTAGTCTTGGGAAAATAAACTTTTCTCTCTGATGGAATGTCCAATGACTTCTTGATGAGTCAAATGATCACTAGACATCCAGAGCTTTCCAACGAGCTATCATGAGCTCAATTTGGAGTTCGAGAAGGCCTCCAAAAGTGGCCTGCAAGAGCACGCTGCGCTTTTTGCACCCCCATTCTGCACTTTTTGACCACTCTTGGGAGAATTGATTTTTGAGGGGCTATGCTTGATCATTTTCAGTGCTTGATAGGTCCATTATGTAGCAGACAGAGATATATTTCCAACGAGCTATCACGAGCTCAATTTGGAGTTCGGGAAGTCATCTAAAAGTGAGTTAGAATATGGCGTTGCGCTGTTGTCAAGGGCGGTGCGCTTTTGCCTAGGGCGTTGTGATTTTTCTAGGTAACTCCATTAGTCAAACCAAGACCACCAGTGGATTCAGAATGATGAAAACATGCAAGTTAGCAACTTTTATAAGCAAATTTGGGCAAACTGGTCAACAAAAAAGTCAAAAAACACCTAAAAACCATGTTTCTGCCCTCTTTTTGAGCTTGGCGCTGTGCTTTTGACCAGTCTTGGGAGATTGACTTTTTGGAGGGTCAAATCTAGAAAATTTTGGAAACTAAGTACTGATTTGAAAACCAGACAGGACAAGCTTTACAATGAGCTATCCTGAGCTCAATTTTGACTTCAAGAAAGCCTCCAAAACTCACCTTGAAGTTGGCACTGGGCTTTTGCGAGTTGCTTGATATTTTCCAGTTTTTGAGTTTTTCTCAGTTGCTGATGTAATTCATGGATGTAAATGTAATAATGATGTTTATGAGTTACCTAGGGGTAAATACATTAGGTAAAACTCTTTTTGAGGATTGATGAATCAGTTTCACTGAAGTTAGGGATGAGTCAGTATGACCACCCTACACTCTAGGTTTCAGTTCAGACTTTGGTGGATCAGCTCTACAACTTAGGGATTTGACCCCTGAGGTTGGAAGAAGTTTTTTCATGCCTATATATTTCACTTCTTGACTCATTTCATAAGTTGGATGTTGTTGTTTTGATCAGAGACACTAGTGTATTCAGATTTTGGCAGGAATATATTGGATGAGTTGCAACTATTCTTTTGGGATTCATGTGGTGTTGTACTTTAGCGTAGTTTCTTCTTCAGTTTCATATGTATAAATGTTATTTACTTTCCATGTTCATTTCACCTCTATGATATGTTGATTTCTCAAGTTTGATAGACATAATACATCTTTTATGCTCTATTTTGGGAGAATCACCATAGTTTGTTCAGTTTCTTCAGTTTAATGCTCTTTTTAGCACCTCACCAGTCTGATCCATCTCACCCTGAAACCCTAAAGTGTTAGAGTGCTTACCTACCTTGCCCCATTAGATGTCTGCAATTCTGATCTTATTTGCCCTGACCTAGTTACCTCTTTGACCTAATTCACTCATCCAGCACCCAAATCAACCAATCAAAACCCCTTTGCTACTATAACTAGCCTAAAACCTAATTTGATACAACCCTCTTGACTAAGATCCCTTGGAGAGAGCTCTCTCATGCCTAGTAGGGCTAACTACTTGGCTAAGCTTGGTTTGTAGTTACCTTTGTTGGACTCTTCTCAGCCTCAGAGATCCGACAGAGTGCTAACAACTAGAACCAGGTTTCTGCATCCAGAGGGACAGGGGACTATAGCTTTAGGGATTTTCTTCCTTGGCAGAGCTTCGCAGAGCAAATCTATCTATTATACAAGCGTTGTTCAACACATCTATTGAACTTACTAGCAAACTGCAAGATCTTACTTAATCATGCATAAAACAAGATAAACAACCATAACATAACTACGCTATCCAATTATAGATCAAAACCTTACTTAGCATAGATATTCATAAACAATAGTAAAGTAAAACACATCAGCAAGAACACAGATCTATCTCAACAAATCTTTCATTAATGCTCAAATCCTTCTCATACATTCACTTCCACCCTGTGCACTCAACTGCATGGGTTTGCGCACACAGTTGTAGATTTTCTAAGGTCTTTGCGCACTCAGCTGCATGAGCCTTTCCTCAAACCCAAAACCACAGAGTCTGACTTAAAACAGTGTTACATCCAAATGAATTTCATCAGTTCTATCATTCAAGAGACTCTGACTCAAAAGAGTCTTACATCCAAATAAATTTCATCAATTCTATCATTCAAGTTTATCTATGACTTCTATCTAAACTCCTTATATAGATTTTTCATTTACAATACCATGGTCCGAAAACCATTGTAGGAGTTCAACGTTCACAAAATAATCCCATCCCATTACATAATAAGAGGCTTTGACCCACCCCAAAGCCCGTAAGACTCAGAATGGACTCCACATTGCGCTCTCCGTTGTGTGATCTGCGAAGTCTTCTCTAACTTTTTTCATCGAGGGGTCCCATGTCCAACAATAGTAATTTGTTAAAGAATTTTTATGCATTTGTTAGAGAAGCATAAATGTATTATTTCAATATAATAATCCCATGTTCAACCATAATAATTTGTTAAATTTTTATGCCCGTGTCCAACAATAGGAATTTGTTAAAGAATTTGTATGCATTTGTTAGAGAAGCATAAATGTATTATTTCTATATAATAAGTGGAAACAAAAATGAACAACAAAACGTTAGAGTATTATTATGAATATTATTATTTAATAAATAACAAACAAGTAAACAATAACATATGGATTAGTATATCTCTATGTTGCTAGAGTTAATTCTAGATTTTATGCTTTGTGCTTAAGTATAAGTGTGAATATAAATAACAAAAGAAAACTCAAGAAATAAAGACATGATATTTATCTTTAAACGCACATATTGAAGTTGGAACACTGATACAAGTAATTACAGAATATGTTATTTACCTACTTCCTCTGTTTTGAAGTAATTTTATTTTGTATATGAAGTGAGAGAGAAATATTGTAGAAAAGCCTTGTAAT
This sequence comes from Pinus albicaulis, assembly GCA_034641835.2. Taxonomy (NCBI): domain Eukaryota; kingdom Viridiplantae; phylum Streptophyta; class Pinopsida; order Pinales; family Pinaceae; genus Pinus; species Pinus albicaulis. The sequence goes on from CM076584.1 coordinate 1,542,452,645, forward strand.
GTTTAAGAAATTGAAAATATTGGCAATGCATTGCATTGGAAATAAAAGGAACAATCTTTGTATACGAGACATTAGAAAGAAAAGAAATCATTTTTATTGAAAAAGATTTAGATTTTACAATAGGCATGAGGACCTATAAATTCTTCTTCTCTTAAATCTAGGAATATAATATTTCTGTATTACATGCGAAGAACCCATGAAATAAAATCAAGAAAAGACTCGTTAATGAGTTCTTTATAAATCAGTTAAGAAGTAGATGAGTATTTTAGAAAAAAATGCAAACTCGTGTATAGATTGAAGAAGAAAGAGGTGAGTTCTAAAAGTCAAAGTAATTTGAAACTTCAAAAGAAAGACTGACATCTTTTAGCATCTGGAAATAATTCCCTGAAAACCAAAGATATAAAAAAATTATTTTCCAAATGAAATAAAATTAATGATTCCTGTAGCTACTGTGCATATAATTTTTCATAGTCGAGAAGAGCTACTAGTCAGACCTAGTGGAATATTAAGCTCTGACTCGTATAAGTTATGTTTGCAGTATAGGTATAATCACCCACAGTGAAAAAGAGAGAGTTGAATTATTCAAGAAAAAATTATCCATATATTTTGATATAAAGATTACAGTAAATATAAGATTGCACATAATATAATTAATATATAGAACATTGTATTCGAATATGAACTGAATAACATTATAAAAATATGCATATATAACCCTAAGAATAGGGTTTATAATTTAAATTAGTATGGCCAGAGTTAAGTATTCAAATAAAGATAATACAGGCTTGGAGCCATAGCAATATTCATGATTTTCGTTCCTATGGAGTTGTAAAAAGAAAGAAAAAACAAATTGGGAGAAAAACCCAACATAAAGCTTTCAATCCAGAGAAATGAAAAACATGAAATTGTCCTTTTGCTCATGGCTTTCTGAAATAAAAAGAAAATTATGCATGTATAAGGAATAACTAGAACAGTTGTGAAGATTCACTGATTCACTGATCCACTGATCTGTAAGATGTGAAAAGTTGATTAGCTCGATATAATGAGGTGAACATATTTCCAGAATAAACGCTACCATAAATGAAGGATAGTCGGACCAGGTCATGAATGATACCTGGGGATAAATAAAAAGTAATTTAGTATGCAGAAGAAAATTTCTAAACTAAGAAAATAGTAACATCACGAAAACGAATGGTAACTTTGGTATAAGATTTACCTTCTAGGGTTTTCCCGAGCATTCTCGAGGTAGCCTCCCGCACAAAAAAAATAATACAAGAGAAAGTTAGTCCAAAGAAAATAAAACTAAATACAAAACTCTGAAAACATTGAAAAAAACTGGTATCAATGGGCTCCGATAAACCCTGATAATTATAACAACAATACTAACTACGTAGCAATCTATTCGAGAAAAGTGGGAACAAATTCCAAAGCCTTACAGTATAACGAATTTTATACTTTTACACTGTAATTCGAAAACGAGAATAACAAATACAAATAAAAAATAAAGTGTGGTCTTGGCATTCCAATAAGTAACCACAGGAATTTCCAGAAATCAACTACAAAGGACATTATATAACTTATAACAAATAGTTGAAAACCGTCCCTAAGAATCATAATAAAATTTGCTAGGGTTTCGACAGGGTTAACCCCTGTTCTTAACTTTTTAAAAGAAATAATATACAAAGATAATATATACCAATAGACAACGTACGATTTCTCAACAAAAAATAGTACTATAGGAATCACGACAGACAATGACATACTGTTAAACTCCATGAACCACGCGATGAAAAACTCAAACCCTAGTCTTGTAGTTTGTAAATTAAAATACAGATAACACGGTCACAAATAAGTAGTGTGGGTAGAGATAAATTAACATAAAAGACTAGAGAAACTTAGAATTTAGGTTACACCTGGTAACACTTCTATCGCCAACTATGGAGGGCAATGAAATATCGAGGAAAGACATAAACGAGACAAGTTATATTTATATAGTGGTAAGCCTTTAGTAAGTCTTGAATGTTTGTATATGGTAAGACCAATGACCCCAACTTTACAATGTAACTGTATTACATATAGTTTCCAAAACTATAGTCACACTAAAGTCCAAAATCTTAATATGATGGTTGTAAGCGCACTACGGTACAAGGAATTAAAGTAAATCACAGAACTAATTTGGATGTAGATGTGTAAAAATATTAAATCAATAAGGATGATTTTGTTACATTTAAGAAATTTGAGATTAAATGTTTTGTGGATTAATCATAAAATTAAGATTTGGTCCATGTTTTGAACTATCTAATGTGGTTCATTCTCATAACGAGGTGAAGAAAGAAATCGATCTTAAGATGCGTCATTGTTCGGTGATAACTGTTAAAAACTAGCCGTTATTGAGTTAATTAGTTGGAAAATTAAAAGTTTTTTAATTATTTCAAAATATTATTCAGAAGGGTCAATGAATAATTTAATCATTTTACTAAATTATTATATACTCGTTGACCATTTTGAATAATATTTTTAAAAAATTAAAAAACTTTTAATTTTCTAACTAATTAACAAAATAACGGCTAGTTTTAACAGCTATCACCAGGCAATGGTGCATCCTTACTATTTATTCAATGAGATCGATTTCCTTCTTCACCTTGTCCTGAGAATGAACCACATTAGATGGTTCGAAACGTCGACCAAATCCTAATGATGTGATTAATCTGAAAGACATTTATCTTCAATAAGGATCCTTCATTCTTATAGTGTTGAAGGAGCTAAAAATAAATTAAAATGGACCAATGTTAAAAGTATGTAATAGATAGATAAAGGATTGCAATTTAGTTATGTTATAATGTGAAAAGTCAATAAAATGAATCTATACATATACAATGATAAATGCTTAAAGATTAATGTTTGAAAGTCTTTGTAGACAAGGTCAATACAGGACTATAAATTGTATAGTTGGAAAATGAGTGAGACATTCCTAACAAAATTTTCAAAGTTATAATTTCTCTCCACCACCTTCATAGGAGAAAGTTGTAAAGAGATACTTCGCGTACATATTTTCAATGAGAAATATTTAGGCAAATTAAATAAATGGAATTTATGTTAAATAGAATGTTACTATTAGTTATATATTAAAAAGGAATATGGAGAGGGAGGGCCTTTACAATGTTACTCTATTATTCTTTTTCCAACTGACCTCTCAATGACATTCATTATGATTTCTCTATCCGTTTGGAGCTTGAAATTCCTGCTTGTTTCTCTATGCACTTGAGCACTCTCCTATAGTGGTGTTATCTATCAAAGTAGATTAAAATTGCAAAAATGATTGTTAAAGACATAAGTATGGCGAGGGTTGTTGAAGCATAAGATAACAGTGGTGCACCCCCTTTCTCTTTCAAATATTTTTAGCTTCTTCAATTTCTCTAGCACAAAATAATATCATCACTCTGTTGAGTTGAGCAAACCAGTGATTAGGCCAGATAACAAGAATCTTGCTATACATTTCCATAGCTCTTTTATACATACCTAAGTCTTTAAACAACCCTCCAATATTATATAAAGCATACATGTGATCTAGCTTCAAGTTTATGGCTTTTAGGAAATCTTGTATGGCCCTGACCTGACAAGATTTGGACCCATCTTTATTCCAGTATAATGCCACGACCTGACATGGTCCATGAGGGTGTCGTGGGAGATGTTGCATAACATTTAAGGCATGAGTACATTTTTGAGTATGTTGGAGATGATTATCATTTATTGATATGGGACCTTTTTGGGTCTGTAGTAACTCATCAAGGTGAGGATATCTTACTTTCTGTCCTTTCAATGAGTGGTTAGTAGCTACATAATCTACAGACAAAACTACAATTTGTTTTATATGTGCAAAATAACTAGTGCTTTGCATACCTTTTCCTAGTAGACATGAGTTTCCTTTTCTTGTACACTTTGAATATGTAAGGGAAATCCGTCCATTAAATCGCATTATTCCAATTACATCTATATCTCCAATGCTAGGAAATTCAACCCAAGATCATATCTTTCATCTACATTATGTTAGCGATGATGTTGGGTACATAGTGCACAAATATAATTTATTGGAAGGTGTAGTTGGAATGTGACACATAATGCACAAGTCTAATTCGCTGGAACATGTAGCTGGGGTGTATGGTGCATGAGTCTGATATGCCTCATTTACTTATATGTATGTGCCATGGTAAAAGAAATTCTTAAACACTACAAACTCATGCCACTATTTTAGTAAAGGCATACACCAAAGTGCTTGTATATGATCATCGACTAGCTCTTTATTCAATCATGTGGGATCAAACACACCAATTACTATGCTAGATGTGAGGGTCATTATTTTTGAAGGAAGTCCATTCCAAAGTGTTGTGGGTAGTCCTATTGTTTGTGGAATTTGCATTTGGAAGGAACCCCTGCTTTTAGGTGTGTTTCCCTGTGCGGTATAAATGAGTGGATTTATTTGGGCTGATTTAATTTAATAGTAGAGAAAAGATGACTTGGAATTGATCTTCGTTCTCTTAACGTTCTCAATCTTCCAAGAAAAATTCAGTCACAAGTAACTTTCTTAGATTTCCAATGCTTATTTTCAACTAAAGTGAAAATATCTGATCTAAAATGGGTGGATAACTTGTTATGCTTTGCAAGCACCTCCCATTCAGTTAAACAAATTAAGATTTAGCTTATACTTGACTGTGCAGAATTGAATACTTGATTCAGGTGTATGTGTTTTAAATTGTTTTAATGCTTTAAGTGTGAGGAATTTGACACTTGTTTTTGTTGATATTAAGCATGTACAACAACCATAAAGTGCAGAAAATAAGCATAAACACATAACAGCAAATTTAATAAAGGATTTCACCCGTATGTCGTGGGATACGTCTCCTTGAGCCCTTGTCAATTTGACTTGGCTCTTTGGGTTATGATGGAAAATTTATTTTACAAGTTACTAACTCAACTCCCATGGTTGTTTATGTTGTACCAATGGTTTTAGAATACCATCATACCCCTGTAATGGTTGCTACCTCTCTAGAAATGGATCTAGGCTCCCTTTGACTTGACCTCCACTATTGGTGCCCTTAAGCTTCCCTGAGCTTCTCTGTGGCACTAACTCCCTTAGAAGTACTTTTCTGTCCCTGAAACCTTTTCTATTGTCTCTAGAATACATCATACATCCAAAATAGACTAATCATTTGCTCCAAATGAGCTTTAGCTCCCCAATCTAGGCCTCCAACCCCTTGTGGCCCCAAAACTTCCCTATGGCTTATTCAGCTCTAGAAGTATCCAAATGGCTCTGAAAATCCCTCCAATGGATTTATAATGCCAAAAATATTCATAATATACTATTCACTTGCTGAAAAATGCTTATGGCTGCTCTGATTATGCCCCCAACATCTGGTGGCACCTTGTGGCTCTTGGCTCACTGAAAACTTCTCTGAAGCATCTCAGCCTTTATAAGTCTCCAAAATATTCTGTAAATACTTCCATTGGATTCATAAGGTTCAATATAGTCATAAATGACTAATGGTTTACTGAGAATGGTCTCTGGCTGCTCTGGATATGCCTCATTCTCCTACTGGCCCCTGGTGGCCCTAGTGGCCCTTGGAACTTATCTGAAGCATATCGACCTTAAGAAGTCATCTGTTGGCTCTAAAAACCTCATAAATGGTTCCATAATTTCTGAAACATCAAAAAATGACTATTTTTTTCCTGATAATGGCCTCTAGCTGCCCTAGCTAGGCCTCATTCTGATGCTGGCCCCTGGTGGCCCTAGTGGCCCTTAGAACTTCTCTGAAGAAAAACCTCACCCAGAAGTTATTTGATGGCTCTGAAACCCTCACCAACAGCTCTGGAATGTCCAATAAATTCAAAATTGACTATTCACACTCTCAGAATGGCCGAAAAATGAGTCTCCAACTCATTTGTCCAGTTTCACCTAAAACAACTCCACTAAATGTGGAGAACTTCACTTTAGTTGGAGTTAAAATAGGAATTGACCGCCAATTTTGGGCGCGCTCCAAATAGTCCGCCGGAAATACCATTAGCAATAAAGTTAACCATTATGGTGCCCACATGACCCCATACCTCGCAGTCACGTTGGAGGTTAGCGGAACTCCGCTTTAACTTCGGGATAAGGTTCCCATACTCCGAGTTGAACAGAGGGTTAACACAACCGCACAGAAACATCGCATTTGACTGTGGCATATGTGACCATGCTTAAACTACTGGAGGTTAAAAATGCGTCGTGTTTTAGCCCTTTGGCATGGGCTAAGGCCATAGGGGGAGGGGCTAGCCCCTCCGCTCCCCCGCATACGAAAACTTTAAACCTTAAATAGAAGCCGCAAAAATAAAGGCTAAGATCCAATGTATAGAGCGGTTGGTAAGCTACCTGCGTGCCCGGAGGGTGGTCTCGCGGTCGAACCCAGCGAAGTCCCAAAAATTTTACCACTCCGCCTTGGGGACATGTGGCGGCCTCAGGGCTAGCCACGTGTCACCCCTTGAATGATCTAAACCAAATAAAAATTGTGACACGTGTCAACATGTGATTGGCCCAAAAGGAATATTTCAGGGAATATCCTTTTTGTTGACTGTACAAATGCCCAGTCAAACCTGGCCAACTGTTGAAATTTGCAGTTTATTGGACTTTTCAAAACGCGATAACTTCTTCATACAGTGTCAGTTTTTCGAACTATTCACGGCGTCGGAATCAAGAAGACGATATCTATCTGGTCGCTCAGGTTTGACAAACTTTCGAACACTTTGAAATTTGAGCTATCACTTAGGTCCTTGATCCAAATTTGATCACTCCTCCCCATTAGGAATCTTTTGGACCCCAAAATATTGATTACCCATTCAGTAGATGAGAGTAGAGCACCCTCACCTTTCCAATATCCATACACTTTTCCTTGCATGGCTTAGTGCCTTTGAGCCCAATCTTGAAGGTAGTCAACACTTCCCCTCTTTGATACTCTTGTCCTCCTGTCAAGAATTGTATCCTCTTTGAGCTCATCCAGAAATTTCTGGCGAGAAATCTTCAATAGAAGGTAGCTGAACATTACTTCCTTGATCATCGATCAAAGGTGGCTCATACAAACATAAGTTTTCAACAGAATACATGCATACATGATTGAAATTTGCATATGTACAAATGAATGTATGTCTTATTTTTTTAAGAAGTCAAACCACTTCTTACCAAGCCACTTCCATGGAGATTTTTACTGCTGAAAATCTTGTTCTTGTGAAACATTTGTTCTCACATCAATGATGGAATCTTTGGTTCCATTTTCGCCAGCCTTTTTATCCTCTTGTTTCAAATGCTTGGGATGATTGGTTGGATGCAATGTCCAACATTGGGCAATAATATGTCCCTTTTTTTGGCAATGTGTGCAAGTCTTTTTCATCTTCTGTGCAAGTTTCCTTCGCTTCATCTATTTCCTGTATGCCTTCATCCTCTTCCAACATTTTGAAACTTCATGGTAACTCAAACCATAATAGGAACAACAACTCTTTCTTCCATTCATGCTTGCAAATTTTCCATGCTTAACATAAACATAATCAACTTGACTATGGGAAGAATTATACCTCAAATGTTGCTTTGCATGTCCATCTTTTTTACCTTCTTGAGGAGATGAACTTGAAGAGGTTCCAGCTTTCTTTTGAAGACCAACATCAATGTTCATGTCTTGATAGCTGTCAGAACTCTCTTGCTCGCCATAAGCTGCATGTCTACAAACATCTTGCTGCAACATAGGCCTCAAACAATGGCATTCAACTTGAAAACAAACTTGACATGTTTGTGGTTTAGAACTTGCAACAAAAGTTCTTCTTGAAGTTGTCTCAAATGCCTTCATGGTTGTAGAGTTTTCGCCATAAGATCGAACATAGCTTAGACCAAACTTCTTAGGCCTTTCATCAACCATAATAGGCTCTATCATGCCTTGTGCATGTTTGCCTAAACCCTTGCTTTCATAGCCCATTTTTAACATCAACTTGGACCCTATACCTCTAGTGTGTTTTTCAAATGAACCTACACATCTATCTGAAGAGGAAATTTAAGACAAATTTGAGTGATTTACCTCTGCTTCAAGCATGTGTTTGGTTAAGGCCTCTTGGGCATGATGGAGTTGCATCTCCATCTCATGCATTCTTTGAAGAAGTCCTTCTTTCTCTTTCTTCACAGCAACCAATTGCTCATGAAGTCTAGTGCTTTATTTTCCATCTTCATACAGAATTTGCACCATATCCTTCAGGATGTAGAAGTCTCGCTTCATATCTTCATCAAAGAGTATTGTAAAGGAGGATTTAGAAACCTCACTTGATGAAGTTGTCATCTCTATGTAAATGAAATAAAGAACTTCAAAAAAAAATGACAAAGATTCAAAAACAATTGATAAAGCTTCTAAACAATATGGCTGTAGATCCAGGCTCTTTTCTACAGCTTGTATCTCTTCTTCAAGCAGCCTCTTTTGCAAACAATCCCTCTTGTGCTTCAAGGGTTACCTTAAGGTCCTTTGGGTAAGGAGGATGCTTTTGGCCTTCTTCCTTCTTGTCCTCTTATGGACTTATCTAGCTGTAGCTCCCCTTCACCTCTAGCAAACTCAAACTTGTAAGCATCAGTCAATTTTCAAACAGTTAAATTCTTTGCACTATTAAACACCTTTCAAGTCAAACAAGCAAGCAAGCAACCTTGTGCTCTGTCAAGAAAGAAACCTAGTGCTCCGATACCATATGATCTGAAATGGGTGGATAAATTGTTATACTTTGCAAGCACCTCCCATTCGGTTAAACAAATTAAGATCTAGCTTATACTTGACTATGCGGAATTGAATACTTGATTCAGGTGTATGTGTTTTAAATTGTTTTAATGCTTTAAGTGTGAGGAATTTAACACTTTTTTTTGCTGATATTAAGCATGTACATTAACCATAAAGTGCAGCAAATAAGCATCAATGCATAACATAAAATTTAATAAAGGAGTTCACCCGTATGTCGTGGGCTACGTCTCCTTGAGTCCTTGTCAATTTGACTTGGCCCTTTGGGATTATTGTTGGAGCGAGGCTCCCTAAGCTGTGAATTTTGTATATTTTTTGTATTAATTAGTCTAACGCAGGGGTTTTGAGGTGGATCAAAGCCCCGAACGCATTGTAATGGGTCAAAGGGTAGACCTAGAGTCCGCAAACCACGGTTTGCGGACCACAGGATAACGTAGGCTATATCGATATAAATAGATGAATATTTTGAGTCTAGAGGTAGGAAAGAATTAAGACTGATGCTATGTGTGAACTGTTAGATCTGTTTTGGGTTATTTTTGGGTAAGGACTCTTACTTGCTATGTGCGCAGAGATCCTCAGTCCTGCTGTGTGCGGGGTCGTGGAGATCCTCAGTCTTGCTGTGTGCGGACCCTGCTAGGTTGTGTGTGCGAGCTGGTTTTAGTTGTAAGGTGATCTGGATATTAATGAATTTGAAATATTTTTGAAGTACCTGTGTGCTATTTGGATTTATTGTGTTTAGTGTTGATCTGAGTCTATGGTATCTGTTTAAGCTACAAATACATCTGTGCTATCTGTTTATGATGCGAATGTGTCTATAGCTGTGTTTATGATATTATGAGTTCGTAATTGTTGTTACGCACGTGGATGCGAAGGTATTGACTAGATCTGTGAATGGTAATAGCTCTGTTATGATTAATAACTAATTATACTGTGCAAATCTGATAAGTAGTGAACACAGTCCTGCCTCGACTTACCCAATCTCTCTCAGGGTGTGGAAAACTGGTTCCAGCACCCTCCCATACTGCTTCGGGTAAGACCTTGGCCTACGCAAAGAGGTCATTACCGAAAGGGCCAGTAGTATAGGGGTTTGTTGGCAAACCTTAACCTCTGAACCTGGGTCAGGACCCCTCGAGCCAAAAAATGGTTCCGTTGCTGGGAATGGGAGCATTTTGAGAGAGATATCAGGTAATGCGAAGGGTACATTGGAGACCTGAGAAGCTAGAAATCGAAGACTAGTTCGAAAGACAGATTCGGGAATTTTCTGTAAAAGAGAATCGCAACGCGAAGCTAACAGATGAGAAGTGGAAAAATAAATACATTTTTACTGAAGTATATGAAATTTTCTTTGTAACCTTTGCACACGAGTTGCAGGAGTGGCTAGCTAGGCTCATAGATTTCCAGACGTGTTGGAAGGACGAGCGGGTCACACAGTGGACTCTAGAGTTGATCCAGCAGTTGGATAGGACTGACAATACCATCACTCGTATGGTAGATCACTGGGTGGATAGCGTGTTGGGAGGATTTGTGACATAATTCGCAGTAGATCAGTTCGTGTCCTATTCTGAGGCAGAGTGGAGGTTCTTCAAGGGTTTCCGAGGTAAGTTCTTGAAAATGTTGCCTTCGTTAATTAAAATATTACTGTGCGAAAAGGGCATCATGTGCATTCACACCGAGTGAATGACCTATGATCTGAGCGAAATCACAACACGAAGTGGTAAGTACTGCCAAACTAATCAAGAAGGATATAGATTTGTCTACAGCCCAGTAAGAGAATCGGTTGCGCATAGCCCGCTAGCTACACCACCTTCAAGTCAGCATAAGGGTAAGAACTCAACCATACCTCCACCGCCACCAAAAGACGATATGGCCTTACACATGAACCTACCTACCTTCAAGGGTGTATGGGATGAAGATATGGACTGATTTTGGTTTGTCGCAGAATCAGTACGGGTTGCGCAGAATGTGGCGACTGACGCTATAAAAAAAGTGCAGTTATCGCTCGCCTTTGAAGGAAGGGCCTTAGATTGGTATATGGGGTACGTGGGACAGAACATAGATCCATCTATTTAGAAGATTAATATAGCGTTAAAACAATAGTTTCGGAAGCCTAAATCCTACTCTCAAATAGTGGTCGACTTAAAATACTTTAGACAGGGACCTACTGAATCAGTATGGGAAGCTGATCAGCGGCTAAAAAAGGTTATCAGAGATGGAGAATTCCAGTATGATGATAGGCAGCACAAGGAATGGTTTATCGTTATGCTGCTACCTCACATGCGCGGACCTATGGGTCAGCAATCGATCGCAACACAAGAGAAGGCATTGGAGATTGCTATGAAAATAGAGGCTACACCGAGGGACGATGCTCAGTTTGGGGTACAACAGATCCAGGGACTATTGGAAGCAATGCACATTGAAATACAAAACCTGCGAAAAGAACGGGGAAAAGAGGTTAGTCCAGACATATGGTGCATAAGATGCAGAGTGTTCGACCATACCAAGGATCAGTGTCCTCTGCTGGCAGATTACATGCAGGCTGGGGGACCCAGCCCATTGCATCCTAAGGAGATTACGGGACCAAGTGGTCCAACATTATGGTGCGCTGATTGTCATGTTGTCGGGCTACATGATACTAATCATTGTCCCCGTCTTGGTGCGTACGTTCCAGAACTAAAGCAACAATGGTGTTGATTCTACTCTTCTATGGGGCATGATGAGCATAATTTTTGGACCTATGACTTGATGATAGACCAAGGCAACCTATACAGGGTATAGGCTGACCCCTCTTCACCACTATCTCCCTCAAGCAGAGGAGGGGAAGGGGAAGGGGAAGGGGTGGAGGCGAAGGTCGGGGAAGAGGACAATTGATCTGTTACAACTGTGGGGAAATAGGGCACTTTGCAAGGGACTGTACGAACCCCACGCGACAATATTTATGTTATTGTAGACAACTGGACCATGTGATTGAATACTGTCCAATTCTGGTAGCAAAAATGCAGTAAAAATAGCAGACACCTACGCAGAATGTAAAAAGGGTTAAAGTGGAACCGCGTGATGAAGAACCAAGTATTAATGTCATAACGTGCAACAACATGGCTATGAGAGGGGCTGATGAGAAAGCCGAAGATGTACCTCTTATCCGGAAAGAAGCTGCCAAGCAGGAAAACTTGGACCTACAAAAGGAAAAGGAAACCTTCATCACAGCCCACAAAGACTTTGCTAAGGATGAGGCGCCAATCTCAAAAGCCCCAACAAACCTAAGAACATACAATGAAGTTAAACCATTTCTACAGGCATGTATGAAGTTGCTACGCAACCAGAAGGCAGTAAAGAATCTGCAAGCACTAATAGACAGCTGCGTAGAGAAAGCTAACCTGCCCCCGAAAGTTAAGGATGTGCACAAACTTTACAAGCATAAGAGACGCACTGGTCGAGAAATGCGGCTAACAGCGCAGATTGGAGACTATGAAATGGATCAGGTTATTTTGGACCTAGGATCAGATGCGAACATACTGCCCAAGCAAACTTGGTAGCGAATGGGAGAGCCTAAGTTGGAATGGTCCATTATCCAGCTGCGCATGGCCAACCAGCAGAAGATCATACCATTAGGGAGGATGTCAAAGATTATGGTAGATATCGCAGGAGTTAAGGTCCGGGCCGAATTTGAGGTAATTCAGATTGTGGAAGATGTGGATCCCTATCCTGCACTCCTAGGATTGATTAGGCCATAGATATTGGAGGCATCATCAACCTAAATAAAAGAAGCACGGTGTTTGAGAATGAAGGTACGTGGGTGATAGTCCCATTAGACCTTGCGGAAGGAGAACAGTATACAGAACCAGTGCGCGAGCAAGAGGATCTGGATCACATCTATAAATTAACCACTCGGGACGAAGGTTGGATCAATCCTACGACTGATGGTGTGCTTTGCTAGGAAAAGGACAACGAATGCTTCTCTGACTCCGACGGGGAAATAGAAAACTGGAAAAATCGGTTGCATGACGTATCTGCGCTGCGATGTCTTAGAATCACAAAGAAATTCTGGTGTATCTCCTCAGAGGTAAGAGAATTTCCCTACTTTGATGGTTCTGGTAATATTAAAGAATTTTTGCGAGCATTTGAAGCTGAAGTCCCAAGGGAATGAAGGCTATGGGCCCTTAATCTAGCCATGTGTGCAACCCCTGCGAGGTGGTGGGATGCACATAAGGGAACGTTCCATGATTGGGAGGAATGTCGAGACATGATGATCCTACGATTTTAACCTCTGGTTCACCTGGGCGTAAAGACTTTCCTTGGCCCGGGGGACTCACACGAGCACTTGTCCGCATGGATGGAGCAATGGTGCAAACAGACTACGAAGGAATGGGTTCACCTGTTCATTCATGCCTTGGGGCCAATCCCCACTGCATGGTATTTAGATGCAGAACTACACCAGCACACCCGCCCCTGGGAAACATTGAAGGATTAGTTTGTAGGGATATTTGGATTGGTAGGAGGAACAGAGGCACTCGACGAAGCTCTGCAAGAAATAGATGCCTTAGTATTTGATGAATCACGCCCTTGCGCAACACTTAGGGCACCAACATGGGAAACACAGATGTAGGATATTGTCAATTGCTGCAATTTAGCAATAGAAGAGTGTGATGAAGACCCGCGAAATGTCTCTATCCTGGAGACGGAGGGAGAGTGCGCAGTTGCTAGACCCCCACTGCAGACTGTCAATGTCACTAAGCCTCTGAAGCTGCGAGAGGTCAACATTGGAACTGAGGAGCAACCTAAGCTGGCTAAAATTGGGGACTACTGGGATGATGATATTGTATGAAAAGTTGCAGAACTCCTCATAGAATACCATGACTTATTCCGGACAAAATTCTCAGAACTCAAAGGAATTACAGGGGACCTAGGGATCATGCACATCACTTTAAAACCAGATGCACACCCTGTGAAGCAGCGCCCTTATCGATTGAACCCTAAGTACAAACAAAAGGTCAAGGAAGAAATCGACAAGATGATAGCCGCAAGTATCATCAAACCAGTTGAGCAGTCAGATTGGGTAAGTTCTATGGTGGTCCAGGAGAAAAAGACTAAGGGAGAGATACGAATCTGTGTTGACCTGCACAAATTGAATGATGCCTACGTACATGATCCCTTCCCTACACCATTCTCAGATGAAATCCTTGACAACTTGGGGGGGCAGGAAGCATACTCGTTCACGGACGAGTTCTCGGGCTACCATCAGATCAGGATTGCACCTGAAGATCGCAACAAAACTACATTCACCACTGAATGGGGCTCTTTCCAGTATATTTTCATGCCATTTGGGCTCAAGAATGCCCCTGGCATCTTTTTGCGGGTGGTGGTCGGAGTGTTCAAAGAGTTCATCCACAATTTTTTGGAGGTATATTTCGATGACTGGACCATCTTCGGGTTGGTGAAGAAGCACGTATGGAACCTGCGCCTGATGTTGGATGCCTGTTGGAAGCACCAGATTTCCCTGAATATCAAGAAGTGCATATTTTGCGTACCCTTCGAGATCTTGCTCGGTCACATAGTTTGTCGACAAGGATTGATGGTTGACCCTGCCAAAGTAGCAGTTATCATAAACCTGGCAGTACCTACAACTGAGAAATAGTTGCGCTCTATCCTCGGACACACAGGCTACTACTAAAAGTTCATTCAAGGGTACGCGTTGATCATAGTACCTATGGAAAAATTGTTGAAGAAGGACGTTTCATTTTTTTGGGACGACGAGTGTCAGAAGAGCTTTGAGCTACTCAAGGAAAAGATGGTCTATGTGCCTATTCTCATCTTTCTTGACTGGGTGAAGGTTTTCCATGTTCACGTAGATGCATCGGGGATCACCCTAGGAGTTTTCCTTACACAGCCCGAAGACAGAGACATTGACCATCCAATTGCATTTGCTAGTAGGAAAATTTTAGGTGCGAAGCGCAACTACTCCACTACCGAACGTGAGGGGTTGGCCATAGTCTATGCACTGTAAAAATACTAGCATTACCTATTAGGAGGGCACTTCAAGATGTTTACAGATCACTCGAATTTAAAGTACCTGGTGAATAAGCCTGTGTTGGCAGGGGGGGGGGGGAATCTACCGATGATTGATATTGTTCCAAGAATATGAATTTGAGATCATCGTTAAGCCGGGAAGATTGAATGTTGGGTCGGACCACTTGTCCCGAATCGAGAGCGGTGAGGAATCGACCAACCTCAAAGAAGGATTGCCTGATGCGTAGTTGTTCATAATTAAGGTGGTTGATGCGCACTTCGCCGACATCATTCAGTTCCTGATTGCAGGGATGGCGCCCATAGAATATTCGGTACAACAGAAGAAAGAATTGGTAACCCGCGCAGTAGATTTTACCATCATTGCAGGCCATCTGTATAAGCTAGGAGCTGACGAAGTGCTGCAATGATATGTTTTGGAGCATGAAAGGCATGCTATCTTAGCAGAAGCTCACAGGGGCATAGCAGGAGTTCACTACGCAGGGGAGGTGACGATGTAGAAGATCTTGAGACCTGGGCTATTGTGGCCTACACTACATAGTGACTCTCATGACTATTGCAAAGCCTGCGATACGTGCCACAAAGGATAGGAAGGCCATCACGTAGAGACGAAATGCCCCTGCAACCGCAAATGGCCTTGCAAGCGTTTCACAAATGGACCATCGACTTCGTCGGGCCCATCAACCCGCCAGGAAAGAAGACAAGTGTGCGCTACATCATCACTACAACTGATTATGTCACCAGATGGGCTGAAGCATAAGCTGTGAAGGATTTCACTGTAGATACCGCTGCACACTTCATTTTTGAGCATATTCTGACTAGGTTTGGTTGTCCGAAGATCCTAATGAGCGATCGAGGTACACATTTTGTTAATGAAACGATACAAGCCTTGACTAAAGAATTTCGGATCCACCACATGAAAATCACTCTATATCATCCACAGGAAAATGGAGTTGTGGAAGCTTTTAATAAGATCTTAGAGCAGGCATTGACCAAGGTTTGTAATGTCGATCGCAGCGATTAGGACATGCGCATCCCTTTAGTTCTTTGGGCCTATCAGACCACCTGCAAGAAATTGATCGGGAAGACGCCGTTTAGGATGGTCTATGGCAAGGAGGCCATAATGCCCATGGAGTATATTGTTCCTAGCCTGCGCATCGCAACTTTTAATAATATGGAAGAGCCTGCTATCATGGAGGAACGGTTAGTGCATCTTGTGGCTTTGGAGGAAGATCGTTTCATTGCTAATTTCCATCAGCAGGTTTAGAAGGCTCAGGATAAGGCATGGCATGATCGACATATTTGACAAAATACATTTGCGGAGGGCAAATTGGTCCTGCTGTACGATAGCCAGTTTGAGAAACACCCAGGGAAGTTCCGTTAGCACTGGCTGGGTCCATATATGGTAAAGGACATTACTGATGGAGGAGCAATCTGGTTAGCTATTCTGCGTGGTGACATGGTACCAGGATATGTCAATGGCAGCCAACGCAAACCATATCAGATCAAATAACTATATGGCCGGAGTAGCTGTATGGGGTGGAGCATGCCCACAAAGGGAGATAAGTGCAGGTAGGACCATGGTACGTGCAGGGATTGATCACAGATTTGGAGGCTTGGAGAGATGCGCTGGGAGCACAGGGGTGTGTTCAAAGTGCAGAAGATACGCTGGAAGCACAAGGGTGCGTCGGGAGTGCAGGAGGTATGCTAGGAGCGCAAGGGTGCGATGGGCGCACAGGAGGTGCAAAAACTAGCCGCTAGAACAGTAAAACTAGGTAAAAATAAAATTTTACCGCTGAAAGGAGCGGGCAACCAGTAATTAATGGGGAGATTTCCGAAGATTTTTTACCGTTTACTTGATGGTAAGTTCCTGACAGGTTTCATCCAACTGTTGGTTGATCTCCAAGGCTATAAAAGCATAAGGATAGCTTCGAAGAGGGTTCCGTGTATCTTGAGAAGTTGGTGTTCTGTACGAGTCTGTGGCTATTATGCCTTGTTCATGTATGAGCGTGCTTCCCCCTCAGATAGTAGCCACCATGAGTTCATTTTTTGCACCATAATGACTGCATCTAATCCCGTCGAATCTTCCCATCCCGTGACCTCAACGGAGCAAGAATCTGAGGAAGTACTAGAAGTTGACCCTAAAGTTAAGGATGTTATATCCACGCCAAGCAAGGAGAAGCAGGGGGGGGGAAGAAAAGGCACAAGGGTCGGGGAAACCTGCGAAATGGGTCGGGGTGAAGCCCCACACCTCCCCTCGAAATGTGAAGTCCCCACGAGCGGTGCCCTAGGCACGTTCGCCCAACCCATTGAAGAGACATTTGTCGGCTCAAGAGGAGGCCCGGATTGTTGAACCGATCAACTGGCTGCCGCCCTATGTTCGGCCTTGTCGGCCTTCAACACGCACACCTAAGAATCTTGATGGCCTGTGCACCTATCTGCAAATTCCGTTGACTCTGAGTGAGGTCCCCATCATTGGAGAACCCTTTGTCAAGCTCCATGAGGTAAAATTTGACGACCACGACCTGGCCAATTTGGAGGCATTTCCCGAATTAGCACCGAAACTGTATCTCGAAAGTGTATTGGAAGATGACGGGATAAAAATAGTCCCCATGCCATGGGCACGCGGGTTGGTTGGTTCTGGGTTGTTAAACCTACTGCAGATGCCCCATTTCGGCCTCTACAATGTCACAAATCGACTTGTGCACCAGCTGCTTGCCCTGGTCCATGATGGCATCTTGTGGATCCAGGATCGAATCCCCATTGATGCCGCGCTTATTCACCGAATTACTAGTCTCCTCATGGAAGGGCTAGACCCTATGCTGCGCGTCGGCAAAATGTATGAAAAAAATATCGCCGAGTAGGTGCGCAAGGACTATCATGTGGAACAGAACACTCAAGGGTTCATGATCAACACTATCAGTGACCCCGGTGCGCAAATGGGTACCCTATTGCTGGCATGCAAGATGATGCGCAAATGCTAGGTTGTCACCGTCCCTGCATATGTAATTCAGCTGGCGGGCCGCTGCGAGTAAGGGGTCTGCTACAATTGGTCCCAGTTCCTGTGCAAAGAATTTCTGGAGAATGTACGAGAATCCCAGGATCAGGGACGAGTATTCTGCCACTCATGGCTGCTGCTTCTCATCGCATTGGTCGTGTGGGAAGCTCCTGAAGACTCGTTCCTCCCTGAGCTCACCCCAGATATGTGCAAGAGGGCACGATATGCAAACTTGTGGGACTCAAAGGATGCACAACGTATTGAGAAAAATCAAGTCTTCTAGGTCCTATTTTAGAGCGGGCTCACAGCAGCAATCAATTCCCAGCCACACTTGTTGTCGACGGTTTATGATAAGTATAAAAGCATCACAACGTTTCAGGTAACCATGCATAATGTAAAAATCAGAGGCCACAAGAATCTAGCATGGGTCTCACTCTCGTACATGGTTTCTAATGAAGAAATTGATCGCCTAATTGCGACTTGGCCTCCACACTGGAAGCTTGGCTTCAAATCAGGAACGAAGAACACTACAAGGACGAGCACCACAAGGGTCACCTCACCCACCACTGCCAAGGATACCGGAGGTCAGAGTAAGGGTACTGGGAAGGGAGTGGACTTGGAAGCGCAGAAGGGTTTGCAGCAGGGAAAGAGTACTGGAAAGGGCAAGAAACCAGCATCGCAGAAGGATTCACAACAGGATATGGGTGTGGAAGGTCTGGATACGGGAGGTGCTGACTCCCCCCGAGGTATAAAGCAGACTAGTGACCCTGTTAAAGGGCCACGGAAGAAGCAAACGAGCTCAACGACTGGAACGCGATGCAGGCGTTACACTAATAGAAGGGGACCTAGAACAGATCACAGATGCGGTCACCCTGGACGCTTAAGAGAAATGGATGGCTCTGGAAGAGCAGCATAAGGCCACAGTCGACACCCTCCAGGCTGAGCTCTAGGCTCTGTAGTTAAATACTGACACCTTGCAGACGAGTATGATTCAGGTAAGATATGCCCCAACAACGAGCAGCGCAGTAATCAGTTCGCTAGAAAGCTGCCTCTGCCCTTTGCCAGGCGCAACCCTCATGCTGAGTCCACCCGACTTAGGAGTGCAAGTTCAGGAGGTACAATTAGATCTCGCTCGCCTACCACATGAACCATTGCAAATCCTTCACGCGTCCCTGTTTGAATAAATTCAACACAGAGACCGTCAAGTGCACAAGAAGCTCAGTACAGTTGAGCAGACAATTGAAGAAAAAAGACCGCTGAGGTATCACATACAGAGGCTGCATGTACCCTCGTCGCCGCACAGCAGACAGAGCTAGAGCACCTAATTAGTAGGATTTGTGCGGACATTACCGAAGATATCCCTGCTACTGTGACCCCCCAGGCCAAGATTGAGGGGTTGGTTGCAGTGCTCAAGGCCTCAAGGACCGAGATCCAGGTGGTCAAGACGGAAATGGAACAACAAATTGTAGCCTTGCAGGCCAAGTTACAGCCAAAGACACCACCAGAGCTAAGGGCCCAATGAGCTGCGCTAGTTATAGAGGCCACACATGTAATTATAGGTCAAATTGTTCAGGGTGTAGAATTGTTGGAAACATCTATGCAGTTGTGGACCAAGGTGCAACGCGACCCCCTCTTGCGCGAAATCAACCAAGCGATGCACCAGAAGGAAGAGGATTTTGAACAAATAAAGGCTACACTGACCACTCTGGTCCCCGCTCAACGCTTGGCCCAACTGCGCACCAGCCATGCACTCAAAGATGACATGGAAGCTCTTCGACAATAGAAGAAGACTTTGAGTGATCACCTCAAGCCATGGGCAGATGAGGCCCTCAAGTTGTCTCAAGATGTTGATATCACAGTAAAGCAACTGAACCAAACTCTGGAGAGCGTCACTGTTGCTACAGAGGGTCCAACATCGCAGAATTGGTGGAAATTGCTTAGAATGCTGCTGTGTAAAGTGAAGGAGTGTTGCCCCCGCTGGTGGACGCAATCAAGCAGCTTCAGGCAAAGATGCAAGACCCACGGCCACAGTGACTTGGGACGAGTCATAAGATTGTGTTGGGGACCTGTTGGAGCGGGGCTCCCTAAGCTGTGAATTTTGTATATTTTTTGTATTAATTAGTCTAACGCAGGGGTTTTGGGGTGGGTCAAAGCCCCGAACGCATTGTAATGGGTCAAAGGTTAGACCTAGAGTCCGATTTGCGGACCACAGGATAGCGTAGGCTAGATCGATATAAATAGATGAATATTTTGAGTCTAGAGGTAGGCAAGAATTAAGACTGATGCTACGTGCAAACTGTTAAATCTGTTTTGGGTTATTTTTGGGTAAGGACTCCTGCTGACTATGTGCGCGGAGATCCTCGGTCCTGCTGTGTGCGGACCCTGCTAGGTTGTGTGCGCGGGCTGGTTTTGGTTATAATTCAATCTGGATATTAATGAATGCAAAGTATTGTTGAAGTATCTGTGTGCTATATGGATCTATTGTGTTTACTGTTGATCTGAGTCTATGGTATTAAAATAAATCTTTCAAGAAATCACATGAGAAATTTTATAACCGACGTGTTTCAAACTACTGACTATATGGTATCTGTTTAAGCTACGAAAACATCTGTGTTATCTGTTTATGTTGTGAATGTGTCTATAGCTGCGTTTATGATATTATGAGATGCTAATTGTTGTTACGCATGTGGATGTGAAGGTATTGAATAGATCTGTGAATGATAATAGCTCTGTTACGATTAATAACTGATTATATTGTGCAAATATGATAAGTAGTGAACACAGACCTTCCTCGACTTACCTACTCTCTCTCAGGGTGTGGAAACCTGGTTCCAGTACCGTCCCATACTGCTTCGGGTGAGAACTTGGCCTGCGCAAGTAGGTCATTGTCGAAAGGGCCAGTAGTATAGGGGTTTGTTGGCAAACCTTAACCTCCGAACCTAGGTCAGGACCCCTCGATCCAAAAATTATGATGGAAAAATTATTTTACAAGTTACTAACTCAAATCCAATGGTTTTTTATGTTGTACCATTGGGTTTAGAATACCATCATAACCCTGGAATGGCTGCTACCTCTCTGGAAATGGATCTAGGCTCCCTTTGACTTAACCTCCACTATCGGTTCCCTTAAGCTTCCCTGAGCTTCTCTGTGGCACTAACTCCATTATAAGTACTTTTCTGTCTCTGAAAACTTTTCTAATGTCTCCAGCATACATCATACATCCAAAATAGACCGATCATTTGCTCCAAATGAGCTATGGCTCCCCAATCTATGCTCCAACCCCTGGTGGCCCCAAAACTTCCCTATGGCTTCTTCGGCTCTATAAGTCTCCAAATGGCTCTGTAAATCCCTTCAATGGATTCATAATGTCCAAAATAGTCATAATAGACTATTCACTTGCTGAAAAAGGCCTATGGTTGCTCTGGTTACGCCCCCAACATCTGGTGGCACCCTGTGGCTCTCGAATCACTCAAAACTTCTCTGAAGCATCTCAGCCTTTAGAAGTCTCCAAAAGTTTTTTCAAATCCTTTCATTTGATTCAGAAGGTTCAAGATAGTCAGAAATGACTACTGGTTTGCTGAGAATGGTCTCTGGCTGCTTTGGATATGCCTCATTTTCCTGTTGGTCCCTAGTGGCCCTTGGAACTTCTCTAAAGCATCTCGACCTTAAAAATTTCTCTATTGGCTCTAAAACCCTCATCAATGGTTCCAAAATGTCTGAAACATCCAAAAATGACTATTGGTTTCCTGATAATGGCCTCTAGTTGCCCTGGCTAGGCCTCATTCTGCTGCTTGCCACTGGTGGCCCTAAAGGCCCTTAGAACTTCTCTTAAGCGAAACCTCGCCCATAATTTATTTGATGACTTTGCAACCTTCACCAACAGTTTTTCAATGTCCAAGAAAGTTGAAATTTACTATTCACACTCTTATAATGGTCGAAAAATGAGTCTCCAACTCATTTGTCTAGTTTCACCTAAAACAACTCCACTAAATGTGGAGAACTTCACTTTAGCTGGAGTTAAAATAGGAATTGACTGCCAATTTTGGGCGCGCTCCAAATAGTCTTTCGGAAAGACCATCAGAAATAAATTTAACCGTTGGGGTGGTCACATGACCCCATACCCCGCAGTCACGTTGGAGGTTAGTGGAACTCCTCTTTAACTTCGAGATAAGGTTCCCATACTTCGGGTTGAATGGATGGTTAACGCAACCGTGCGGAAACATCACATTTGACCATGGCATATGTGACCATGCTTAAACTGTTGGCGGTTAAAACTGTGTTGTGGTTTAGCCCTTGGGCATGGTTTAAGGCCATATGGGGAGGGGCTGGCCCCTTTGCTCCCCCACATACGAAAACTTTAAACTTTAAATAGAAGCCGCAAACATAAAGGTTAAGATCCAATGTATGCCCGGAGGGAGGTCTCGTGGTCGAACTCGATGGAGTCCCAAAAATTTTACCACTCCACCTTGGGGACATGTGGTGGCCTCAGGGCTGGCCACGTGTCACCCCTTGATTGGTCTAAACCAAACTCCACCAAATAAAACTGTGACATGTGTCAGCATGCGACTGGAACGGAAGGAATATTATAGGGAATATTTCAAGGAATATTTTAGGAATATTCCCTGGAATATTCTTTTTGCTGACTGTACAAATTCCCAGTCAAACCTGGTCATCTGTCGAAATTTGTAGTTTACTGGACTTTTCAAAACGCGATAACTTCTTCATACGGTGTCGGTTTTTCGAACCATTCACAGTGCCAGAATCAGGAATACAAGATCTATCTGGTCGCTTAGGTTCAACACACTTTCAAACACTTTGAAATTTGAGCTATGACTTAGGTCCTTGATCCAAATCTGATCAACGGTCTATCTCTAATCAAAATATTTATCATCATCATCCCAATTAGTAAAAATTTGGACATGTTAGGATTTGAATCTAGGAGTTTTTCCCAACCAATGTGTTACTCTACTTACACATGCTAGGATTTGAATCTAGGAACTACACCCAGCCATTATGTTGCTCTACTTACATGTCCCTTTCATGGTCTCCTTAATTTGCTACTTCTAACGTTATTGGCAAGTTTAGAAATTAGATCCAAAGCCTCACTCCAACTTATATCTTTGTTCATTGAGTACAATTATTTACAACTCTTAATTACAAGTCGAGTGACGTTTCGGTTCACTAGGTGAGATTGGCTCACTATGTGAGTCTGGTGGCAATCCAGATTACATCATTATATTGTTTTCCATCCATGTCGATGCTTTAAGAGTGGAAACAATGGAGGAATCGACTCACTGGACCATTTTTATCAGTGGGATCCAATTTGGAAAATTGGGGTCTGAAACCTTCCATGAACATTTTGAGACATCAAACATCATTTTTTAGGGGGTAAAACTTTTACTAATTTGCCCCCATACTCATTTTTTCATATTCTACACACAAAGGCATTTACAATGGTGCAATAATCACTTCAATAAGGGTATGTATGCAAAATTTATGCCACTCATAAGTTGACCTTCTTGTTTTGTCCACCATAATTCAAGGTGATTCCACATCAACCTCCATTACTCATGGAAAGGGTCTAGCCATGTGATCACGATGAAGAAGACTCTAGAAGAGTCCATATTGTAACTCTAGTTAAGAGTTGAAGGAGTCAAACCTAACCACTACTATTAGGATATCAGACTATGTTATAATTGGGCCACTGGGAGGAAAAAGGGTTCCATTCTTTATGAGGGAATTTTGTTCCATAGACGAGTAGGGTAGCTGAGAGGGATAAATACTAACCACATAGAGAGGATTTGTGTACTGTAGTAGCCCATGGGCCATATGACTTACTTCTTTGTATTGCATCCATTTTCTATTTAAAGAAAGAGAGCATAGTGGCCTCACCTTCCAACCCGAAATGGTTTCCTAAGATATATCTTGTGTTAATTGGGGTTTGTGAATTTTCATTTCGTCAAGTTCTCTATTTTTTTGCATAGTTATAATTTGTATGCATACACAATCAACATAAATTTACAGATCCAAAAATATAAAGAGAAATAAACCCTCATAGTGTAGATTTTTGGATTTTTAAGTATAATTTATCAGATCCGTTATGATGAAATGTCTAGTGGAATACCCAGGACAATTTATGGATCATGTGGCTTGGTTCAAGCTAGTAATACAAGGGTGCAAAGCATCGATGCCAAAATCATCTAAAAGATCAATTAAACTCCATAATAATGATAATTTATGGATAATTTCCTTTTTATAAGTCCATTGGTGCATTTTCATGAGATATTGAATTCCTTCATCTGCTAATTTAAAATGGTTGACATAATGGCCAGAGTTGTTTAGTTATTAGAGTCACTAAACACTCTAATATCTCTACTGTCGATGATATAATCAAAATCGACAAAGCCACCCTCTTCAACATTTTAATCTATTTACAAGATGCACATAACAAAATCTAGTCTCTTCCACTCAAGTCATACCTCCAACGAGATGAATTACATCAAAAGAGTCAACATTCTGAACTAGTTCTTGTTTAGAACAATTATCTTTTTGAATTTGAGAAAGACTCTTATCAACAACGAGCACATGATAATACTTCAACAGTAGATTCACATGAAGAGGAAGAGATTTTGTTTGCACTACCCAATCCCATCATCAACCTTTGGAAATAAGTCACTAAAAACAAGTATAGAACTAGTCTTGGGTATGAAAAGGAAGTGAATTCTCACCTATGAGACTACTGCAAACTAATTTAGTTTTAGAGTGTTGGATTTCTTCAGGACAACTCATCTTCTCTTGTTCTTCTTCCACATGAGATTCACATTTGCAAACATTGTGATCGAGTTGGTCACATGAAAGATCGATGTTTTTATCTTCACCCTTGTGAGCATCATGTAAAACATTTTAATCATTCAGACATATGCGCCATACATAAGACTCCTACAAGAGCAAACATTCACCTTGGATGGATCACTTCTTAGCAATAATTTTGATGAGACAAGAAGAAATATTAGTCATACTGCAAATTTCATTCTTAAGTATTGACACGTCATGCTGTGGATAGATCTTCATATTCTCACCTTATATCTGACAGTGGGAAATTAATAGTCAACTAATAGCTTTGAAGTAATATCAGAAATGATTGAGTTGTTGAACCCTTAATTAAATTGAGAGGGGGGGGGGGGTGAATCAGTTTAACACGTCCATGGACTTTTAAAACTTTTCCCTTAAAACTTATTTACACCTTCATTTCATGATCAACTTAATATGTAAGCAATATTAATTTGTGAGCAACAAGTATCAAGCAGATTTGTTAATGTAACAACAGTCTTAATATGTGAGCAACAAGTATTAAGCAAATTAGATAAACCACATTAACACATAGACATCATGCATAGAGACACCAGATATAAGTGAAAACCCATAAAGGGAGAAAACCACATCTTATTATTGTTGTGATGCAAAGGCAAGCTCCAACTCCCTCTCACCACTGATTTTCTGTAGGCACTGACCTACAGGAGGCTCCTACCTCAATTCTGCAAGCTACAACTTGCAAGGAATCTCCAACTCCCATTAATTTTCTGCAAGCACCAACCTACAGGAGGCTGCAACCTCAGTCAGCTACAACTGAAATTTTATCAAGCTACAACTTGATGTGGAAGCACCAACTCCCATCTATTTTTTGTAGGCACCAACCTACAGGAGGCTCCGACCTCAATTAAGCAAGCTGCAACTTGCAAGGAAGCTCCAACTCCCTTCAATTTTCTGCAGGCACCAACCTACAAGAGGCTCCAACTTTAGTCAGCTACAACTGACAGCTATCAAGCTTCAACTTGATAGGGAAGCTCTAACTTCCTCAATTTATCAAAATAAATGTTTGCTGATTTACCTCAGATATTAGCTATGTTCTGTGCCATCTTCACTGCTGTGTATCAGTCTTCATATCTGCCTTATATCATTTCTGCATCTTCTCAGATTCACTATCAGCTCCTCCTTCTTCTCTGCCTCACTTCTTCATTTCTACATTCTCTAACTTTTCACTGCATCTCGTTCTGCTCCTCCTTCTTTATCTTCTCTGCCTCGATTTTCCAAACTCTACATTTTCTCTTCTCACTCTCTCTAACCTCTTGCAACTTTCTTATTTTCTTCAACTCTCTTCAATTCTGCTGCACACTCTCTTCTTCTCTCACTCTGTTTCCGTAACCTTCTCCCCTTGGATATTACCCTGTTTTATACAAAATAGCTTCATGGTTGTTTGTATTCTACTGGGAATTCGAAATGGACAGCCATGTCTTTTCCTTCTGCCTTCTCATCTCTTTTATCCGCTCATTTAGAAAATATAACTGTAGGTACCAATTTAACATTACAGTGGGATATTTGTTCTCTTTCGGAGACTTGCCAATGCATCACAACAATATAAATCAATTAAAAACATTTACATTCAATTACAATGAAAACTCCATCTCAACTCATTCAGCCTTTCTGGATCGCTGCGCATTTGTCTTTTCTTTGACTGTGTCTGTCTTTTTCAGCTCTGCTTGCTCTTCTGTCCTCTGCCGTGGTGTAACTGCTGCATACAAGTAACTATGCAATTCAACTCTCGGCGTTATACAAATAATAAAATGTTTTAACTTGTTCCCTTACGGTCCCACTCGTTGAACTTGTTCTATCTTCCAATGCGATGCATTACTGTCCACATATTGGACATATGTATGTATCGTTTTGAATATATATATATATGTGTGTGTGTGTGTGTGTGTGTGTGCTGCGGTGTTTTCCTTTCCTCTTTAACTTTGGATTAATTAACTTGTAGCAAACCTGTTCTTAGTCTTATCTTTTGGATGGACACCACATGCCAGCTATACTCCGCTCGTTTATTTCAATTGCAATCACAACATTCACAATACTCCTGCGATTTGGTCTTTTGATTTCCGCCGATGCGATTAGCAAAGGTCCACCATATAGTTAGTCGAATCATCTCCACCATCCATCCCTTAGTGAATCTAACGGCTCTCATCCAATCACTAAGCCACAATTGAAACTTTCAGTTTGTCGATACTCTTTCACCTCTGATGCGATCAATTACTGTACATTTCTATGCGTCATTGCGATGAATCGCTCTGATTCGATGTGATGCGATCCCTATTTCCGATTGCGATTAGTCATTGTTCACTTTGATATGCCGATGCGATGAATCGCTTTTCGAACACTTCTGATTGCGATTAATCGCAATCGCAACTTGCATTTGCATGTTCTGATGCCCTGCTCCTTCTCCGATGCGATGAAGCACTATTTACCAGAACTCAACCATATATGAATCATAGTTTATAAGCCCATCGGGTCTGGAACTTCATCGCAATCGCAATTTGCATTTGCATGTTCTGATGCCTTGCTCCTTCTCCAATGCGATCAATCACTGTTTACCGGAACTCAAACATGTATAGATTACAATTTATAATTCCATCGGGTCTTGAACTCAATCGTAGTCGCAACCTTTTGTTTATATGTTCCACTGTCAAATTTCTCTGATGCGATTGGGTGAGGGTCCCACCATATAAAACTTTGTTTGTTTTAAAGCCAAGCGTTAAAACCTTTGGTTCTTTTGATCTCACGCCAAAAGCGCTCCATGTATATATATATATATATATATATATATATATATATATATATATATATATATATATATATATATATATATATATATATATATATATATATAAGCTTTGAGCCTTTGAATATAAAGCACAACATATGTACCGTGCTATACATATATAAGCTTCTGCTTCCGCTTTAATGTAACCTTCAGCTAGGGTAATGATTCTCGAAATTTTCTATAGAGGGGTCCCACCTTATGCTACTTCATATATAGTGCATTGCGCATATATATATATATATATATATATATATATATATATATATATATATATATATATATATATATATATATATACTTTGCCGCTTCAGTCTTTAGTGTATCCTCCAACTGGGGTAATGATTCTCGAAATTTATGTTTATGTATCCTCCAGCTTGGGTAACGATTCTCGGAATTTTATGTAGGGGGTCCCACACATTTCATCTGACTGTGACAATCTCATCGCACCCATCCAACAAATCCGATGGTAACCGATGAATATCGCGTAGATTAGTAGCACCAGGGTTATTCTTTATAATTCACGCGATGAAAACGATTTTACAATACCGCCCTCTGCCACGTGTCACATAGAGGCATGTATCGCGTCCAAAAATGTGTTATTGCTTACCACTCCTAAGGGCGCGTGAAACTACTGGTTTTTCCTCCGAAACCGCCGTCACTATTCCCTCTTGGTTCCATGGTTCTTCAAGGTTCCGCGCCATTTCTTTTAGCATGGTTTCTCTGCGTAAATATCGCCTCACACATAGTTCATCACTCTTTTAGTCGCGCATAGGGTCAAACAATAGACTTCGTCTCTCATCGACCATCTCTTAATTGGTCACGCTTTCAATATTCCAAACTGGGTTGAAGGCATGATTTCCTGGAACTTCCAGGCATATCCACACAGAATTCTTCATGCAGAGTTTATTCCAGGTCCACTCTTAATTCTATCCTCTCCAGCATTCATCTGCAACTGTATTAAACCCCTAATACATAAATAAACCTATGTATTAAACTCCTTCAGGCCCTTCCAATCTTCACTGCTCTGTCTCTCCAGATCTGATATTAAATGGCCCTCTTCTACTATCCTCACTACTCTGCAGCACCACCTCATCTGTCTCCTGCTACCTTTGTTCCTTCTATGCTGCCTTGCTACCTCTCTGCTTCTTTGCTATTTGTCTTGTGCTCTCTCTCTCTTGCCTCTGCTACTTCTTTGACTGATGCTGCTCCTTACTTCTATTTTTGCTTCCTCTGCTCCTTGGCTGATGTTTCAAGTGCTCCTCCTTTGTCATCTCCTTTGCCATCATTGACAACATTTCCAACAGTCTCCCTCTTTGGCATTGATGGCAACACATCCACCGATAATCCAATGCTTCCTCCAAGTCTTCCTCTGCCTAGCTTCTTTTAGAAGACCCTTTCTTCTATTACCTGCTTTTCCTCCCCCTTTGACATCAATGGCAAAGGGTTGCACATTTCTCAGTGTTGATTCTGTATTTGTATTTCCTCTCTCTGATTTGTGTTTAGACCACCTTCTTCTGACTTTGTACCCTGCTGCTCCAGACTGGTGTACAAGACTTGTTGAGAGAAAATTTTGCGGATTATTGGACTTAAATATACACTGTAAATTGATACAATCCAAAGCACAATCTCCTTTCACTAGTATAAGGCTGAAAGTGAAGATAATGACTCTCCATGAAACATATTGTATCAACCTTATCTAATCATAAATACATCATTGGATCAAACCTTAAAGATTGTGAATGCTCCATGTGACATATCAAGTTTGCTTCAGCTATACTTCAGTCTATATTATAATATTCATCTGCGAAGCATATCTATTGAGGAAGGTTGTAGTTGGAGTCTATCTTCTTCTGCAATAATCATCTGCAGTACAACATCTGTTCAATTGTGATGATGCCGATATGTCTTTTATAGTCGTGGTTCACTTTTCTTGCCTGTTGGTGATGATTTGAGCTAGGATGCTGATAATCATATTACACTTAATAGCTGCAGGTCCTTGTTACTGATGTGATCAATAAATCAACCAGAATTTGATCTAAGAGATCAAATGCCTTTACTACTTGCATAATGTACTTTATGACTCCATGACAATGTTTTGAGCTTCAACTGACCCAACTAATTCTTCATACTTTCAATACTTAAACTTTCTTTTCATGCTGAATACAAATAACGTTGGGAATACCACCTTGATGTACTCTTGCCATAATCCTTTGATCCTTAGGACCTGTACCATACTGCTGCTACATTGATAACACTTGGTATTCTGTTGATAGGCATGCTGCTTGTACCAAATACCCACATTGATACCACTTTCACTTCAACTCACACATGAACCCATAGAGAAGAGAACCTTCATAATTTCTGCTATTGAGCTCTCCACTGATTTCAACAACAATCATCAATATATTGAATCTGATCTTGGCATTTTTTACCATTCTTCTTTTTCTGTCATTCTGTTCCAAGGAAAGTTATTGCATGTTCCTTTCTAGGACTGCTCTAGAATCATTGCTGCTTTATATTCAATTCAATTGTTCTAACATAAAGATCTTTGGGAAGACATCTTCAATTTCTATACCAGGAGTCTTCATGGTCAGATCACTCAGAGATTTATCATTCATTTGATTGCATTCCTCCAAGGGAAATTTTCATAGATGAAAGATGTAATGATATAATGATGATAGGCTCTTCTCTTATTCCTCCTTCTTAAAGTGGTTCACTTGTTCATTCTGGCTGAATGATGCACACTGTGATCATCACTTATGTGCTGGTTTCTTCTTAGCTTACATGCTCATGGCTGATGTTCTCTCTACCACCAAGGCTTCTTGCTATCTTCTCTCCTTCCATCAATCTGTCAGCTATTTAATACTTCAAATGATATTCTTTCTCTTTAGTTCTCTGTTAGAGGAATTTCCTTTCACTTCCTGATCTCATAGCTGTTCTCATTTCATGGAGCTCTTCTTAGACTACTTTTTGTGGGGATTACATATGACCTGCTCTCCCCCTGAGATGTTGCTTCATATCTATCACTGGTTGGATATTTTCTGTCTCCTAGAGCAGCTCCCCCTGAGACTATGCTAGATTCATTATATTATTAAGATGATAGGCTCCCCCTTTCTCTTTTCCATCCATACTTTATTGGGGTTCTTCATAATGTCTGCACTTCTTTTAGATTCATAGTTTTGTTTGATTTGCTTTGTTTCTATCATATGTCTAGAGTTCTTTAATATATAAGGCAGTTTATAGTCCTTTGCTTTGTGGCCAAGCTTGAGGCATACATAACATTTTATTTTATCAAAGTACATTTGAGCTGATGTACAATACTTTGTTCCCCTTTTTTAATACAATTTACATTCAACATATTTATGTCCAAAATTATTGCATGCATAACAGTAGCCATGGAAATAGTTTGTGTACCTGGTGGAAGATTGTCTTTTCCATTTGCTTGCTTGAGGGGTTCTTCTCTTTTGCTGCATCCTTAGCTGGTTGGACTGGGTTTGCTTTGTCTTACAATATGTTTCAGTATGTCCTGGTTTGTGGCAGGCAAAACAAGTGATACTTCTCATAGGTGGAAAGAATCTTCTTTGACTTCTTCCAAATTTATTCAATTCACCCTCATAAACGTATGGGCCTTTTTCAGTTGACTGTTTCATCCTCTCATTCTCTGTCTTTTCATGTTGCTGCTTGATTCTATTTGTTTCTTTGCAACTCATGTTCCTGCTGGTTTCTGCTTCTGTAGGAGTTTGTTGAGCTGTTTCACTGTTCTTTACAGCTTTTACAAAAATGATTTTCCTATTATCTTCTATCTGGGACTTATTAGTTTCTCCTACATATCCTAAGCCTGCCTTTATGAGAGGAGATCTTTGAGCATTTAGCATCTTGTCCAATTGTCTAGTGCTTTTCATTAGAGGTGTATTCATTAATAGTTCTCTTTGGGCTTTTTCTAAATTCTTTCTCAGGCTCACTACTTCTTCTTCCAATCTTTCACATTCTTGACTTTTCTCTCTCATTTGTTGCAATAGAGTGTCTTCTATTTTCTTTGCTTCTTCAAGCTGTGTCTTCAGGCCAATAATTTCTTTCTTATCTTCATATTCTCTCTCATCACATATTTGCACCAATGTCTTCAGGTCTTTGTTTTCATTCTTAAGTCTTTCTATTTCAGTCAAGGCTGTGTCAAGTTTGGCCTTTTCTTCAGCTGTAATTTCTTCATGGTTCTTATCTCCATTCACACTAGCAGGTACTTCATTTGATTGAACATTTTCCTTTTGACATCAATTTTTCTTCTTCTTACTTTTCTTCTCCTTCTTGACAATGCAATCCTCAGTGTCTATTCCATGCATGAAATGTAATCTGTCCCAAATTTCTTTTGCAGAGTCTAGATCCATTATCAACTCAAAGTCCTTGTTATGAAGACTGTTATATATCACACATTTTGCCGTGGCATTCCTCTGTTGTTCTTTCACTGTGGGGAAGTCTGTGTAGTAACCATCACAAACAAGCTTCCATACCTCAGGTTCATCAGCCATTAAACCTGTTTTAACCTTATCTCTCCATTCAGGAAAGTTTGCTGTATTTAGCACAAGTACATTTTGATAGTCCATGACTCAACCAGATCTCCTTCAAGCTATTAAGCTTACACCAAAGGAACCTGCTCTGATACCAATTGTTGAACCCTTAATTAAACTGAGAGGGGGGGGGGCGGGGGGGTGAATCAGTTTAACACATACATGGACTTTTAAAACTTTTCCCTTAAAACTTATTTACACCTTCATTTCATGATCAACTTAATATGTGAACAATCTTAATTTGTGAGCAGCAAGTATCAAGCAGATTTGTTAATGTAACAACAGTCTTAATATGTGAGCAACAAGTATTAAGCAGATTAGATAAACCACATTAACACATAGACATCATGCACATAGACACCAGATATAAGTGGAAACCCATAAAGGGAGAAAACCACATCTTATTATTGTTGTGATGCAAAGGCAAGCTCCAACTCCCTCTCACCACTGATTTTCTGTAGGCACCGACCTACAGGAGGCTCCTACCTCAATTCTGCAAGCTACAACTTGCAAGGAAGCTCCAACTCCCATCAAATTTTTGCAGGCACCAACCTACAGGAGGCTCCAACCTCAGTCAGCTACAACTGACATTTTATCAAGCTACAACTTGATGTGGAAGCACCAACTCCCATCTATTTTCTACAGGCACCAACCTACAGGAGGCTCCGACCTCAATTTTGCAACCTACAACTTGCAAGGAAGCTCCAACTCCCTTCAATTTTATGCAGGCACCAACCTACAGGAGGCTCCAACCTCAGTTAGCTACAAATGATAGCTATCAAGCTTCAAGTTGATAGGGAAGCTCCAAATTCCTTAATTTATCAAAAGAAATGTTTGCTGATTTACCTCAAATATCAGCTCTGTTTTGTACCATCTTCACTGCTGTGTATTGAAGTCTTCATATTTGCCTTATATCATTTCTGCATCTTCTCAGATTCACTATTAGCTCCTCCTTCTTCTCTGCCTCACTTCTTCATTTCTGCATTCTCTAACTTTTCACTGCATCTCGTTATGCTCCTTCTTTATCTTCTCTGCCTCAATTTTCCAAACTCTGCATTTTCTCTTCTCACTCTCTCTAACCTCTTGCAGCTTTCTTATTTTCTTCAACTCTCTTCAATTCTGCTGCACACTCTCTTCTTCTCTCACTCTGTTTCCGTAACCTTCTCCCCTTGGATATTACCCTGTTTTATACAAAATAGCTTCATGGTTGTTTGTATTCTACTGGGAATTCGAAATGGACAGCCATGTCTCTTTGCCTTATGCCTTCTCATCTCTTTTATCCGCTCATTTAGAAAATATAACTATAGGTACCAATTTAACATTACAGTGGGATATTTGTTCTCTTCCGGAGACTTGCCAATGCATCACAACAATATAAATCAATTAAAAACATTTACATTCAATTACAATGAAAACTCCAGCTCAACTCATTTATCCTTTTTGGATCGCTGCGCATGTGTCTTTTCTTTGACTGTGTCTGTCTTTTTCAGCTCTGCTTGCTCTTCTGTCCTCTGCCATGGTGTAACTGCTGCATACAAGTAACTGTGCAATTCAACTCTTGGCGTTATACAAATAATAAAATGTTTTAACTTGTTCCCTTACGGTCCCACTCGCTGAACTTGTTCTATCTTCCGATGCGATGCATTACTGTCCACATATTGGATATGTGGATGTATCGTTTTATATATATATATATATATATATATATATATATATATATATATATATATATATATATATATATATATATATATATATATATATATATATATATATATATGTGTCGTGGTGCTTTCCTTTCCTCTTTAACTTTGGATTAATTAACTTGGAGCAAACCTGTTCTTAGTCTTATCTTTTTGATGGACCCCACATGCCAGCTATACTCCGCTCGTTTATTTCAATCGTAATCGCAACATTCACAATACCCCTGCGATTTGGTCTTTTGATTTCCGCTGATGCGATTAGCAAAGGCCCACCATATA
Organism: Pinus albicaulis; assembly: GCA_034641835.2. NCBI lineage: Eukaryota > Viridiplantae > Streptophyta > Pinopsida > Pinales > Pinaceae > Pinus > Pinus albicaulis. The sequence goes on from CM076584.1 coordinate 1,542,486,646, forward strand.
TTTAGTCGAATCATCTCCGTCGTCCATCCCTTAGTGAATCTAACGGCTCTCATCCAATCGCTAAGTCACAATCGGAACTTTCAGTTTGTCGATACTCTTTCACCTCCGATGCGATCAATTACTATACATTTCTCTGCGTCGTTGAGATGAATCACTCTGATTCGATGCGATGCGATCCCTATTTCAGATTGTGATTAGTCACGGTACACTTTGATATGCCGATGTGATGAATCTCTTTTCGAACACTTCTGATTGTGATTAATCGCAATCGCAACTTGCATTTGCATGTTCTAATGCCCTGCTCCTTCTCCGATGCGATGAAACACTGTTTACGAGAACTCAACCATATATGAATCATAGTTTATAAGCCCATCGGGTCCGGAACTTCATCACAATCGCAATTTTCATTTGCATGTTCCGATGCCTTGCTCCTTCTCCGATGCGATCAATCACTGTTTACCAGAGCTCAAACATGTATGGATTACAGTTTATAAGTCCATCGGGTCCTGAACTCAATTGCAGTCGCAACTTTTTGTTTATATGTTCCGCTGTCAAATTTCTCTGATGCGATTGGGTGAGGGTCCCACCATATAAAACTTTTTTTTTTTTAAAGCCAAGCATTAAAACCTTTGGTTCTTTTGATCTCACGCCAAAAGCGCTCCATATATATATATATATATATATATATATAAGCTTTGAGCCTTTGAATAAAAAGCACAACATAGGTACCATGCTGTATATATATAAGCTTCTGCTTCCGCTTTAATGTAACCTTCAGCTGGGGTAATGATTCTCGGAATTTTCTGTAGAGGGGTCCCACCTTATGGTACTTCGTATATAGTGTGCTGCGCATATATATATATATATATATATATACACTCTTTGCCGGTTCAGTCTTTAGTGTATCCTCCAGATGGGGTAATGATTCTCGGAATTTATGTTTATGTATCCTCCAGCTTGGGTAACGATTCTCGAAATTTTATGTAGGGGGTCCCACACATTTCATCTGATGGTCACAATCTCGTCGCGCCCATCCAACAGATCCGATGGTAACTGCTGAATATCACGTAGATTAGTAGCACCAGGGTTATTCTTTAGAATTCACGCGATGAAAATGATTTTACAATACCTCCCTCTGCCACGTGTCACACAGAGGCATGTATCGCATCCAAAAAGGTGTTACTGCTTACCACTCCCAAGGGCGCGCGAAACTGCTGGTTTTTCCTCCGAAACCACCGTCATTATTCCCTCCATGTTCCATGGTTCTTCAAGGTTTCGCGCCATTTCTTTTAGCATGGTTTCTCCGCGTAATATCGCCTCACGCATGGTTCATCACTCTTTTAGTCGTGCACAGGGTTAAACAATAGACTTCGTCTCTCATCGACCATCTCTTAATTGGTCACGCTTTCAATATTCCAAACTGGGTTGAAGGCATGATTTCCTGGAACTTCAAGGCATATCCACACAGAATTCTTCATGCAGAGTTTATTCCAGGTCCACTCTTAATTCTATCCTCTCCAGCATTCATCTGCAACTGTATTAAACCCCTAATACATAAATAAACCTCTGCATTAAACTCCTTCAGGCCCTTCCAATCTTCACTGCTCTGTCTCTCCAGATCTGCTATTAAATGGCCCTCTTCTACTGTCCTCACTACTCTGCAGCACCACCTCATCTGTCTCCTGCTGCCTTTGTTCCTTCTATGCTGCCTTGCTACCTCTCTGCTTCTTTGCTATTTGTCTTATGCTCTCTCTCTGCTGCCTCTGCTACTTCTTTGACTGATGTCGCTCCTTAATTCTCTTTTTTCTTCCTCTGCTCCTTAGCTGATGTTTCAGGTGCTCCTCCTTTGTCATCTCCTTTGCCATCAATGACAACATTTCCAACATGAGCCACAACCAAAACCAGAGCTTGAAACTAGAGTTAGCCAGAATAAGAGTCAAAATTGTAGCTAGAAACATACTCATGTTGCATGACCATGATTTAGTTGGTGGCGAACCTTAAAACACTGCCGATAGAAGACTTCTGCTCATGCTACCTATTTCAATATTTTATGGTTATCTTTTAACCATCATCAATGAGCACTTCCATTTCATAAAAGACTTCAAGTTCTAGCTAGATTCATAATTGTTCCATGGATTGCTTCGATCCAAGCTCCAGAGTTGGTGATTAACCTTAAACCACCACCAATATAAGACTTTGATTTATGCTACCTCATTTGGTTTGTGGTATTCCTTAAAACACTAGATTCAGAGAGTACATCTAGTCATTGGCTGTTACACACCTCTATGTTTTAGCTCTATTCTTGAACTCATATACAACCTTTTAGATTAAGGGGGGTAATGTTAGACACCTAATCCATTAGGGTTGGTGTGGAGGAATGTGAATCATTACGCAGGAGTCCAAGAGACTTTGGAAGTGGGAATTAAATGGTCACCATAAATGTATTATGTGCACCATTTGAGTAATAAATCATCATACACTTATCTAATCTATTTTCTATTTTTGTCTTTGAGCTAACAATAATATGCATATCATATTAAAGTAAATTAAAATAATAATGATTCATATTTGTAATTTCACAACATTTAATTAATAAACATATACGAACTTAATAAATTCAATTAATAAACATATAAATAGAAATAAGAGTATATCTATACATAGAAATGTGAAATATATAAATGTTAAGAACATGTGTTTCCTCCTAAGAGGGCACAACAAAACCCGAGAGGGTAGAGTATGTATGCCGTCATAGACTTTAACAATCAAATCATTGCACGGAGGTGGGTTCTTTGTCTCATAAACAAGGGAGCCTCATACATCAATTTTGTGTCTAACTTGACCATGACCTTAAAGTTGGATTATTATCATTATTTATTATAAAATATAAATAGAAGCTATAAATTAAAATCCATTTTATCGTACAAATTAAAAAAATGATTAATATTAGCAACTATTATATTTAAAGATTTCATATTTAAATTCAATTAAGAAACATAAAAACACATAATATTTATAATACACTTTTTTTTTCTAAACTATATATCTTCATATATATATATATATATATATATATATATATATATATATATATATATAATCAATACTGGTTTAATACTGCATCCATTCACCATCAACCCAAAAAATCTATAAACATTCTTATTTCTAATTATATATATATATATATATATATATTTTCCTAACAATTATTATAATTTTATTAATAACTATAAAATTATAATATAATACAATAACAGTTGTTTTTAGTGTTTGGACTTTCAAGTAGAATGAGATAGAAAAAATTGAGATGAAACCTTGATTTGTGTTATGTAAACTGGTTTTTTGACTCCATGTATTGGATTCAACACCCTGAAAAATCCTAAAGCACTTCGATTGTGAAGGGGTTACCCACCAAGCTTGTGATTTCAATAAATTCCTGCAGGATTTTAGAGAAATTAGACCACAAAACTTCCAAAAACTCTCACTAAAAACAACTCTTCTATTGTGAAAGGGTTACCCACCAAGCTTGTGATTTCAATAAATTCCTTCTAGATTTTAAAGAAATTAGACCAAAAAATCTCACTAAAAACAACTAGAATATAATATAATAATATAATAAATTAAATAGATTTATTATTTTTTAATCTAAATTTTTTTTTATAAACCTTCTTATTTCTAATTATATTATATAATTAATAAATTTATTTAAATATCATATATATAATATTTTTTTTTTCTAAAATAATTATTATATTTTCATTAATAACTACAAAAAAATAATATAATATAATATAAATTAATTTAAATATTATATACATAATAATTTTTCATAAAACAATTATTATAATTTTATTAATAACTACAAAATTATAATATAACATAATAAATTAAATAGAATTTTTTTTTTTTTTCAATTTCAAATATCTGACATGCCAGTCGGCCATTTTCATATCAAACACCTCCCGGAAACAAAATATCCACCATGAACATTTTTATCATCATATACCATAAAACTCTACCCACAATTTTGATTTTAAAAGAACGTATTGAACATTTTGCGGAACCTCAAAACATGGAAATTCGGTCGCAATAAATACTACCATAATGCATGAAATTTTTCTTGGCTTTAATGCTTTATAGATAGACATCTACGAGGCAATGGATAGAACTCTCTTAAAAATTTCTGAGCAACAGAGCAATGGAGAAGAAGCTGTCAAAGCGAGCTTTGTTGCTGAAGTCCTCACCGATACAAGAGTTGTCTCACCTGGCTCAGCGTTGCAATGCCATCAACCTTGCCGAAGGTAATATTCATTCAGTAATGCTTACAGTCATATATTTGGAATCGCAACAGGCCATTTAATTTAAATTAGAAGAATTCTTATCCGTGCAGGTTTTCCGGACTTTCCTGCTCCGCCTGCGATCAAAGATGCAGCAATAGCGGCCATAAGAGCTGATTTCAACCAATACAGGCAAGATTACACCCACTATATACTTACTACATCGGAGGCTTCGCAGTTGCATATGATTCACGCCCCTTCATTTTTAATTTTTATTGTTTAATATCAATTAGTCACTGTCAATACTAGCTCAAATGCACACACTTGAGCTTACATATCTCTTCGGACTTGTATATATATCTCAGTTCTGTTTGCGGCCCTAATCTGTTGGATATAATCTGTTGCACAAACCTCGTAAGCAGTGCTTCAGACCTGCCTTCAACAGGTTCGGACTATCACTCATCTCCAGACCTATTGCAGCGTTAAGAACTCGGACCAGTACCAACAGACATCAGCAGACTTCAAACTCGGTATCTTTTGCAGACATACAGAGGTTCGGATCTGTGTTATCTTACTGTGAAACAGTGGCTCAATACTCACAACAGCAGCTCGGATTTATCTTGGTTGTGGCTCAACTTCTTTGGATTGCTGTAGCTTGCAATCACCTTGGAAAGTGACCTTTCTTTGTGGCTTGGGTATCTCTTGTTTTCGTGTACGCTGTGATCAATTTCGTGTACAGTGAGGTGTTGAAGTTTTGGTGCAGCATGGTGCAAAAGTATTGATATAACACAGTACAGTTTTTGTGATCCAGAATAGTGTAGATTAATGATACAAGATTATTGGCTTAAGGGGTCTTGACCCAGGTTCGGAGTTTATGGATAAACCAACAAACCCTCTAGGCTCCAACTACTGGCCCTTTCGGCAATGATCTGTTTGCGCAGATCAAAGTCTAACCTGAAGCAGTATGGGGGTGCTAGAACCAAGTTTCCACATCCTGAGAGAGGATTTAATGAAGTGGTCCTCGGCAAAACCCTAATTGATCTTCCACAGATGTGCGCAGTGAATTTATAACAGAATTATAGATCTTTGTGTATTCACACAATACACAAAAACACTTGTCTTACTTATCACAAATAATAAATCAGAGCCAGATCTTGATCTACTCAATGTAATACTTAACAGACGTTGATATTCATGCATAAATATATCAATTAGCTCCGCGCATTCATCAATAAGCAAACTGTTAATTTTGGGCTACTAGGTCCAAACTCCATGTTGCACTGCTCATATGACGATGGTCATATTTTTGTTGGATTCCTCTTTCGGAGAAGTGCAAGATTGATCTAAAGATCATCTTGATCGGATGAGCAGAACATTGATTTCGAATTTATTTTCTGCATGTGCAAGGTCGGCCAGATTTATCCCACATGCCTAAGAGATGTGTCACACACCCTCTTTGATGAATATAAATTGGAGAGACTTGGAGGTCATTTTCTCATCATATCATCACACATTCTCTCTTTGTGATCTGATTGGTTCGATAGCCTTTGGAGGCCTTTTTCTTCTCACAACTGTGGAGAGAAGCTGCTGTTTTCTACGTTGATTTGTTTAGGGCTTTCTATTTTCTACGTTGATTTGTTTAGGTCTTTTCTATTGCAGCGTTGACCGTGGTCAACCCTTGGTTGTTTCACCTCAATCTTCTGCCGAAATTCCGATTTGAGGAGGCCGTACAGTTGGGCACTAAAATTGAGGAATTCCAGGCTATTTGATTGAAGCCCTAGTTTGTTGCATTGACTTTTTTGAAGTTGCCTGCATTGACTTTTCTGCGCTGTCTTTGGTTTGACTTGCGCTGACTTGTGATGAGTTGTCTTTGAGGGCTGTGGGTGTGACACATGAAAGTGCTGGCTTGCCGAAAAAGTCTTTGCTGGTTGAAGCATCCTGCTGACCAACGTAACGCCACATTATCTCATATCTTCGCTGGACAAAAGGAATTGTAAATCTGATCTATATTTGGCTTTTTTTCTATTGATCTATTATTGTGTTCTATCAACATTTTACTTTCAAATTTATGTGATTGCTATTTTGTATTGGGCCTAAGAAAGATTGAAGTAAAAGTGCATCAAGCATAGAACACCATGGTTATCTAAATTTAACATGGTATCAGAGGTGAGGTGAAGACAAAGTCCAAGAGTCCATGCTGGTGTTAGAAGCAATTTTTGAAGGAAGAAATCCCATCAAGGACAAATGGGCTCCTCAACCTACAAGGGTTTCAAGGTTGATGATAAATTGACTGATATGTCTGATTATCACGCATGGAAGATGTCCTTGGATTTGGCGCTAGAAGATCAAGATGTCATGGACTATGTATAGGGGAATATTCAAGAGCCTCCATCAAATGCAGTTGCTGCCACGAAGACGAAGTATAGAAAAGGGGAAATCCAAGCAAAGATGATTATCCGGGATTCTATTCATAAGCACTTGGTTGCTTACATTAATGAGCTGAAGACATCTAAAGATATGTATGATAAACTGGTGAGCATGTTTAGGGCTAGCAATGCTAATCAAATCCTCTTCTTCAAGAATCAATTGAAGAATATCAAGAAGGGTAAGGATGAATCTATTCAATCTTATTTATGAGGTTCACTGAAATCAGGAATAACCTCCTAGCTATTGGGGAAGCAATATCTGATCGAGAGATGGTTCTTATTGCACTTGGAGGTCTCCCCCGTGATTGGCATGTATTCAATACCACTATTCTCAATAATAATGTGATTCATGATTTTGATGAAATATTGACGAGATGCACTCAAGAGGAAACAAGAATAATGGAGTATGCCTCTAATTGTAATGGAAGTAACGCTACTGCCTTCGCCGCTCATGCAAAGAAGAAGAACCATGGTGGCCTGAGAAATCAAAACCATGGTAGAGCGGGGCCCAAAGGAAGGAAGGGAAGATGTTACACTTGTAACAAGACTGGTCACTATGCAAGAGAGTGCCCTAATAGAAGGGACTCTCCCAGGGATGATGACAACAACAACTTAAGAAGGAATGGCAAGAACAACAGGTTCCAAGGAAAAAGGAAGGCTCCCTTTGATCGTAAGGGAAATGGGCGACCTTTCAAGAGGTCAAGAAATTCTAGGTACAATGAGTCTAATGATGTTGATAATAAGAGAAATGATTTTATTCTTGTATCTGCCCTCTCTGCTGCATCTCCACCCGACACCCTGGATGTCTGGTTAATTGATAGTGGTGCTTAAAGGCACCTCATTGGTTATAAAGAAGCCCTTAATGATTTGGTTGAGAAGGATAGTAATTTGGAAATTATCCTTGGAGATAATCTCCACCCGACACCCTGGATGTCTGGTTAATTGATAGTGGTGCTTAAAGGCACCTCATTGGTTATAAAGAAGCCCTTAATGATTTGGTTGAGAAGGATAGTAATTTGGAAATTATCCTTGGAGATAATGCCACCTATCCCGTGAAAGGGACAGGGATTGTGACCCTCCATTTATCTCGAAGTCAAGTCATCTGATTACAAGATGTGTTGTATGTACCTAATTTGAAGAAGAACCTTGTGTCCATTTCGGCAATGGAAGACAAAGGGTTCAATGTGGCATTTGTTGATGGAAAGGTATTTGTTTGAAGAAAAACTTCAAAAAAGTTATTTTTATTGGTTTTAGAGTTGATACACTCTACCAGGTTGGAGGAAGTCCATTGGGGGCTACGACATGTGATACAACTCTTCAAATAGAGTTATGGCACTGGAGGTTTGCACCAACGTTGCACGAAGCAGGGACGAACCAGAGACGTTTTTTGGAAGCGGGGACGCGGAAGTGTCATTTTCCAAAAATTTAGGAAGCGAAGTGTTTCAGAAGCGTATATATATATATATTTTGCATTTATATTCAAAACAACAATCCCAAATACCATATTAGTTGTAGAAGACATGAAAACATGCATATTCTTACATAAATCAAGATAGATATGACATCCATGATTCCATTGTACATCAATAATTAATTATTCAAGCATCAGGAATCTAGAATCTAGATTCTAGATCCTAGCAATTACAAACATACATCAAATAATTAAGCGTGATAGAACATTTAAGCATACTATAAAACATAACACATTTAAGCATACTATAAAACATAAATGATAAACATAAAACATTTAAGCATGATAAATCATAAAACATTTAAGCATACTATAAATTTTAAAATATAAAACATTTAAAAATTAAGCATACTATAAAACATAAATGATAAACACAAAACATTTAACCATATTATAAAACATAAAGCGTATTATAAGTGAGCAACTGTCAACATTAGTCATGTTCAAAATTCAAATAATAATGTTTACAAAATAGGCCACTTGGCCACCACCAAGATAAAAAAGTTCAAATTCACAACAAGCTTACAAGTCTAATGATAAGTATGACAAAAGCAGTAAAGTGTGAACACTGAAAACATCTACTCATCTCTCCTCCTTCCACCACAAAGAGTACGTGATGGTGCGCCCTGCTGTTGGTGTTGAACCATGGAACCTAGGAAGCAAGGGACTAGTGGGGGGTGGCATGTCAAGTCGATCATCATCATCATGGATAAGAACATCTTCTAATTGCTCTAATTGCAACACTCCATCCTCCAAATTGGTCTCCTTTGGATATCTGTCTCAAACCTTAAGGTCTCTGTTACTCTTTACATCATCACAGTAATGGGACAACAATCTCAAGTTGTAATGAACATAAACCAAGCTCTCTGCCCGATCTAAACTCAACCTGTTCCTTTTAACACTGTGGATGAAAGAATAAGAGCTCCAACACCTCTCTACAGAAGAAGTGTTTACCACTTGTGGTAGCACCCGCAATGCCAAAGTCTATAGAAGTGGAGTAGCACCTCCATGCATGTTCCACCACTCAATAGAAGAAAAACTCTCTCGATCTCTAATAGCATGCATGCTCCCAAATGGACCAGTGGAAAGTGTATAGCTGCTCAACTGTTTCCGTACAAAGTGTGCCTCCTCCTCATCAGGGACTAATTTATCCAGTGCAAGCATATATTTTTGTAGGACCTCTGGATCTAGGTGTGGTTTTCTCCTGCTCAGCCCCCCAGGTGCTGTTGTTGAAAGCCATGATGGACTATAATATTTAGGTGTCAGTACATATGCTAATGCATGCAATGGAATATTTAGCATATCCCATCGTTTTTCCACCTCTGCACGAATATATTTGTACAAGGTGGTATCTCTAGGCTCAACAATGTCTTTAATCTGCCCCAACATGTTATCCATTTGCTTATACACCTCCCCAATTATTGGCTTATCTGAATCCCCAAACTTGATCATGTAATAAATTGGTTTGGTAAATTGTAAAACATATTTAACCTATGACCAAAATAACATGTCAAGAATAGTGTCCTTTGCTGAATTAGGACCATCTCTATCAGTGTTAATCTCCTCCCATGATTTAGCGGTGACCATATTAGTTAGAGCTTGTCTCACCTTCACTAGCCGCCTAAAGGTGAGGTAATAACTTGCAAATCTGGTTTTTGCAAGTTTAAGCAACTGCAACTTGGAGTAAGTGCCATAGAATTAGTTTACCCTTGTATGCCCTGTGATAAATTTAATGAGCTTCTTCCCTCTCTTGTAAAGCTCATTAATCCACCCACATTCTTTATGCTTCACAATATCATGCATCAAAAAGTTCAATGTGTGCACCAAGCACCCAAACCAAAATATGTGTGGATAAGTACGCTCAATAATTTTACGTGCTCCCTTACAATTTGCTGCATTATCTGTGATCACTTGAACCACTTTGCTAGGACCAACATCTCTGATTGATTACAATAGGAGATCTGCAATGTTTTGGGAAGTTGCACTGACAGAGGAGGAACCATGACATGCAAGAAACACTGCACCAGTAGCAGAAACACCAAGAACATTTATCAAATGTTGGTTTATGATATTAGTCCACCCATCTGATACAATGGATACCCCACTATCCACCCACTCATTTGTAAAACGTGTCAAAGCTGCTTGAACCTTTCCTTTTTCTCTTTCTAATAACACTGTTCTAGCTTTCTCATAGTTTGGGGACTTGTATCCTTTTGGGGCTTCATTGATGCCCTTTACCATTTCATGCCAATAGGGAGAGCGAAGCACATTGAATGGTACACTGCAAGCACAAAGAAATCGGACTATCTTTCCCCCCACATCATCCCTCCCAGCAACATTAAGGAAATTTGCTATTGTTTTTTTACCTCCAGAACTTGCAGAAACACCATGAGGAGATGCAGATGAGCTACCAAATCTAGAGGTTGCACTTGAATCAGATTGAGTTTTTTATTTTTTATTTTTGTTGTTGTGCAACCTCCTCTATTTGGATGTATTTTCTTCTTTGTTCAACTGGAACCTTTGGGCAAATTGCTATCCCCACAACACCCTTTCTTTCATCACTGTTCATCACCCCACAAAGATGCCTCCTCACACGGGTATATGAACTGCTATATGGTTTTCTTCCATGACAACCATGAGGGCACAAAAACTTGTAGCTTCCACCACCTTTTCCCCCTTCAAGTTTGGTCACATAGTTCCACAAGGGTGTCAATGCAGCTTTCCCATCTTGTGATTCAATGTTTTCATCATCCCCTTCCTCTTCAAAGCCTCCCTCCTCATCATACATTGGGTCACTCATATGGTGACCATTTTCTTCTTCTTCTTCATGTTATCCTCTTCTATTTCTACTCCCCCTTACCATCATCAAAACCAAGAGTGGAATGATACATAGAATCCAAAGAAACATCATTTTTGAGTATGAATATAGATAGTGGACAACCTGCAAATAAATGTACAAGAAGAAAGAATGGGAAAATGTAGGAGAGGGAGGAGAGAAAATACAAAAAACAATAACAAAAAAAATGAGAGAGTTTGGGGTTTGCACTTACCTCTTTAGCTCTTGTAAATGGAAGCCCTTCTTTACTCCTCCAAGCTCCTCCTCCTTCACTCCTTCAAGCTCTCCTCAACTCTCTCTTCTCCTCTTTTTCTCTTCTCTTCTCCAAGCTCTCTTCTCCTCTCTTCTCCAAGCTCTCCAGAAACACAAGTGAGCAAATAAGAGGTAGAATAGAGCTTATAAGCTTTTCATCATATCCCTAACCCAAGACTAACTCACTAACTAACCGAGTTATTTATTTATTTATTTTTTTGAAGTGCGCAAACCAGATCTGTACGGTGCTGTACAGAACCGCTCGCGAATCGTACGGATCCGTACAGGAATCGCAGCGCTTCCGTACGGGGATTTGCCATACGGAAACGCGGATCCGGCCGTATGGATCCAACTTTCTAGGAAACACAGTTTTTTTTGCGAAACGCATTTTGCTGTACGGATCCCGTATGGTTCCGTACGGACCGCGTTTCGGGGGTTTGAGCTGGGGGGGGGACGTTTCCTGCAACATTGGTTTGCACACCTTCATTACAAAGCCCTTCCCGAAGCAAGGAAGGTGGTGATAGGGATGCCCGAATTGAGAGATGATCATGAAGGTATATGTCAGGGTTGTGTCGAAGGGAAGCATACAAGGGGACCATTCCCCTCAAGTGTCACAAAGACAACTGATATCTTGTAGTTGATACATTCTGACTTATTTGGTATGCTGCCTGTGACATCCTTGGGAGGATGATCCTATTACATGACTTTTACAGATGACTTCTCCCGCAAGACCTGGATATATTTTTTGAAAAAGGATGAAGCATTCAAATGGTTCCATACCTTCAAGGCCTTGGTGGAAAATCAAAACGAGAAGAAAGTCAAAGTTTTGAGGACAGAAAATGGGACCGAGTATGAGTCAAATGAGTTTAATGACTTGTGTAGAGAAGCTGGCATTAAGAGGGAGACCACAACTGTGTACACTCCCGAGCAAAATGGTGTTGCTGAAAGAAAGAACAGGACCATTGTGGAAGCTGCCTGCGCCATGCTATGTGACCAAGGTCTTCCAAAATTTCTATGGGGAGAAGCTGCGAACACTGTTGTGTATGTTCAAAACAGATGCTTGCATTATGCTCTGGACTCCAAAACTCCCGAAGAAGTCTTCTCTGGTAAGAAACTTGATGTTTCTCATTTTAGAGTTTTTGGTTGTCCTGTTTACTTTCATGTGCTGAAAGAAAAGAGAAACAAGCTGGATGCTTCTGGAAAGAATGGAATGTTTTTGGGCTATAGTGAAACTTCGAAGGCATATAGAATCTATGTGCCTGGTCAAAGAGAAGTGGAGATATGCCACGATGTCACCTTCGATGAAGATGCTGCCCTCAAGAAAGTAAGAAATCTTCTTAGCTCGAAGGAAGACAAATAAGATGAAGAAGCAAGGAAGTTGGAAGAGCCGAAGGATGACCTGATGCCCGATGTTGAAGGACCTATGAATCCCATTGATCCACCTCCTTCAAATAAGAGAAGACCCTCATGGCTTAGGGATACTCTTGAAGATGCTGAGAGACAGATTGCCCCAATGGGGACATTTCGTGAAAGCAAGAAGCCAAAGAGATACCAAGGGTATCTAGCAGCCATGAGTACGATAGTACAATCTGAGCCTGGAACATTTGAAGAAGCCGTAAAGCATCAAGTTTGGAAAGATGCTATGCATGAAGAATATGGGTCCATTATGAAGAATGATGTCTGGGAAGTGGCCCCAAGACCTGAGGACGAATCTGTTGTCACCTCGAAATGTCTCTATAAGATCAAGCATGCATCTGATGGAAGTGCTGAAAAGTACAAGGCAAGATTCGTTGCCCGAGGCTTCTCTAAAAAAAGAAGGCATAGATTATGATGATATATTTTCACTTGTGGCCCGCTATACCACCATTCGATCTATTATTTCCCTTGCTGCTACACAAGGATGGAGTCTACATCAGATGGATGTGAAGACCGCTTTTCTGCATGGATCTATAAAGGAAGAGGTGTATGTGGAGCAACCTTTGGGGTTCGAAGTCCAAGATAGAGACACCCATGAATGCAGGTTGAAGAAAGCCCTCTATGGGTTGATGCAAGCCCCCAGGGCTTGGTACGAGAGGATAGATAGCTACTTGATGAAGCTGGGCTTCACTCGAAGTAATGCTGATCCGAACCTTTATTTTAAGGTTGATAGAGAAAGGCCTCTCATTTTGGTTCTCTACGTGGACAATCTCTTCCTGACAGGTGCTGACCCTCTCATTCATCAATGTAAGAGGGAGCTAGCTTCCGAGTTTGAGATGAAAGACCTAGGACTAATGCACTACCTCCTAGGCTTGGAGGTCTGGCAGAGGCCAGGCGAGATTTTCCTTTCTCAAGGAAAATATGTCGTGAAGCTGCTGGAGAGATTTGGTATGGTGGACTGTAAGTCTGTGTCGACACCGATGGAACTCAACTTTAAGAAGTTGAGTGGAAACGCTGTTGGGCCCGTGCTAGCAAATCCTACTGAGTATCGACAATTCGTAGGAGCCCTGATGTTCTTAGTGAACTCCTGTCCAGACGTATGTTTTGCAGTGAACACTTTGAGTCAACATATGGTTGAACCTCATCACATTCACTGGATTAGTGCCAAGAATCTGTTGAGCTATGTTGCTAGGAAACGTGGGTGCGGGGACGGGGACGGGGACGACACTTTTTGAAACAGGGTGCGTGGGTGCGTCGGGGGTATATACTATATATATATTATATTATATAATATTATATATAAATTATAATTTATATATGTGAATTTGTATAAAACAAGAAAAATAAAATATTTTTGATTTAAAATTAAAGTTTAAACTTCAAAGATTTAAACATGCACATCATTGAACATTCAACATTCACATAATGATATATATAATATGAATCATGATAATATTAAATAACTTAATAAGTTATAAAAGTCACGATATATGTCCATTGTCATACTACATTCAAAATTTCCCTTAAGGGCAAAGAGTCAAGACATCTCCAAACATGAACTAGGAAATTTCAAAATACTCAAATAAAAATTTAAAATAGTGAACAATGGCTTCCTCAAGCCATGTCATCAGCATCCATGTCATCAGCATCACTTAGATCTTCAGTCAACATGCTCTCAAGGTAGGAATCACTCTCATCTTGAGCCTCCTGCTCATCCATAACAGTTGAAGGTAGCTCAATAAGGCCATCTGGTTGTATTTCCTCATCCACACACATAGCATCATCTGTGTATTGGTCCCATCTCTTGAAAGGACCCTCCTTGTACCCAGGGTCTTTTCGAGATATGAGACGAAGTGTGCTATGAATGTACACTAAGTTCTCTGCCTTCTTTGAGCCCAACCTATTTCTTTTTATTGAATGGATAAAGGCATAAGTACTCCAATTCCTCTCGCAAGATGAAGAACTAGCTACCTGGAAAATTAGGGGAAGCCCATTAAATTAATTAAAAATTTAAAAAGAAAAGCTAAAATGAAAATTGAAAATCCAATACAAAAATTTAAATGAGAAATAAGATGAGGGTGAGGTCGAGGGTGCCGGTGCGGATTGCAGTGGGATATTCATTGTTCCGTCGAGGAGGAGGGTGAGGTCGAGGGTGCCGGCGCCGGTTGCAGTCGTATAGTCGATAGACTATAGTTCGGTTGCAGTGGTATAGTTCTAACAGTTAACTTCTTAGGGTTGGTCGATCTTAGCCTTTAGGTTTACTGTTTAACTTTAGTGTTATAAACTTATAACTTATAATTTTAATTTTTAAGTTTTAATTTGATTTTTAGTTTTTAAGTTTATGAGTTAAGTTTTAAATTTAAATTTTAATTTTAAAGTTTTAAATTTTAATTTTTACGTTTTTATTATTTAATAATAAATATTTAATAAATTAATTTAAGTTTTGAATATTAAAAAAAGAAAAAAAAGAAAAAAGAAAAAAGAAAAAAATCGCCTTAAGAATAGACTATAGTTAACTTATAAATTATTTAATTTTAATTTTAATAAAAAAGTCTTAAATTTTAATTTAAAAAAATAAAAAATCGCCTTAAGAATAGACTATAGTTAACTTATAAATTATTTAATTTTAATTTTAATAAAAAAGTCTTAAATTTTAATTAAAAAAATTTAGATTATAGTCGAATTTTGATTAAAAAATAAAAATAAAATTAGCCTAAATTGCCCTTGAAGAACCCGAAAAGAACCCATTTTCGGGGTTCTTCGTCGCTGAAGAACCCTAAAAGAACCCATTTTCGGGGTTCTTCGTCGCTGAAGAACCCTAAAAGAACCCGAAGAACCCTAAAAGAACCCTAAAAGCACCCGAAAAGAACTCGAAGAACCCTAAAAGAACCCTGATTTTGAGTTGGACGTCTCGGGTTCTTCCATGAAGAACCGGGTTCTTCAGGGTTCTTCTGGGAAGCACGCGTCCCAGCACCCGGTACGTGGGGACGGGAACCCGGTGCGGGTGCGGGAACCCTACCCTTGGGTGCGGGTACCCGTGCAACATAGCTGTTGAGATATCTTCGGGGCACAATCAACCATGGGCTGAGATACGCTGCCAGGAGTTTGAGACTCCAATCTCCATGGATATACTGATGCCGATTGGGTTGGCAGTGTGGTGGATCGCAAGAGCACATCTCGATGTTGCTTCACCTTGGGTTCTGCTTCGATATCTTGGGATGAGCAGGAAGCAGAAGTCGGTGGTTTTGAGCACCGCTGAGGCCGAATAAATCACAGCGAGTATGGCCCGTTGTGAAGTTGTTTGGTTGCAAAAGCTCTTTAGTGGGTTGTTTGGGCATGTGCTAGATACCACCGTTATCCTTTGTGATAACCAATGTGAGATTCGTCTTTCTGAGAATACCGTGTACCACGATCGATCCAAGCATATTGATATTAGGTACCACTTTGTCTGGGATATGGTACAACGAGGCGTTGTAAGGCTCGATCATATAGGAACGGATGAGCAAGTCGCAGATATTCTCACGAAGCCCCTGGGGAAGGTCAAGTTCCTAACATTCCGTGAGAAGCTTGGAATCGTGGAAAGACCCTATTCTGAGGGTCTTGCTTGAGTTGGACTATGAGCTCTGGGAGCTCCAGGGGGCTTGGGGATAGCTTCTTGGAGCTATAAGCACTCACGGGGCTAGGCTTGTCGAACCTTGTGGTGCTCTACCCCACTGTTATGATATTGAGTTTGTTCGCCTTTCTCTGATTTGTGCCCTGCACGCATCCTACCCATGGAGTTTTGGACTCATGGGAAGTACCTCTCATTTGGCCAATGAGGTGGGAAATGTGGATAGAGACCATAGCAAGACTGATAGACGCATCAGAGATTGCTATACTCTCTATGTCTAGGATGGCACATGTCCAACACCTTGATCTGGGATCAAGTATGATGAGGTTTTATCCTCTAAACTGACTTCGGGTCAATAAACTAACTTCAGGTTAGTATGAGATTCTTTTGAGTCCGAGAGAGGTTTTTACCTCTAAGTTGACTTCGGGTCAGCTATGTGTGATGTCTTTGTGACTCACCTTTTGTTCTAAAATAAAGAGCCAGCAAAGCAAGTTACGGTGGGATGACGCACGATGTTTGGTTTGGTACATGATGGATGGCACTTGTGGACAGATGGAGTCCTCCCTAGTTGAGAGGGAGTGTTAATTTTGGGCAACTAGGTCCAAACTCCATGTTGCACTGCTCATATGATGATGGTCATATTTTTGTTGGATTCCTCTTTCAAAGAGATGCAAGATTGATCTAAAGATCATCTTGATCGGATGAGCAAAACATTGATTTTGAATTTATTTTCCACATGTGCAAGGTCGGCCAGATTTATCCCACATGCCTAAGACATGTGTCACACAACCTCATTGATGAATGTAAATTGGAGAGACTTGGAGGTCATTTTCTCATCATATCATCACACATTCTCTCTCTGTGATCTAATTGGTTCGATAGCCTTTGGAGGCCTTTTTGTTCTCACACATGTGGAGCGAAGATGTTATTTTCTGTGCTGATCTGTTTAGGGCTTTTCTGCTGCAGCATTGACCAGCGTTGACCGTGGACAACCCTTGGTCGTTTGACCTCAATCTTTTGCCGAAATTTCGATTTTAGGAGGCCGTACTGTTGGGCACTAAAATCGAGGAATTTCGGGTTGTTTGACCGAAGCCCTAGTTTGCTGTGTTGACTTTTCTAAAGCTGCCTGCGTTGAATTTTCTGCGCTGTCCTTGGTTTGACTTGCATTGACTTGTGATGAGTTGTCTTTGAAGGCTGTGTTGGAAATGTTGTCATTGATGGCAAAGGAGCACAAAGGAGCAGCACCTGAACCAACAATAAGACAAAGTAGAAGACAGGGAACAGAGGCAGCAGAGAGGTAGCAGAGGCAGCAAAAAGAGAAGTAAGGAGTAGCATCAGTCAAGGAGCAGAGGAAGCAAAGGCAGTGAATTGAGAGGTTCAATAAGAAATTGTATGAGTTTGTGTGGGCATGTATGAATAAGACTCTGTGATAGGGTTTTTGGATGGTACTCTGGTTTTGAATGCATAAAGGGTTTGTAATTAAACCTGTATGTATAAATGAGGAATCTGTTCTGAAATCTGTGTGAATGGGCTTTGACTGTCAAGAAGAAATGGTGAAAGAATGTGCAAATAATCTCTATAATTGGGGTGAATTGCGTTCTGTGGGTTATTGAAAGAATCGACATTTATGCCGATGTTGTATTTGGCAATGCATAATATGAGCCCCTATTGTAGTTAAGGCGTAGCTGAATAAGAATCCGGAGTTGAAACCACTGAACTGTGGAAGTGTCGATTTAGTGTCAAAGTTGTTTGCCTATGGTGAAGGCAATCGGAAGTGGCTGGCATTTACAGAGGAACCACTGGAGAAGTCGACAAGATTGAATATGCTATGCGTTAATTGTAATGTCGAACAGTCAGGGGTAAGCGGAATCATATAAAGAAATAGTGGAAGTGGTGTTTGTTAATTAAACTATGTTGAGGAATTGCACATGAAAGGCAAAGTTCATATATATATATAAGCGCGACGGAACCCTGAGGGAGAAAGCAGCGGAACCGTGACTGGAGTGAACAGTAAAGGCGGGTTTCCGGTTTTGATTGCACCGCCTTCGCGGGCAAGCGGTAATTAGAAAATCAGCGCGATTCCATACGCTGGGCGACATGTGTCCCTGAGCGATTTTGGAAAACCACCCCTCATCGCGAGTTAAAGTTCGTGCAGTTAACTCGAGCGATATCTGTCGAATTGTATGGAGCAAGGCTACGTGCTGTCCGCCGTTAGATGTGGAAGGGTCGTTAGTGCGGGGCCCAGTTCTGGTTTATATTGATCGGGACTGTTCAAACTACGGTTGCGAGTTTAACCGAGGGCACATATAATGGTTGAATATGCGAAGTCGGCGCAATATGAATTGTGTGATATATGGGTTAATATATGCACATGCCGAGCATTGAGTTTGGATTGAACTAGGGTCGAGTTGTAAGATTGAATGTACAAGGTTGACTTCATACATGTATGCTGAAAATGAGTTGGTATGTGAATGTATAAGGTGGATGACCGAAAACCTTATGTAAATGCTTGGATATAACCAAAATTAATACGCAAGTGGGACCCCACATAAAATTCCGAGAATCATTACCCCAGCTGGAAGGTACACTAAAGTTGAAGCGGAAAGCCTATATATACGCAGTGCATTACATACACAAGGGTCCAAAGCACATATATATATATATATATATATATATATATATATATATACACATATACGTTATATGTTGCGCTTTATATTCAAAGGAACAAATCATACTATATACATATATGAAAGGCACTCTATTGTTCGGCCTTAATACAAACAAAGTTTTATACTATGGGACCCTCACCAAATCGCATCGGAGAAACTTGGCCGTGGAACATGTAAACAAAAGTTGCGATTGCGATTGAGTTCCGGACCCGATGGGCATATAAACTGTAATTCATACATGTTTGAGTTCCTGTAAACAACAATTAATCGCATTGGACCCATCGCATCGGCACATCCAAATGAACAGTGTTACATCGCATCGGAAAAAAGTGTGGCAACGAAGCATGACAATAGAAGTTGCGATTGCGATGAAGATGCGGACCCGATGGGTCTGTGAATTATGATTCATAAGTGCTTGAGTTCCGACGTAACAGTGTTTCATCGCATCGACTGTTGAAGGCGTCGTATATGTTAACATATGTGAAAAGCGAAGATTTATTGTTGGTTTGTTATGTATAGACCAACATATACTATGAAGAATTGTGATATACGTAGAATAACCCTGTGGGCCCGAGTTATTCAATTAAGTGATTTATTCAAATGTTAAATGGGTCGAAGTTCAATAGAGAAAAGAAATAACTAGACTGGTGCACTCAATGATGGATATGTCGCAGAGCATTATATAAAAGGGTTGATTCTAAGGTTCGAATATCAAAATAATAATGCCGAGAAAGAACATTAATTGCTTGAAATAATAGAAGGAGAGAACCTTGCATAGAGGACATATATATTGGGTTTATAACCATGGCGATATTAAAGCCTCCGTATTCAGTTATTTAAACTGCCAGTAAAGGAAACCAAAGCGTTGGAATTTACCCAGAGCTTTTAAAGGTCAACGTTGGTTGTTCAGTAATTACAAAATCCAAGGTTTATTAAAAAGGTTTTATAATATTGCTGAGAGTTATTTATGTTGGATTAAAAGACGGTTGTACAGGCAGTAGTTGTGCAACTGCCATGAACGGGGAAAATGAATATAGTGAACCGAAAAAAAGAGGCATGGTTGTTGATGAATGAGAGAGGAAGACAGAGAGAGAGCAGTGTTGTTCAAAATTTTATACTGTAATTGAATGTAAAGTTTTTAACTGTTTACATTGTTTGTGATGTAATTGGCAAGTCTCCGAGGAAAGATAAAATCCCACTGTAAAGTTGAAATGGTACATTTCTCTGAGTAAATTGATAAAAGAGAAGAGAATGCAAAATTGAAGAAAAAGAAGTAATCAAGCAGATATGAAGACTGGAGTACAGTAAAAGAAATCAAAGGTACAGAACAGAGCTGATATCCAAGGTAAATCAACAAATGTTTCTTTTATGAAAAGAGAGGGAGTTGAAGCTTCCTTGCAAGTTTTAGCTTGCAGAATTTGAGGTTGGAGCCTCCTGTAGGTTGGTGCTTATAGAAAATCAGTGGTGAGAGGGAGTTGGAGCTTGCCTTTGCATCACAACAATAATAAGATGTGGTTTTCTCCCTTTATGGGTTTCCACTTATATCTGGTGTCTCTGTGCATGATGTTTATGTGTTGATCTGGTTTATATCATATGCTTAATACTTGCTGCTCTGATATTAAGTCTACTATTACATTATATTAATGCTTGCTGCTCACATTATAAGATTACTCACATGTTAAGTTGAACATGAAATGAAGGTGTAAACAAGTGTTAATGAAAAAGTTTTAAAAGTCCATGAATGTGTTAAAATGATTCACCCCCCCCCTCTCAGTTTAACTAAGGGTTCAACAATTGGTATCAGAGTTGGTTCCTTTGGTGTAAGCTTAATAGCTTGAAGGAGATCTGGTTGAGTCATGGACTATCAAAATGTACCTGTGCTAAATACAACAAACTTTCCTGAATGGAGAGATAAGGTTAAAACAGGTTTAATGGCTGATGAACTTGAGGTATGGAAGCTTGTTTGTGATGGTTACTGCACAGACTTCCCCACAGTGAAAGAACAGCAGAGGAATGCCAAGGCAAAATGTGTGATATATAACAGTCTTCATAACAAGGATTTTGAGTTGATAATGGATCTAGACTCTGCAAAAGAAATTTGGGACAGATTGCATTTCATGCATGGAATAGACACTGAGGATTGCATTGTCAAGAATTAGAAGAAAAGTAAGAAGAAGAAAAATTCATGTCAAAAGGAAAATGTTCAACCAAATGAAGTACCTGCTAGTGTGAATGGAGATAAGAACCATGAAGAAATTACAGCTGAAGAAAAAGCCAAACTTGACACAGCCTTGACTGAAATAGAAAGACTGAAGAATGAAAACAAAGACCTGAAGACATTGGTGCAAATATGTGATGAGAGAGAATATGAAGATAAGAAAGAAATTATTGGCCTGAAGACTGAACTTGAAGAAGCACGGAAAGTAGAAGATACTCCACTGCAACAAATGAGAGAGAAAAATTTGAAATGTGAAAAATTGGAAGAAGAAGTAGTGAGCCAGAGAAAGAAATTAGAAAAGGCCCAAAGAGACTTATTAATGAATACTGCTCAGATGAAAAGCTTTGGACAGTTGGACCAGATTCTAAAGGCTCAAAGATCTCCTCTCATAAAGGCTGGGATAGGATATGAAGGAGAAACCAGTAAGCCCAAGGTAGAAGATAACAAGAAAATCATCTTTGTAAAAGCTGTAAAGGAAAATGAAGTAGCTCAGAAGATTCCCACAGAAGAAGAAGCCAGCAAGAACAAGATTTGTAAAGAAACAAACAGAATCAAGCAGCAACATGAAAGAACAGAGAATGAGAGGATGAAAAAATCCACTGCTAAAGGCTCATATGCTCCTAAGGATGAATTGAATAAATTTGGAAGATGTCAAAGAAGTTTCTTTCCTCCTATGGGAAGCATCACTTGTTTTTCCTGCCACAAACAAGGATACACTGTAGCATATTGTAAGACAAAGCAAACCCAGTCCAACCAGCAAAGGATGCAGCAAAAGAGAAGAACCCCTCAAGCAAGCAAATGGAAAAGACAATACTTCACCAAGTACACAAATTATTTCCATGGCTACTGTTATGCATGCAATAATTTTGGACATACTTTTGTTGAATGTAAAATGTATTCAAGAAGGGGAACAAACTATTATACATCAGCTCAAATGTACTTTGATAAAATAAGATGTTATGTATGCCTCAAACTTGGTCACAAAGCAAAGGACTGTAAACTGCCATATATATTAAAGAACTCCAGACAGATGATGAAATCCAATCCAATTAAACAAAACTATGAATCAAAAAGGAGTACAGACATTATGATGAACCCCAATAGAGTATGGAAAGAAAAGAGAAAAGGGGAGCCTATTACCTCAATAACATAATGAATCCATCACAGTCTCAGGGGGAGCTGCTCTAGGAAGCAAAGCAAAAATCCATCTAGTGACAAATATGAAGCAACATCCCAGGGGGATAGCAGTTCATATATAGACCCCATGAAAGTAGTCCAAGAAGAGCTTCATGAAATGAGAACAACTATGAGAACAGGAAGGGAAAGGAACATCCCTCTAACAGAGAACTATTGAGGAAGAAGATGATCTGAAGCATTCAATAGTTGACAAAGTGATGGAATAAGAGAAGACAGCAAGAAGCTATGGTAATAGAAAGAAGACATCAACACCTTAAATGATGATCACATTGTGCATCATACTGCTAGAATTGACAATGAATCACATTAAGAAGAATGAGTAAGAAAAGTGCCTGTCATCATTAATATCATTACATCACTCATCTATGAAAAGTCCCCTTGGAGGAGTACAGTTAAGTAAGTGATAAATCTCTGAGAGATCTGCCCATGAAGATTCCAAGTAAACAAATTGAATATGCTTTCCCAAAGATCTTTATATTAGAACAGTTGAATTGATTATAAAGCAACAATGATTCTGGAACAGTTCTAGAAAGGTACATGCAATGGCTTTCCTTTGACCAGAATGACAGAATAAGAAAATGGTTAATAATGATAAGATCAGTTTCAGGATATTGATGACTGTTGGTGTGAACAGTGGAAAGCTCAATAGTAGAATTTATGAAGGATGTCTTAATTATGGGTAAATGTGCAAGCTAAGGTGAAATCTCTGCATATTATATAAAGGTAATATCATTTGGTACTTGGTGCAAGCAGCATGCCTATCAACTGAATATCAGGTGTTATCAGTGGAGCAAAAGTATGGTACAGGTCCTCAGGATCAAAGGATTATGGCAAAAGAACCTCAAGGTAATATTCCTAGTATTATTTGCATTCAACATGAAAAGGTCAGTAGCAGAGCAAAAATAACATTATCTTGCTTACACTTGAAGTAGTATATTGAGCACTGAAGCAATATCTTTTTCTATATATAATTTCATGCCTTCCTGAAGTTGGTACATGTATATCTTCAAGGCCTCTTTCTTAATATCAGTTACAAAACTGTGTGAAGTCTGTTTGCTGAAGTTTTCAATTAAACATCTTGAATATGCTTTCGTGGAAGTTCATTTTGATAGAACAGTTAAAGTATCAAAAGTATGAAGGACTAATTGGGTCAGTTGAAGCTCAAAACTCTGTCTTTGAATCATCAAGAACATACTTCAGCAGAAAGGAATTGTTGATGTTTAACCATTGAAAAGAAGTTGATCATTAAAGAGAGATTGATCATTGACATGCATAACTTGCTTATGTCATAAAGGAAAATGCATGATTGATAAGTGAGACTGACTAATACACTGAATGTATCTAGTCTCAAGGGTTTGTTTGAAAGTACATTATGCAAGCAGTAAAAGGCATTTGATCTCTTAGATCAAATTCTGGTTAATTCATTGATCACATCTGTAACAAGAACCTTCAGTTATTAAGGATAATATCAACATCCTAGCTCATATCATCACCAACAAGCAGGAAAGGTGTACCGCAGCAATAAAGGATATAATGACTTCATCACAATTGAACAAATGTTGTACTACCGATGAGTATTGTAGAAGAAGACATATTCCATCCACAATCTTCCTCAACAGAAATGTATTGGCGCACTACATCAGATAGAGACTGAAGTATATTTGAAGCATTCTCAGTATTTTAGGTTTAATCCAGTGATGCATCCCTGATTAGATAAGGCTGGTACAATGTGTTCTATGAAGTGTCATTATCCTCACTTTCAGCTTTATACAAGTGAAAGGAGTCAGTGCTTTGGGATTGTATCAACTTGCAGTGTACATTCAAGATCAATAATCCTCAAAAGTGTTCTCTCAATAACTCTTTTACACCAGTTTGGAGCAGCAGGGTACAAAGTCAGAAGAAGAAGGCCTAAAACATCTCAGAGAGAGGAAATGCAGAGATAGAATCTACACTGAGAGATGTGCAACCCTTTGCCATTGATGTCAAAGGGGGAGGAAAAGCAGATAGGCAGAGGAAGCATTGGATTATATTGGTGGATGTGTTGCCATCAATGCCAAAGGGGGAGACTGCTTGAAATGCTATCATTGATGCTATGAGCACAAAGGAGCAAAGACTCCAACCTAGGTCACACAAAAGTAGAAGACAGGAACAGAGGCAGTAGAGAGGTAGCAGAGGCAGAAAAAAGAGAAGTAAGGAGTAGCAGCAGTCAAGGAGCAGAGGAAGCAAAGGCAGTGAATTGAGAGGTTCAATAAGAAATTGTATGAGTTTGTGTGGGCATGTATGAATAAGACTCTGTGATAGGGTTTAAGGAATTCCGGCTTTGGAATGCATAAAGTAGTTGTAATTTTCAACTCGTATGTATAAATGAAGAATCTGCTTCTATCCATGCCAAAGGGGGAGACTGCAGAAATGTTGTCATTGATGGCAAGGAGCACAAAGGAGCAAGACTAACCAAATAATAAGACAAAGTAGAAGACAGGGAACAGAGGCAGCAGAGAGGTAGTAGAGGCAGCAAAAAGAGAAGTAAGGAGCAACATCAGTCAAGGAGCAGAGGAAGCAAAGGCAGTGAATTGAGAGGTTCAATAAGAAATTGTATGAGTTTGTGTGGGCATGTATGAATAAGACTCTGTGATAGGGTTTTTGGATGGTACTCTAGTTTTGAATGCATAAAGGGTTTGTAATTAAACCTGTATGTCTAAATGAGGAATCTGTTCTCATCAATGCCAAAGGGGGAGACTGTTGGAAATGTTGTCATTGATGGCAAAGGAGCACAAAGGAGCAAGACCGAACCAAGACAAGTACAAAAAAGACAGGAACAAGAGGCAAAGAAAAGAGAAGTAAGGAGTAGACTACTAAGATAAGAGAAGCAAAGGGCAAAGAATTTGAGAGGTTCAATAAGAAATTGTATGAGTTTGTGTGGGCATGTATGAATAAGACTCTGTGATAGGGTTTTTGGATGGTACTCTGGTTTTGAATGCATAAAGGGTTTGTAATTAAACCTGTATGTATAAATGAGGAATTTGTTCTGAAATCTGTGTGAATGGGCTTTGACTGTCAAGAAGAAATGGTGAAAGAATGTGAAAATAATCTCTATAATTGGGGTGAATTGCATTCTGTGGGTTATTGAAATAATCGACATTTATGTCGATGTTGTATTCGGAAATGCATAATATGAGCCCCTATTGTAGTTAAGGCGTAGCTGAATAAGAATCCGGAATTGAAACCACTGAACTGTGGAAGTGTCGACTTAGTGTCAAAGTTATTTTCCTATGGTGAAGGAAATTAGAAGTGGCTGGCAATTACAGAGGAACCACTGGAGAAGCCGACAAGATTGAATATGCTGTGCGTTAATTGTAATGTCGAACAGTCAGGGGTAAGCGGAATCATATAAAGAAACAGTGGAAGTGGTGTTTGTTAATTGAACTATGTTGAGGAATTGCACATGAAAGGCAGAGTTCATATATATATAAGCGCGACGGAACCCTGAGGGAGAAAGCAGCAGAACCGTGACTGGAGTGAACAGTAAAGGTAGGTTTCCGGTTTTGCTCGCACCGCCTTCTTTGGGAAAGCGGTAATTAGAAAATCAGCGCGATTCCATACGCTGGGCGACACGTGTCCCTGAGCGATTTTGGAAAGCCACCCCTCATCGCGAGTTAAAGTTCGTGCAATTAACTCGAGCGATATCCGTCGGATTGTATGGAGCAAGGCTACGTGCTGTCCACCGTTGGATGTGGAAGGGTCGTTAGTGCGGGGCCCAGTTCTAGTCTATATTGATCGAGACTGTTCAAACTACGGTTGCAAGTTTAACCGAGGGCACATATAATGGTTGAATATGCGAAGTCGGTGCAATATGAATTGTGTGATATATGGGTTAATATATGTACATGCCGAGCATTGATTTTGGATTGAACCAGGGTCGAGTTGTAAGATTGAATGTACAAGGTGTACTTCATACATGTATGCTGAAAATGAGTTGGTATGTGAATGTATAAGGTGGATGACCGAAAACCTTATGTAAATGCTTGGATATAACCAAAATTAATACGCAAGTGGGACCCCACATAAAATTCCGAGAATCATTACCCCAGCTGGTGGATACATTAAAGACCAAAGTGGCAAAGTATACATACATACCTATATGCAACGCTTTATATATGGGTAGCGCCTTTAAACAAAGGGTCAAAGTATATATGTATATAGATACATATATGTGAAGTAATCTATAGCTAGGGCCTAATACAAAAAAAGTCTTATACTGTGGGACCCTCACCAAATTGCATCAGAAAAACCTGACAGTGGAACATGTAAACAAAAGGTTGCGATTGCGATTGAGTTCCGGACCCGATGGGCATATAAACTGTAATTCATATATGTTTGAATTCCGGAGATTTGATAGCTAGTGGGACCCTTTGTTAATCACACCAAACTGTTAAAGGATGCGATTGCAATTAATCGCATCGGCACATCCAAATGAACAATGTTACATCGCATCGGAGAAAAGTGTGGCAGCAAAGCATGACAATAGAAGTTGAGATTGCGATGAAGATGCAGACCCGACAGGTCTGTGAACTATGATTCATAAGTGCTTGAGTTCCGACATAACAGTGTTTCATCGCATCGGTTGTTGAAGGCATCGTATATGTTAACATATGTGAAAAGCGAGGATTTATTGTTGGTTTGTTATGTATAGACCAACATATACTATGAAGAATTGTGATATACGTAGAATAACCCTATGGGCCCGAGTTATTCAATTAAGTGATTTATTCAAATGTTAAATGGGTCGGAGTTCAATAGAGAAAAGAAATAACTAGACTGGTGCGCTCAATGATGGATATGTCGCAGAGCATTATATAAAAGGGTTGATTCTAAGGTTCGAACATCAAAATAATAATGCCGAGAAAGAACATTAATTGCTTGAAATAATAGAAGGAGAAAACCTTGCATAGAGGAAATATATTGGGTTTATAACCATGGCGATATTAAAGCCTCCGCATTTAGTTATTTAAACTGCCAGTAAAGGAAACCAAAGCGTTGGAATTTACCCAGAGCTTTTAAAGGTTAGTGTTGGTTGTTCTGTAATTAAAAAATAAAGGGTTTATTAAAAGGGTTTTATAATATGGCTGAGAGTTATTTATGTTGGATTAAAAGACAGTTGTACAGGCAGCAGTTATGCAACTGCAATGAACGGGGAAAATGAATATAGTGAATCGAAAAAGAGAGGGTGGTTGTTGATGAATGAGAGAGGAAGACAGAGAGAGAGCAATGTTGTTCAAAATTTTATACTGTAATTAAATGTAAAGTTTTTAACTGTTTACATTGTTTGTGATGTAATTGGCAATTCTCTAGGGAAATATAAAATCCCACTACAAAGTTGAAATGGATACATTTCTCTGAGTAAATTGATAAAAGAGAAGAGAATGAAGAATTGAAGAAAAAGAAATAATCAAGAAAATATGAAGATTGGAGTATAGTAAAAAAAAAACCAGTCAAAGGTAAAAAACAGAGCTTATATTCAAGGTAAATTAGCAAATGTTTCTTTTATGAAAAAGAGGGAGTTGAAGCTTCCTTGCAAGTTGTAGCTTGCAGAATTTGAGGTTGGAGCCTCCTGTAGGTTGGTTCTTACATAAAATCAGTGGTGAGAGGGAGTTGGAGCTTGCCTTTACAATCACAAAAATAATAAGATGTGGTTTTCACCCTTTATGGGTTTCCACGTATATCTGGTGTCTCTGTGTGTGATGTTTATGTGTTGATCTGGTTTATATCATCTGCTTAATACTTGCTGCTCTCATATTAAGTCTACTGTTACATTATATTAATGCTTGCTGCTCACATTCTAAGATTACTCACATGTTAAGTTTAACATGAAATGAAGGTATAAACAAGTGTTAATGAAAAAGTTTTAAAAGTCCATGAATGTGCTAAACTGATTCACCCCCCCCTCTCAGTTTAACTAAGGGTTCAACAGGCTGTGGGTGTGACACATGAAAGTACTAGTTGACTGAGAAAGACTTTGTTGATTGAAGCATCTTGCTGACCGCCGTAATGCCATAATATCTCATATCTTTGCTGGACAAAAGGAATTGTAAATCTGATCTATATTTGGCTTGTCTTCTATTGATCTATTATTGTGTTTTATCAACATTTTACTTCCAAGTTTATGTGATTTCTATTTTGTTTTGGGCCTAAGAAATATTGAAGTAAAAGTGCATCAAGCATAGAACACCATGGTTATCTAAATTTAACACAAACAGATAGTGCGATCTCATCAAAGCATAAACAGTAAGCATAAACAACAATTATACGCATGACAGAAAGGGTTCGCCAAAACTGTTTCTTCTACTAATTCTTCAGATCTGTCAATACATTAGCTTTCCTTCAAAGACCCTTACAAAACCCTTACAATCCATTCTGCGCGCATAGGTAGCGGAGTCCCCACATAGCCAGGACTAGGTCTTCGCGCACACAGGCAGTAGGAGCCTTTTACCCAACCCAAAACCCTTACAGATGCTCAGAATATCAATATCACATATCACTTCCTATCGACTACTTGACCTAGACAAACTCTATCTATTTATAATACGCCTAGCGCGCAGATACTATGGTCTCAAACCATGGTTTGAGACCCATAGTTTACATTTAAGCTTAAATTATGTCCAAAATTGGGGCAAAAAGCACTTTGACTACATCTGCGCAACGCGCACATAAAAACATACAAAAAAAGATCATTGGAACTTGTGTCTCAAGGGACCCCGCTCCAACAGGCCCCCAACACAAACATGTGACTCGTCCCGAGTCACTGAGGCACTGCGGCTGTATCCTTGGTTTTGTCTCGGAGCGTCTTGACAGAAGTTTGGAGAGGGAGCACTAACTCAAGGCTCTGTGCTACTGCATCCGACGTCTGCTGAACAATCTTATCTGTCGTAGGCCCTTCAACGGCCATCTCCACACTGCGTTGGGTTTGCTAAATAATCTTGAGTGTGTTGTCCAGCATCTGAGAAAGTTGCAGGGCTTCCTCTGCCCATGGTTGCATTCGTTTTGTGAGAACCTGTTCTTTACGACGCAAATCTGCAATTTCTCCCTGGAGTCTGCGACCTTCTTGTAGACGAGCAAGTCTTTGTTGAACCACCAATGTGGGTGTTACTATGCAGATTTCTTCAAACTGCTGTTCCTTGGTGCTGAGTGTGTCGCACAGTTGCTGCACGACCGGATTATTCTGGACAGAGGCTCAGATGCCCATGGCCTCAGCTAGAGACTGGTCACACTTAGTGATTGTGGTGGCAATACTCTCTTGGGTGATACTCTCTTGGGCTTGCTTCACCTTTGCTGCTCTCTTTGCGCGAACCTCAGGCGGTGTCTCCGGCTGCAAATTGGTTTGGATGTCCGCAATTTGCTGCTCATATTAAGCTTGAATGGTGTGAGCTTCCGTGCACGCAGCCTTGATCACAACAGCTAGTCCATCCAACTTCTCTGTGAGTGCAGCTGTGGTCGCGACCACTGGAATATCCTGACATACTTGGTTGATCTTGGCTTCCAGCACTTCTGCTTCTTGATATGTTGCTTCAGCCTGTCGCTGCTACTCATGCGCTTGGGCAACGTGCTTCTGTGCATACTTAGTTTGCGTCTGCGTGGTTGCTTCTCGGTACTGCAGCTCATCAGTGATAACAGAGTGAAGTAAATGGAGTTTTCTTGCAGGCAACACAACAAGGTTAATATGCACATCACCTGTACTAGAAAACTGAGTGCGCTGGCTCACATCCATTTGGATTGCTGGCAGGGGGATATGAACAAATCATCCTTCCCCGGATGGTGGTAAGGCTACGTCCATAGGTTGTGCGCTGGTAATAGGCACACTGGTTTGGCTCGCTTGAATCACGCTCGCTTGGATCTGGCTCGCTTATCAGGGGACCCTTCTCCAACAAGGATGCTAGATTGATGGTGCAGAATCTGAACAAAGAACATTGAACACTTTGGACAGTGGAGCATCTTTGAAAATTGAATATCAAAAGAAGATAAGAATGATTGGTGTTCTTGGGGTAGGAGCCCCTAAACGCAAGGTTGGAGCCTTGGAAAGGATAAGGTCGAAGCCCTAGAGGTCGGAGCCTCACCAAAGTCCAAGTTGGTGCTTGGCAGCAGGTTGGAGCCTGGAAGGTTGAAGAGTTGGTGCCCTTAATCATTTTTGTACTCAAAATTTTAGTAAAAAGGATTTCGTATTTATAATAAAAGCCTCATTATTCATTTCTCTGTTTTTAATTGTGAAGAATCTCACTGGTTAAATAACAATTGAAAAGAAATACTGATTCACCTCCCTCTCAGTATTTCCAACAATTGGAATCAGAGCTAGCTTCTTCATTATTAGCCTAATAGCTGGAAGAAGGATTCTTAACCACAATGAAGAATCAAGAAGTGACAGGAAAACTTCCTATGTTCGATGGAACAAACTTTGGTTTTTGGAAGAAGAGGATGTCCTACTATTTAATGCCTCTTTGACCAGAAGTTTGGCACTCGATTTTGAATGGGTACAAAGTTCCCTCCACCCTTCCAACTGATCTTGACGAAAGGAAAGCTTACATTGCTAATGCCAAAGCTCTAAATTCTATCTCTAGTGGAATTTCTGACTTTGAATCTACAAAAGTGATGGATTGTGATACAATCAAAGAAACATGGGATAAGCTAGTTGCTTTATATGACGGGGACTCCAAAGTTAAGAAGGAAAAACTTCAAACTCATAGAAGGCAATTTGAAAGTTTGAAAATGGATGATGAAGAAGATATTGCATCATATCTTCTCTGAGTAGCTGAAGTGGTCAACTCTCTTAAAGGATTGGGAGAAAATGTTGAGGAAAGTACAATTGTTCAAAAGATCCTAAGATCTCTTCTCGACAGATTTGACTCCAAAGTAAGTGCTATAGAGGAAATGAAGGATCTAGATACTCTCAAGATGGACGAACTGTTGAGAATTTTGAGGGTCGGAGATTAATTCAAATTCTCTTCTTGATAATTACTTGTGAGTTTACTTGAGTTACTTATGTCTTTTCTTCCTTAGCTTATTTAGTTTTTCATCAAGTCAATTACCAAAATACGAAAGACACAAAGTTAGGCTCCTTGAGCCAGGGAAAAACCTCTCCCTCTTGGAGAGGAAAATCCCCGAGAAATTCTTCTTATAGATCTTCAAATGAAAAGTACCATGACCAAGACTTAGACCCTTGACCTATAAATGCCTCAAAGACCTTGTCATTACTTCTTTGACTGCCTCCAACAATGATCCTTCTCTTCTGCTCCAATTTGCACCGACCTGCACTAGTACTATAGAACTCGGTCTCTAAATTTCACTTCTTATTACTTAGTCAACTATTGGAGACTGACTCTTCTTCACTTTGCATACATTTGTAACTTGTACACAACCTTTAACTTCGCTTAAGTTTTCTTTGCTTAACCTTGTACAAGACCTCAGATAACCACACTTATATCTTCTGTAAAATCCGCACTTATAAACCTCAGGAATCTGCACTTTCTTAAGGAAATCCGCACTTTTCTGTGGAAATTACAGAGGAATCCACAGTCTTTAAACTCTGAAATCTGCACCCTTATTAACCTTTGAGATCAACACTTTTTCACCTCTGAAAATCTGCACTTCATCACTTCTGTAATCCGCACTTTTCACTCAGAGCAATCCACAATCTTCACTGTAGAAATCATAGAGAGATCCGCAATTCTGTGTCTCAGGAAATCTGCAGAACAGGGTATATATATAGTGCACTGTTTGGCTTTTAGGCCGACCTTACAACAAACCTTTAGGCCGACTTCATCACTGATTATAAGCCAATTTATCACATCATTTCCAGTGTTGAATGAGAGCTGTTTTGAGGGCTGTTATGAGCCTTTCTTCCACAAGGTCTA
Source organism: Pinus albicaulis (assembly GCA_034641835.2). NCBI lineage: Eukaryota > Viridiplantae > Streptophyta > Pinopsida > Pinales > Pinaceae > Pinus > Pinus albicaulis. Next base: position 1,542,518,920 of record CM076584.1, read on the forward strand.
GGAGGCATTCTTCAGACTAGATACTTCATAATCATGACTCTTAACTACACTAGAAGACAAAACCCTATAGACATCAAGAACAAGTCTATTGACCTATAATAAAATCTTGCTCATGAAACCCATGAAGCAAGTACAACAAAAATACATTTATCATCTTTGTGTTCTTCTTTACATAAATTCATAATTATATAGTCAATATGAAGACCGATCCTAGTTACACTTTTCAATACGAACTTCATGGAATCCTCATTGCTTATGAGATGAGAAAAGGAATCCCAAGTTCCAAAGATGCAGCATTAAAAGCCTCGAGATCTAAAAAGGGAAAAGGATGGAATAACAGCAGTGATGACTCCGATGCTGAAACCGAATTAGCACTACAAGTTGTACAAAGACTAAAGGAGGGATCCAAGCTAAAAGGTAAGTACCCTCTCATTTGTTTCAAATGTGGAAGAATAGGTCATTATGCTGCAAAATGTCCTCATAAGCATGATAGTGATGATGAAGAGGATTCTAAAAGGATGGTCTACAAAAAGAAAGGGTTTAATAAGAAGAACTTCTTCTCCAAACAAGATGAGTCTGATGAAGATGAATTTGTAGTCATCAAGAAGAAATCAACTAGAGATATTCCTCATCACAAAGGAAGTGATGATACATTAGATGAAAAAAATGACTATGTTGGAAGCAAAGAAGTGTTATTCATGGCATTCACAAATGACGATGATTCAGAACTGGAAGACAAAGGAAATGTGGATGAATTACTAATAAGTGCCATTGAAGAAAATGAGAATTTACGAAAGAATATCATTTCTCTCAAAGTAGAAAAGGAGGAAGCAAAAAGAAGGGAAGACTTCTTGAATAATAAGCTAAAAGAGAAGGAAGATATCTGTGAAAAACGTGAAGCTGAAAAAGTATCTCTAAGAAAGGAATTTGAGCAAGTCAAAAGGAGTTGACAAAGCTCTCAAGCACTTGATAACATTCTTAATACTCAAAAACCTCAATATGACAAATCTGGGATTGGTTTCAAAGCAGAATCATCAAGTACTAAGAATAATGCAAGGAGTTATGCCGACATACTTTCTTGCCATCCAAAAGAAGAAAAGTCATCTCGCTAAGAACAAAGGCCCATCTCAAAACCAAGAAATGAAGGAAGAGCAACTCCAAGGAAGAATGCTGATTCAAGTTATGGCTATTACAACAGGTACCAAACTATTTTTCTTGGGTATTGTTATTATTGTAAAAACTTTGGTCATCAAGCTAAGCAATGCAAGGCTCATAAGAATGAAGCACCAAGAGTGAAAGATCAAACAAACAAACTACGTGCTCCCATAGAGCAAGGACAAATCAAAACTTACAACTCTTTCGATCCTTTGGCTAAGTTTGATCCAACTTGCTCATTATGTAATAATTATGATCATAATGAACAAAATTGCCCACTCAAAAGAGACGAAGCTAAAAGGGTAAATTTCAATACGAATAAATGTGGCCTAGCTCTATGTGCTCATAGTGAAGAAAATCATTGGTTTGTGGATAGTGGATGCTCAAGAGTCAAGACATATGACAGGTGACCAAAAGAAGCTTGTCTCATTGAACAAGAAAAATGGAAATGTATCCTTTGGAAGTGGATCTGCTAAAATCACTGGAAAAGGAACTGCTACCCTTGTTAATGGATAAGGAAAGGCTCAAAATAATTTGCTGGTAGAAGGGCTCAAACACAATCTCTTAAGTGTTAGCCAAATTTGTGATCAAGGACATAATGTTGTCTTTAGTACTAAAAATTGTGAAATAAGAGACTCATCCTGAGGAGAACTTGTGGCAAAAGGAGTAAGAACACCAAATAATGTTTACATTCTAAGCAAGATCTAAGGAGATAAATGTTACTTGAGTCAAATAGATGAAAGTTGGTTATGGCACAAGCGATTGGGGCATACAAGTTTTGATAACTTGATAAATATCAGCAAAATTAATGCAGTAAGGGACATTCCAAAGATGTTCAAGCCAAATCAAGTTGTATGTGGCCCATGCCAACACGGAAAGCAAACTAGAACCAACCACAAAACTAAGGAGTTCTCAACATCAAAACCTCTGGAGATCATTCATGCAAATTTATGTGGGTCAATTAGAATTCCAACTCTTCAAGGTGAAAGGTATTTTGTTTTATTTGTTGATGACTATACGAGAATGATGTGGGTATATCTCATAAAATATGTATCCGAAGCATTTGAATGTTTTAAGAATCTTAAAGCTCCCATTGAAAATGATAAAGATTCTAAGATCAAATGTCTTAGAATGGATAGAGGAGGAGAATTCACCTCAAAAGAATTTGATGAATTCTGTAAAGTGCATGGAATCGAAAGAGAACTCTCCACTGCTAGGACACCCAAGTAAAATGGAGTAGTTGAAAGAAGGAACCGAACTGTTCAAGAAATGGCAAGGACAATGCTATTAGCAGCTGATTTGCAGCCAAAATTTTGGAGAGAAGTAGTTGGGACAACAATTTATACCTTGAATCGAACTCAACTAAGACCAAATAATGAAAAGACTGAAATTTTCAATCTGAAAATGCTACTGCAGTGATTGATTTATTTCACCCACTTATTTATGATAAGTTATTTACAAATGCTTCAGTAAATTTTGAAATAAATACAGTTGCAACATTCACTTTAATCTAAACCAGAAGAGCATGTATTACATAATAGAAACAACCACATGAACACAGTTATTTTTGGACAATTGTCCTCGGAAAAACCCAATATGGGAAAATTGGTGCAACAGATGAGGGTTTATATTAATCTTCAGTAGTGAAAAGATCGTTTACAAAATATATGACGAGCATATATTTAGCATACACATGCGATGAATTTTCCGAACACTTAGGAAGAATTCCCGACACACACTAGGCACTTCTCCTCCCTCTGCGTCATTCTGCGCAATCACTGCGCTGGACTGCGTCACTCTCTGCGGAGGGCTAGTGTTGCTGCTTAGCGCTGCCTCCTCTTCATCTTCTGTCTACCTTCTCTTCGTCTCTGTTGACTTCTCCCTCCTCCTTCTGTCTCTACAACCTCACCCTCTGAAATCGAATTCTCTTACTTCAGAATCGATTTCCTTTGGGTACTGAGAATGTGCCTGGCTTACTTTCTAAATGACCCTCAAGTCTTCTCTTATAGTCTTTTCGTTGATGAATCAACGACCCTTATTATATCCTTAATCAATGGCTCAGATTAAAAGATGAATTGATCGTCATTTTCTAGAAGATTCACACTCTGCTTTATTAATACCCTTTAATTATTTAATTTCCCTAAGTTTAAACTCACGGATCACTTTAAAATAATTAATTATTTTAATAAAGCATGGTCTGAGTGGAATTTCCACAAACGATTTATGGGTTCTCTGGAATACTGATGTCCAAGCCTCTTCCCAAAATATGAGACTTGGAACACTTTCCAATGCTACAAAATCAACACCCCCTCTTAGCGAGGAAAGTGTTTCAGCAATGTACCGATTGTATCTGCTCTGACTTGAAGCATTTGCTGCACTGCTAATGTCTTGGTTTCTGCCCATCATCTCTGCGCTGCTGCCCTCTATACTGCTACCTGTGACACCACCTCTGCCACTACCTCATTCGTATTGCAACTCCCTCTGAATCTGAAGACCACCCATTCCTCTACTGGAAGGGGTTCTCGACCATCCCCATCTTTAACTTGAAGTAAGTCAACCTAATCTTACCTAGAGCTTTTGTGAGGATATCTGCCACCCGTTCTCCTGTAGGAATGTACTTCAACTGTACAGCTCCTCGTTGGACATAGTCTTTGATGAAGTGGCACCTAATGTCAATGTGCTTCGACCAGTCATGAAACACAGGATTCTCAGAGAGCTTGATGCAACTCTGATTATCACACAAAATTTTGGTCGGTTCCATCCTCTTCTTGAGCAAGTTCAAGAGCAGTTTACGAAGCCATATGGCCTCGCACGAAGCTGTGCTTGCTACCATATATTCAGCCTTGGCTGAGCTCAGTGCCACGGATTTCTATTTCCTACTGCACCAGGAAGTCATTCCCGATCTGAGACTGAAACAGTACCCACTGGTACTTTTCCGATCCACTGGGCTTTCAGCCCAATCTGTGTCTGTGAACCCACTCAACTGGATTTCATTGTCTTTGGTGTACTTCAACCCATACTCGACTGTCCCTTTCAAATATCTGAGAACATGTTTGGCTGCTGCCCAGTGAGCCCTCCTTGGTTCCACCATGAACTGGCTGAGGGTATTCACTGCATAACAGATGTCTGGTCTAGTGTTGACTAGGTACATCAATGATCCTATGAGCTGCCTATACAAGGTAGGGTCAGCCTCATCATCCTCGGACGTGTCTATCTTCTTCCAGTTTGTAATCATTGGCGTAGCCATGGTTCTATAGTCCTCCATCTGAAACCTCTTCAGGATCTCTGTAGTATATCGTCCTTGCCCAAGGAAGATTTCTCCCTTCTGCTGCCAGACCTCCAAACCAAGAAAATAGTGCATCTGCCCCGGATCCTTCATGTCAAATTCGGTAGCCAGATTCTCCTTGCAGTCTTTGATGAGCTTAGATGATCCAGTCAAGAAAAAATCATCTACATGTAATTCCAGGATTAGCAGCTCATCCCTTACTCTCAGATAATAGAGGTTGGGATCTGCGTCACTTTTGACAAATCCCATCTTCTGCAGGAAGCTATTAATTCGCCCATACCATGCTCTGGGGGCTTGCTTCAGTAAGTACAAGGCTTCTTAAGCCTGCATACATGAGTCTTCTGCTCATGTGTCTCAAAGCCCTCTGGCTGTTCTATGTACACTTCCTCTTCTATCACCCCATTCAAGAACGCTGTCTTGACATCCATCTGGTGAATCTCCCATCCCATCTGCGCTGCAAGAGAGATGACGGATCTGATTGAAGTGTACCGAGCTACAGGGGCGAAGGTTTTTTTGTAATCAATCCCTTCCTTCTGTGCATACCCCTTAGCCATGAATCTGGCCTTGAACTTCTCTATGCTGCCATCTGCAACATACTTGATCTTGTAGATCCACCTTGATCCTACAACCGATCTGTTCTGCGGCCTAGGGGCTACTTCCCACATATCGTTAGTCATGATGGAGCTGTACTCCTCCATCATGGCCTCTACCCACACCTGATGTTGAGTTGCCTCCCGAAAACTAGAAGGTTCTCCAACTTGTGCTACCAGTTCCTGGTACCTGTCAGGTTGCCTGCGTTCCCTCTTTGCAGCCCCCGCAGCCCTCCCGTCGAGCTCCGCCCTCCCCGCAGCTGCAGCTCCCTCGCAGTCCTCCCGTCGAGCTCCGCCCTCCCCGCAGTCGCAGCCCCCGCAGTCTCTCCCGTCGAGCTCCGCCCTCCCCATCTGCTGCTCTCCCCGTCCGCTGCTCTCCCCGCAGCTGCAGCCCCCGCAACCCTCCCGTTGAGCTTGACTCTCCTCGTAGCCGCAACTCCCCCGCAGTCCTCCGGTCGAGCTCCGCCCTCCCCGCAGCCCTCCCGTCCGCTACTCTCCCCGCAGCTGCAACCCCCGTAGCCCCCCTGTCTGTTGCTCTCCCCGTAGATGCAGTCATCCCGCGGCTCTCCCCATCCTCTGCTCCCACTGCCCACATCCTCTGCTTCTGCCGCTGCTCCTCGTCCCTGCTCCTGCTTCCCCACTGCAGCTTTCCCCCGTTGCTTCTCCCGCAACCCCCTCCTCCTAGACTCCTTCTGCTGGCTGGCCCCCACCCCTCCACCCCTCCATAGCCTAACGCTGATTTCACAGTTGATTTTACAGCAGTTACCTCCCTCCTTGATCCCGTAACAACTTCCGTTGGCGGGAATGACGGAGAGGAAGGAAAACAAAGACCCCGGAGGGGGGCCGAAATTTCCGATTTCCCCGAATTTCAATGACAAGGGGCCTCTCAAGTATCTCAAGCAGTGCCACAACGAACCCAAAACTGTGTACAGCCCCACCGACATCGCACTGGAAACCAACTTCATTTTTTGGACTTCCCAAATCAAGCAATTGCTGAGGAAAACGAAACTCCTTGAAGCGGAAAACTACAGGCTACGCTTCGAGATTGGCACCTTGTCCAACAAGGTTGGGGTGGTCGAGGAAGACAACTCATCCTTGAAGAACCAACTGCAGGAGTGCAGAGAACTTCTTGCAGTATGCCCGCAGGACAAGGCCCTACAGGTGGAAATTCAGGTTCTCAAGGATAAACAAGAAGAAATCAGATCAGAGCAGGTATCCTTTAAACAAGAAACAGAATCACATATAAGTTCATGGGCACAGGTACTCAAAGGAAAAGAGAAGGCCCCACCCCTCACAGCGGTGGAAGAGGTTGTACAGGCCAAGCTTGTGGAGGAAAGGACCAGGCGAGCAAGAGAACTAAACCTCAAAGTAAGGGGACTTCATCCCCCCACCCCCTCATTAGACATACTGGAGCTCGGCCACAGGTTTCTTCGTGACACACTTGATATACCCGATATAACACTGGATAGGGCATGGCTGGGGCATGACTCTACTCTTTTCCTCCGATTCCGTAACTCCACGAATAGACTTCGGGCACTTCGGGCAAAGCGGAAATTATTCTCCCTCCCAGACAAGGTATTCCTAGATGAGGACCTCACAAGAACATAGGTAGTTGAACTTAAACAGGCCAGAGAACAGGTTGCGGCAGCAAGACAAGCAGGAAAGTGGGCAGTCATCAGAAATCTTCGAGCGGTTATTCAAGACTCCTTCCCCCCAAGATGGGTCCCTCGAACCGGTAGTTCTAAATGACGGGCCCGAGTGGAGAGGAGACGGGGCACGAGTATTTTGGTCCACTGCTGGAATGGAAATGGCTCTTTCTGGTCATCCATCACCTGGCCTACTTTATGACGCCCTTGCTTCAGCAGACGTCCTGCTTGTTACCGAAACACACGCGATCCCTGTCCGCCCTCTCCCGAACATCACAGGATACCAATGGACATCAGCTTGCAGACAGGAGACACGGAGTTCAGGAGGAGTCAGAGGTTCTGGAGGAGTAGCATGCCTCGCCAGAGATGATCTCAGAGACAGAATCTCTGTCGCAGCAACCGACGATCACGCCAGATTCATGTGGATCCAAGTCAGAGCCAGTGACCCCCCTCTGAGAGACATTTATATTGCGGTGTGTTACTTTCCCCCCATCTCATCATCCTTTGCCATCCATAGCAGTGACGGCAATCCCTTCACAGACTTGTACTCTGACATTACCAAATACTCAGCAGTAGGAGACATCATTATCATGAGGGACTTTAATGCCCGAACCAGAGACCTCCAGATACCCATTCATGATCGTACAGAGGACGTGTTCTGCACTCGAGGGATAGATCCGACGTCGGTGAACATGCACCGAACATCAGAAGATAGCTTGGGCCCCACTACAGCCTACAGGAAACACCTTCTGCATATGGGGGAGTCTCACAAGTTGATAATCCTGAACGGCCTCCCTTGCTTCCCTTCCTCCCACTTCTTTACTTGCCGACCCCACGGCGGGGGGGGGGGGTGCGAGTGTGGTTGACTACGTCCTTGCCAGCCCGGATCTCCTCCCTCATATCCAAAAATTTTCTATCATACCTATCCCGCTGGTTGATCATGCACTTCTCTCATTTTCACTTCAGCTCGACATCCCGTGCAAACCCCCCCCCACCCCGTACTCTCTTCAGGTTCGAGGAAGGCGATCCTAACCTCTTCTCCTCTACCCTCAAGCGCGCGCTTCCTCCTGTAGCCCAGTTCGCCTCTCTTGAATCCGCCAACGATAAATACCACTGCCTCTCATCTGCAATCTAGGAGGCCGTACTCCAATCCTTCCCCTCCTCCACTTGGTCTGCCACTGCCCCCCCTAAACTAGGAGGATGTCCTATGAACAAGTGGTATGACTACGAGTGCAAATCTCTGCACCAGGATCTCCGGCACGCTTTTAGACATTCCCTACCGTCATACCCCATCATCTATTTTGCCTACCGCCACCTCCTTTGCCGAAAAAAACGTCATTTTATTTCCCACCAAAGACGGATTCTTTCTGATCTTCTTCTCCATTCTCCTAAGAAGTTCTGGGGCACCGTTCTTTCCAGGCGATCTCCCACCCCTACCGACCTTGACCCCACCTCCATGTTCTCCCACACTTCCAAGTTGTATAACATCCCTGGGAAACCCCCCATTCAAGCTGTTTCCCCCCCAGCCACTTGTCACTTCTTCTCCGTCAAAGATATTAGAGAGGCAATCTGGGCTTTTAACAGCAGCAAGGCCACTGACGAAGAAGGCTTCCAGGCGAAATTCTTCAAACTCAGGCTTCGTCCTCTGGTTGGTTATCTAGCGGATCTATTCAAACATGTCATTCGTGATGGCTTCCCTGATGGATGGTCCCACCATATTATCTACCCCATCCATAAAGCAGGGTCTACTTCTGACCCGAACAATTACAGAACGATCATGGTCGGACACACATTCTCCAAGCTATATGCTACTGCTGTCCACAGGGGACTTTCCAACTTCCTAGAACATAAACATCTCAGGCCAGGGGCCAAGCTGGTTTCAGACCGGATCACCAGACCACCGACCATATCTTCACTCTCCGGGCAACGATCGAGAAGGTCCAACACCGGTCCTCCAAGGTGTACTGTTGCTTCGTGGATTTCAGGAAGGCCTTCGATTTGGTCCCGAGGGAGGACCTTTTTCAGAGGCTGAGAGAGTTTTGCATCTCTTCGACTCTTCTAACTGCTATTATGCATCTCTACAAGTCCGTACTTAGCTGTCTCCGCACAGTTGGAGGGATGCCGGAGTTCATCCGAAGCACTATTGGAGTCAAGCAAGGGTGCCCGCTTTCCCCCACTCTTTTCGGGATCTACATTGATGAGCTGGAATCTTTCCTTCGAGAGCATATCCAGGAGTCAAATGGGTGCCTTCTCCACCATGTCTTGATCTACGTCTTACTTTTTGCATGCGATATTGTTCTCCTAGCCTCCTCCCCGGAAGGACTACAAAGACAGCTAGACGCCCTCGCAACTTTTTGTGACCTTCAGCACTTGATGGTGAACCTGAGCAAAACCAATGTCATGATCTTCAATGGGGTGAAGAAGACCTCGAATTTTCGCTTCCTATTCAAGGGAGAAGAAATCAAAGTCATCAGCAGTTACACCTACTTGGGAGTGCAGTTATCGGGCCCCTGTTTCAGCCTTCGGCTAGCTCTTCAGCCCAAGATAAACAAAGGATACGGCTCCCCTTCTTGAGAGAGTGCTTCCGTCACCACTTCCAGGATATACCATCCAAGATGAACATCATGGATACCTTGATCTGCCCCACCGTGCTGTATGGGTTGGAAGTTTGGGGCCCCTCACTACTGGAGTCAGATTGGGCCTCGGCTGAGCGAGTCCAGACTCTTCTCTTGCGCCGCTTCATCAGGTGCAAGCAGACGGTTCCTCATAACATCATCCTAGCAGAGTTTGGAGCTAAGCCCTTCCGTCTGGAGGCAATATTCAGGATAGTCTCTTACCTCCATCGGATCCGTGGCTTGGCAGACACGAGAGAGGGGAGAGACAGGTACCCATACTTGGCCTGTTGTTCCTCAGAGCACATTGCTCACACGCAGACCGACCGCACCAAATGCTGGTTCACCGGGATGACATAACTCCTTGGTCTTATCGCTATCCAGACAGATCATCTCCCCCCATTCCAGTATTCACTAAACGCCCCGGGGAACCTTCTCCCAAACCAGCAGGAACTCAACAAAATCATCAGGGAGGATATTTATAGGTAGTACATTCAGACTACATGGGTCAATCCTCCGGGCGGTCTGCGCCCAAAGATGGCCTTCTACGCTGAGCACTTCCTGGAGATCAGAGATGGGCTCATCACTCGACCCCCTTATACCCTCCAGCATTGGATGCATGCCATCATGATCCCCCTTGGGCAGCTCAGAGTTGGATCGCACAGGCTTCGGTTGGAAACAGACCACCATATTGACAGGACGGAGAGGATCTGTCAACTTTGTCACTTATAGGAGGTGGAAACTGAGTCACACTTCATCTTCAGATGCCTCGTCTACTATGAGATCCGTGGGCGCTTTTATTGCTTATTCAGGGGCCCCCAGAGCCTAACCAGCTTCCTTAGATACATCGACCAGAGATGCCTGGCACTTTACCTCCAGGAGACCTTCAGACACTGCTTGACTCTACTCCAGCCTCCGTCCGCCTCGGCCACCACACAGAGGATCACTGACTTCTTCAGAGCACTCCCAGCATCGTAGGGCATCAAGAGAGCCACCGATCGATCCTTAGACCATGACTCCAAGTTAGTGCGGATCTGGGCATCTCGTCCCACTAGACCCCATCAACGATCCAGAACCAGGCACCTCCCCACCTCCACGGGGCGCCCCAAATCCTCTTGACGGCAGCGGCAACAGTCCAGCTCCTCTTCAGGGCAACAGACATTGACAAGTTTCCTTCAGTCCTCTTCCAACGGCCTTAGATGCTAGGAGAAGGAGTCTCCCCCCACTCAGGAGGCTCATCCTTCTCCTCCAGGGCTTCTTCACCACAACTCATTGTCAAGATGTTTCAGTGATCCAGACTTTTACTTTCGTATTCTTTGTAGTTTTGCTTTTCCTGCCCTTATAAAGAAAGGGCACCGTTTGGTCCACCAGCTAGTATGCTGTAATCATTGTAACCAGTAGTCCCATTGACCTTTTTGTGGTCATTTGTTGGTGTTAATTTCTGCTCTTGTTCTATGCCATTTCAGATTAGGGACTGCAATACTGAAGAAGATAGAACATACTAATAGATCGATAGAAGACAAGCTAGTAGAGAGATAGAAATGAGTGGCGTGCAATGATCAACCGAGGATGCTTCTACTGGTAAAGTCTTCAATAGGTCATTCGACCAAGCGTGTCACACATAACCCCGAGGAACAACCCAAACAAAGAATACGGCAGCTTTAGCGCCATCGAGAGAATTCCTCCACACAATGTGTGTCAAATGAACTCTAAGTCTCTCCAATATATAGGAATCTTTGAGAAGGTGTGACACGTCCTTTAAGACATTTAAGTCTATATTTTATTCCAGGCCGACCTAGCACATAAGTGGAAGAAATTCAAAGTACATATTATGCTCATCCAATCGAGATGATCTTTAGATCAATCTTACACAACTCCGAAAGAGGAATCCAATAAAAATATTGGGATCTTCATCTGAGCAGTACAACTCGGAGTTTGGACCTAGTTGTCCAATTTTAACACTCCCTCTCAACTAGGGAGAACTCCGTCCACTAGTGCAATCAAACATCGTGCGTCATCCCGCCGTAACTTGCTTTGCTGGCCTCTTTATTTCAGAACAGAAGTGGGTCAGTCACAAAGACATCATACCCGGCTGACAGATTCAGCCCAGAGGTCTGAAACCTCTATAGGACTCACAAAGAGTCTCCAACCAACCCAAGGTTGGTTCATCTGACCCGAAGTCAGTTGGAGGTCCGAAACCTCACTAGGACTCAAGAGAGTCATATACTAACCCAAAGTTAGTTTCACTGACCCGAAGTCAGTTGGAGGTCCGAAACCTCACTAGGACTCAAGAGAGTCATATACTAACCCAAAGTTAGTTTCACTGACCCGAAGTCAGTTGGAGGTCCGAAACCTCACTAGACTTGATCCCAGATCAAGTGGTTGGACCGTGCCATCCTAGATAGAGAGTACGGCAAGTTCTGATGCGTCCATCAGTCTTTGCTACTAGTCTTTAGCCTTTCCCATCTCATTGGCCAAATGAGAGGTACTTCCCATGAGCCGTGAACTCAATGGGTAGGATGCATACGGGACACAGATAATGAGAGGTGAACCAACTCAATAATCACAATGGTGGGGCAGAAGCACTACAAGGTTCGGCAAGCCTGGCCCCATGAGTGCTTATAGCTCCCAGAAGCTATCCCCAATGCCCCCCAGAGCTCCCAGAGCTCATCGTCCAACGGGACCCACATCATAGGGTTGTTTCACGATACCAAGATTCTCACGGAAGGTTAGGAACATGACCTTCCCCAAGGGCATTGTGAGAATATCCGCGACCTGCTCATCAGTTCCTATATGATCGAGCCTTACGGCGCCTCGCTGTACCATATCCCAGATAAAGTGGTACCAGCCATCGACATGCTTGGATCAATCGTGGAACCCGGGATTCTATGACAAATGAATCCCTCTACGGATTATCCTAAAGAGATGGCATGATGTCTGGCATGCTCGAGTGACTCATAGAATGAGCTTTGTAATAGATGACTTGTGGGCCATACATGCTGAAATGTATTCGACCTCGGCGGTGCTCGAAGCACTTGTCTTTCATTTCACAGCACAGACGGATCTACATGAAGTAGCATCCAGGGATATTGCTCTTACAATCACCACTGCACGGTGATCGGCATCGGTATATCCATGAGGAAGTGTCCATACTCTGACGGAGTGTATCTGTGTGGTCTATCGTGCCTCAGAGATATCTCAAGAGTTTCTTGGCACCAACCCAGTGAATGTTATGATCAACCATGTGTTGACTCAAAGTTTTCACTGCACAACATACGTCCAGACAGGTGTTCACTAAGAACATCAAGGTCCTTATGAGTTGACGATCCTCAGTAGGACGGACCCAGCAACGCTGCTACTCAACTTCTTAAAGTTGAGTTCCATGGACTTACAGTCCATCATACCAGAAACTTCATAATGTATTTTCCTTGAGAAAGGAAAATCTCGCCAGGTCTCTGCTAGACCTTCAGGCCTAGACATCAGTCCTAGGTCCTTCATATTGAACTCAGCAGCGAGCTCCCTCTTGTACTGATGAACAAGAGGGTCAGCACCTGTCAGGAAGAGGTCATCCACATACATCTCATCCACATACAACACCAGAGTGAGAAGCTTCTTTCTATTAACCTTGCAGTGAAGGTTCAGATCAGCGATACTACGAGTGAAGCCCAGCTTCATCAAGTAACTATCCATCCTCTTGTACCAAGATCTGGGTGCTTGCTTTAACCCATAGAGGGCTTTCTTCAACCTGCAGACATGAGTGTCCCGATCCAGGACTTCCAACCCCAAAGGTTGCTCCACATATATCTCTTCCTTTATTACACCATGCAGAAAAATGCGGTCTTTACATCATCTGATGAAGACTCCATTCTTGCGTAGCAGCAAGGGCTAGATCGAATGGTGGTATCTCGAGCCACAGGTGCAAATATGTCATCATAGTCTATACCTTCCTCACAGGCAACGAATCTTTCCTTGAACTTTTCAGCACTTCCAACAGATCCATGCTAGATCTTGTAGAGATGACACCAACTTTGATCGGTGGTCTAGGAACCATATCCTAGACATCACCCTCGCATCCTTGTAGACCTTGATGCTTTCCAATTTCTGCACATGATCCAGGCTCATATTGTACACATGGCAGCTAGATATCCCTGGTATTTATATGACTTCTTGGTTTTCTTCCAGAATTTCCCCCTCTGAAGCCATATGACTTTGAGCCATGAGGATCTTCCTTCGTCCAGCAATGATATTAGCTCAGATGTATCTCCCTCTTAATGTCAGCTTCTCTCTCGAGGGAAGACATCTATTTTAAATGAGGGCAACCCAGACACCAACTTCAAAAGGGGTCTTATTCTCCCACAGTCAAAGCCATCCAAACAGGCTTTGTTGATCATGGTTCAAGACTCCAACAACGTGACTGAAGTCTGTAAAAACTTCTCAGATCACACTTCCAAGCTTCTCATAATGCTCCAATGTAAGACTGATATAGCTTACTGCTATTATAAATTTCGTAATCATGGGTGACTGTCTATGTCACTGTCATGATGACAGTGACATAGAGTGACAGATTTAGAACTATCACATTCATCATTGCTTGTTGAATATGCACTTCACTTACATCTCTTGGACTCTTGTCCTTGATGTACCAGGCAGGGTTCTCTTCCTCCTATACCTGCAAAGAGTATTGCTGCTCAATACTTCTGCCTTTAGCTGCTCACAAGGTCCTCTGCTGCTTCATATATTAGCTGATCAATCTGCCTTCTTTCAATGACAATGCTCCTCCAATGTTATGGGCCTGTATCAAAATGCCCTCTAACAGTGATTTGTCATATCATAAGTATTGTTCACAAGGCCTTTCAGCCTTCTAACAGTCCCCTTTCTGCATTAAGATGAATAGCTTGCTTACAAGACTTGCCAATACAAAGATATCTTCAGCATATGGTTTACAAGAAACCACCATTGTTTTACATCGTACTGTAAAATACAACAAGTCACACTCGAGCATGCAGATACATTCATCAATACTCAATCGCATTTCTGTAAGAGGGTATGCCCCGAAATATTTTCCATCAAATGACTGTACATGGAACTTCAACAGGCTGCTTGTTTCTTAAGATTGTCTCCAAAAGCCTTCAGACAATCCCAGCTTCAAATATGGTGCCCAAACCACTGTCCAATGTCTTTGTCAGCAATCACAATTTTCCAAGCTCCAAATTCAGCACCTGCACTTGCACTCCTTTTATGCCCAGTTACTCTTTCTAGAGAATCTCCACTGTGACAATCATCTCTTGTTCCCAACAGTTTGTGAGCCATGTCCACAACAAATTCAGAATCCTTGTTGTTTGCTTCAGAATCTGTAAAGCCATTATGATGTGTATCCAATGCTCAAGCAGCATTGGTGTGAGAGTGCTGTATACACTGCAACTTAGATAGTTGTTTATATGTTATCGTCATCAATAGAGATACTGACACAACTTCAATGGAGAAACTGTCAAGGCATTGTCACAACTGGTATTTAGAGGCAACCAATAATAAAGGAAGCAAATATGAATTCATCTGTAGCACGTCCCAGCACTTGATGAAGTCTGAAGGCTCAGATTTCTTCTCCGAAAAACAACCTTCTTTAGATAGATGACCCACTTCGCCATTTTGGATTCTGTACATGAGGAAAATAGAGACAGAGTGAAACTCTTTGATCAGAGTTCGTATTCTCCCTGCAAAATGCAAAATGAATGCTTTATGTTTGCAGAATTCACGCAGATTTTGTGTGTATAGGTCAAGAAGCGCTAAAGCCAGGAGGAGTGAATCTAAGACTGCATCACATTCATGGGGCCTGCCCGCCTCTAAGGCCCAGCAAGTCGAGCTCATGGAAAGACACGGTCTCTCAGATTTTCGAAAGAGACCATGCTCGTTTGAATACAATTATAAGCAGGTCAAAAAACAGCGACAGTTATTTGACACAGAGCAATCCTCCTATTGTACCTGGAATGACATTCGGTAGAGGAGAGTATCTTGTAACAGTAGGGTTTGGCACACCAGCTAATAATTTTACGCTGATATTTGATACGAGCAGTGATGTGACATGGATACAATGCAAGCCATGTTCAAACTGTAATGCGCAAATAAATCCCATGTTCGATCCCGAGCAGTCATCTTCTTACAAATAGTTACCCTGTAATTCGGATCCGTGTACTAAATTGTCAATTGCCAATTCACAAAACAATCCGGACACCTGCAATGGCTTGGGCTGCGATTATGAATTCCAACACGGGGGTACATCGATGAGCCAGGGAGATTACAGCCAGGAGACCTTGACTCTGGGTTCCGATTCTTTCCAGGGCTTTGCCGTCGGATGCGGGCGTAACAATACACAACCTTTTAATGGGTGTGACGGGTTTTTAGGAATGGGCCGGACTGCAGGTGGCTTACCTTCCCAGACATGGGCCAAATATGGCGGCCAATTCTCATACTGTCTTCCGGACATCCTATCCACGACAGCAACGGGCTCGTTGAGCGTCGGTCAAGGTTCGATTCCTGCCAATGCCTCTTTCACGTATCTCGTCTCAAATTCCCAATTTCCATCCTTCTATCTCGTGGGATTGACCGACATAAGTGTCGGAGGCGTGAGGCTCCCAGTTACGCTTTCTGCTCTAGGACCCACAATTCTGGACACTGGAACCGCCTTTACTCGGCTTACCCCATACGCATACCATGCCCTGAGAAATTCGTTCCAGAGCAAAGTCCAGGGTCTTCCGAGCACGGATCCGGAACCAAATTCGATCACTGACCTCTGCTACAACCTGTCGAACATCACCTCGGTCAAGATTCCAGGGATAACTCTCCACTTCGATAATAATGCGGATTTGGAGCTGAGCGGCAAGGCGATTTTGTTTCCCGTTAAGGCTGACGCATCTGTGACGTGCTTGGCATTCGGAAGTACACAGGAAGGGTTGGTCAGTTATAACATTATCGGGAACATCGAACAGTAGGAAACGCAGATTGGTTTTGACGCCGCAGCTGGAAGAGTTAGCTTCGCCTCTTCATCGGCTTTACGCTGAAGGTTAGGGCATAAAACAGTCCTAAATCTGCCCACGCTATCACCTGCTGTGGTGGTATTACGGCACCTTTATTTGCTTTTGGGCGTTGTCTTCTCCCTAGGCTCTGATACCATGTTAATTTCTGCTCTTGTTCTATGCCATTTCAGATTAAGGCACAATACTGAAGAAGATAGAACATACTAATAGATAGATAGAAGACAAGCCAAGACAGAGATAAGAAATGGTGGCGTTACGGCGATCAGCAGGATGCTTCTACCAGCAAAGTCTTCAATAGGTCATTCAGCCAAGCGTGTCACACATAACCCCAGAACAACCCAAACAAAGAATACGCAGCTTCAACGCCATCAAGAGAGAGAGAATTCCTCCACACCAATGTGTGTCAAATGAACTCCAAGTCTCTCCAATATATAGGAATCTTTGGGGGTGTGTGACACGTCCTTTAAGACATTTAAGTCAATATTTTATTCCAGGCCGACCTAGCACATAAGTGGAATAAATTCAAAGTACATGTTCTGCTCATCCGATCGAGATGAGCTTTAGATCAATCTTACACCTCTCCGAAAGAGGAATCCAATAAGAATATTGGGATCGTCATCTGAGCAACACAACCCGGATTTTGGACCTAGTTGTCCAATTTTAATAGTTGGACAATAATAAAATTATCTTATCTTATCTTATCTACATCCCTCAAAGTCTATTGGAGCTCTCTGCTCGTTCTTCCATTGGTGGTGGGTGGATTTACTTGCTCTCCTGCTTGCTCTTCTTCGAAAGAACTTTCCTTAGAATCCTTGTGCCATGCAGAGGCACTCGAGCCATCTTCTGTAGGCTGCTGTGGCTGTACTAGCGGATCCTCCTCAACCTGCGTATCTGTATCCATTTCCCGGGATCTCCTGAATGCTCTCTCCTCCATGAATTTCACATCCCGCCTTACTATGATCTTCCTGTTTTTTGGAATATAGATGCGATATGCCTTCGCATTTTCACTATATCCCACAGGATAACCCTTCTCCGCAATCCGATACAATTTGTTCCTCTTCTCATCAGGTACATGGCAATATGCTATACTGCCAAATATCCTGAAGTGGCTCACCTCAGGCTTGTTGCCAATGAACACACTCTCAGGAGTCACTTTTCCCAACACTCTATGAGGCACCCTGTTCTGTACATACATTGCTGTATTGCAGGCTTCTGCCCACAGAAATTTGGGCATGTCTTGGTCATATAGCATCGCCCTCACAGCTTCCACAATGGTCCTGTTCTTCCTTTCTGCAACTCCATTCTACTTAGGATTGTATGGAGCTGTCCATTCTCTCTTCATGCCTCCCTTTGCACAGAAACTTGTGAAGTCCTTATCAATACACTGTCCACCATTATCTGATCGCAACTTCTTGTTCTTCTTTTCGTTTAAATTTTCTACCAAAGCCTTGAATTCTTTGAATTGCTCAAAGACTTCATCTTTGGTTTTGAGAAAGTAGATCCATGTTTTCCGGGAATGGTCATCAATAAAGGTAGCAAAGTACTTTGCTCCACTGAGAGCAGTTGTGGACATTGGTCTGCAGATGTCTCAGTGTATCAACTCCAATACACTCTTTGCCCTACTGCTGCTTCTTGGAAATGCTACCTTGGCATACTTCCCTAGTATGCACCCCTTGCAAACATCATTTTTTCTTGTGCTGAGTTCTGGAGCTCCCATGACAGTCTTCTTGAGGATCTTCAAGGCTCCATGATGTAAATCCCGCATTCTTCTGTGCCATAATTCATTTAGGTCTCTTTCATTCGTACTGCCGATTAGTGCCATTGGAGACTCGAGCTGTAGCTTGTACAATTTATGGCTCCTTACTGCAATTTGTTCCTTCCTTTTCCAGCTGGGATGTTTGACATAAAATTTATTTCCAATAAAGTATACATCGTAACCCTTGTTTTAGAGCTGAGACACGGAGAGTAAGATCATCCCCAATCTCGGTACATGCCATACGTTTGTGGCCCGAAGCTTGTTACCAACTTCTGTCTGAAATATTATGGTTCCTCTACCAACGGGGGTACACTTGGCCTTGTTTCCCATCGTGATCTGAAAGTTCATTTGCTCTTCTTGGTAGCTCGAAAAACATTCTTGAACTCCCGTCATGTGAGCAAATGCTCCACTTTCAATATACCAAACTCCTGGAGAGGCCGTGCTTGACACACAAGCGAAATCCTCTTCTAGTCTGGATGCCAGAACTGACATGTCATGATCCCTCTGTTTCTCCATGTGTTCTGGAGGACTGCGTGAACCCTTTGGAGCTGCTACTGCATCTATGTCGGATCTTAGTTCCATTGCAGAACCTCCTCTTCTGTATTTTGCCTTTAGCTCTGATACCATGTGAAATTTTCAATCTGAAAATGCTACTGCAGTGATTGATTTATTTCGCCTACTTATTTATGATAAGTTATTTACAGATTCTTCAGTAAATTTTGAAATAAATACAACTGCAACATTCACTTTAATATAAAGCAGAATAACATTTATCACACAATAGAAACAACCACATGAACACAGTTATTTTTGGACAATTGTCCCCGGAAAAACCCAATGTGGGAAAACCAGTGCAGCAGATGAGGGTTTATATTAATCTTCAGCAATGAAAAGATTGTTTACAGAATATATGACGAGCAGATATTTAGCATACACTTGATATGATTTTTCCGCACACCTCAGAAAGATTCCCGACACACGGTAGGCACTTCTCCTCCCTCTGCGTCACTCTGCATGGCCCCTTTGCGCAGTCACTGTGCTGGACTGCGTCACTTCACGCGGAGGGCCAATTCCGCTGCTCAGTGTTGCCTCCTCTTCGTCTTCTATCTGCCTTCTCTTCGTCTTTGCTGATTTCTCCCTCCTCCTTTTGTTTTTGCAACCCAACCTCTGAAATCGAATTCTCTTACTTCAGAATTGATTTCCTTCGGGTACTGAGAATGTGCCCGACTTACTTTCCAAATGACCCTCAAGTCTTATCTTCTAGTCTTCTCGTTGAAGAGTCAACGACCCAGATTATATCCTTAATCAATGGCGCAGATTAAAAGATGACTCGATCTTCATTTTCTAGAAGATTCACACTCTGCTTTATTAATACCCTTTAATTATTTAATTTCCCTAAGTTTAGACTTAGGGATCACTTTAAAATAATTAATTATTTTAATAAAACATGATCCGAGTGGAATTTCCACGAACGATTTCTGGGTTCTCTGGGATACTGATGTCCAAGCCTCTTCCCAAAATATGAGACTTGGAACACTTTCCAATGCTACAGAATCAACAAAGACTCCTTGTGAATTATGGAAAGGAAGACCTGCATTAGTAAAATATTTCAGGATTTTTGGAAGCAAATGCTTCATAAAGATCAATGATGACTCACCAGGAAAATTTAATTCTCGAGTTGACGAAGGAATATTTCTTGGATATTCCACTAGGAGCAAAGCTTATAAATGTTCCAACAGTCATGTACGGAAAATAGTGGAAAGCATTGATGTGAAGATCGATGAAGCCCTTCCAGAAAAGGAAATTGAAGATCATGAAGTTAAGCCCTTCCTTGAAGAAAGCCAAGAAGAACCCGAAAAAGAAGAAAAGGATGAAGAACCTCAAAGTGAACCTTCATAAACTCCTTCTAAGATCAAATTCCTTCAAAAACATCATCGGGAAGAACAAATTATCTGGAATATAGATGAAGGAATTCAAACTCAAAGAAGGATGACAAACACTCCAAGAAAAGATGATGTTGCTTTCTTATCTTTAATAGAACCTGAAAAGTTTTCTCAAGCAAGTAAAGATCCTCATTGGATAGAGGCCATGGAAGAAGAAATGTCTCAAATCGAAAAGAATGAGACTTGGGAGCTAGTACCTCGTCTAGAAGATAAAAATATAATTGGAACAAAATGGGTATTCAAAAACAAGATGAATGAGGTTTTGAGATTTTGAGTGTTGGGGTAGCATCGGGTGTGCTCTAGCCCTGAAATTTTGTGGAGGGGCTAAGACACACAAGACCTCCAAAACCCAAGAGATCCGGAAGTAGTGCTTTAGATCTTCAGCAGTTGCTGGTGTGGTGGAGATTCTGTTGGTGCAGAATTGTGCCTAGCTAAGTTGACAAAGAGCGGGAGGAAGACAGTTACTCAACACATCTGCGCCAAACAGATTCGAGATTCGATCAGGAGGGTGATTGTAGAGAACTGTTGAGTTGTTTTTTTTTTTTGCTGAAGGTTTCCAGGAGGGAAATCAGTTGACGAAGGGAACAACTACTATAGAGGGTTTCTAATTGCCAAGAAACTCAGATCCAACGTTTCTGTTGAAAATTTCAGCAGAAAGAGGGAGAACAATATCTGTTCTGACAGATTTGAGCTAGATGGCTTCTCATGGATTGAGAGATCAAGACCGGTTGGGTGGCGTGTCCAACTTCGTCATCTGGAGAGCCAGGATACTGACAGTCCTGGATGAGTACGATATCAAGAACCATGCAACGAATGTCCTAGCTGTGCCTAGCGTTCTAGATCCTCTGAAGAAATTCAATGAAAATCAAGTGCAGGCTAAGTAGTTGATCATGGACGGAGTTAAAGATCACGTCGTGCCACATATTTCCGGGAAGAACATGACAAATGAGATGTGGATTGCTTTGGAGACGATGTATCAGGGAAGCTCCGTTCAAAGGAAAATGCTTCTAGAGAATCAGATGCGGCTGTTCCAGATGCAGAAGGGCGAGGAGATAGATCCCTTCCGACTTCAGACTATCCAGGATCAACTGATTGCCATGGGTGCGACTCCGAATGAAGGGCTCCTGGTAAGGACTGTCCTGAATGCAGTCACCGAGGAGTGGGAAACGTTTGTCCAGAGCATATTGGGCAGGGCAGCGTTACCATCCTGGGAGACATGTGGGCAATCCTTTGTCAGGAGGAAATCAGGAGATTCTCCAAGAGGTAAAACAACAACAGCAAAACTATCAAGGTGAAGAAAGAAGGGGAAGATGATGCAGCCCTTGCATCAAAGGAACGAAGGCAGCAAGGGAAGAAGAAGAGGGACCTGTCCAAGGTCCGGTGCTTTAATTATGGCGAACTTGGACACTTCACCAGCACTTGTCCTAAGAAGGACAAAGGATCTTTTGAATCTAAGGCAACAACAACAAAGGACGATGGGAGTGAGATGACGTAGCCATGCGTGCTCATGAGCCACGTAAGTGGGGCGATATGGATCTGTAGAGCAGCTATAGATCAAGAAAGCAAAATCCTTGAGGTGCCCAACTCTTGGATCGCATAAGAGCTATAGGAGCCTTAAGACGGTAGCGGGACAAGTAGAGAGATGGTTGCAGAAAATCACAGGAAGCAGAGGGCAGTGCTGAGATGTTGTAGAGGGAGCAGCGCAGTGCAGAGGCAACAACATCGTAGAGGCAACAGTGCAGAGGCTGATAGGACTTCAACAACGTAGAGAGGCTGTGCTCATGCAGTGTAGAGCTGTAGCAATGCAGTGGCTTCAGGAGGACAACGTAGAGCAGCAGCCAAGGGAGTTTCAGTGATGAGGTGCAGCCTGACTTGTTTGTCAACAATTGGGCATGGGTCCTTCAGTTGCTTACTTCTCAGCAACTGAGTTGTAGTCAGCAGTTAGTAGTGGTAGTGCTATGGGCAGCATGATGTAGCAATTTGAGAGGGAGCTGCAGTACAGATGTAGTAGTGTCAGTGGCAGTGACATGGGTAGCAGTACAGAAAGCAGCATCGCAGTGGATGGAGGGTAGCAGGCCAAGCATCAGCAGCGCAGAGACCAATGCCGAGATCTTGTGATACTTGGTGTGGACATATTACTAGAGCACACTTTGTGCTAAGAGGGAGTGTTGAGATTTTGAGTGTTGGGGTAGCATCAGGTGTGCTCTAGCCCTGAAATTTTGTGGAGGGGCTAAGACACACAAGACCTCCAAAACCTAGAAAACGTTTGGAGAAATTTCATCTGGTGTGTGAGATATTAAAATATATATATATTTTAATGAGGACCCTAAGTCTTACTTAGGGAATTAGAAAAATTAAAGAATTAATTAAACACATGTGATGAAATGTTCTAAGTGACGTAGATCAAGCAGCCTTTTAATCTCAGCTGTCGATAAGAGATTAAATCACGATCGTTGATGTGTCAACGAAAAAGTATAAGAGAAAGGCTTGGGGTTAGTTGGAGACACACAGATGGAGGCAGAGCACTGAGACTGAGCTGGAATTCTAGGGCAGGTTTGCTAAGAATTTCCAGAAGTGTTTCAGCTGCAGCGAGGGGTAGTATTGGCTAAGGGGATGATCTGATCCCGGAGCCAAGAGTCAGCAAGAGGCAAAGAAGCAGCAACCAGGAGCAACGCAGAGGAAGCAGAGGCTATGCAGCAGCTACGCAGCGCAGAGGGTTTCAGCCGCTACGCAGGTGCTACGTAGGCCCAGAAAGGGCAGCGCAGAGGCAGTAGGAGGCCATCCAGGGAAACATAAGGATTGCGTTACCTAGTCTGGGGTTACGCAGCCCTCTCCTGAGTAGCGTAGGGGCACGCAAAGGCTAGCAGGGCTGACGCAGGCAGCTTCAGAGCAACGCTGGGGTTTTTAGAGGCAGAAAGGGGCTGAGTTCTGTAAATCTCGTTTGAGGGTGTGAATCAGTCCATTTTTTAGTCACCAGAACAACAGGTATTGCTGCAGATCTTATTTTTTCTCTGTCGGGTTAACTAGTAAGGTGCCTAGATTTGTTGTACTCATATTCTACTTAATAATAATAAACCCTCATATCTGCTGCACCGGTTTTCCCACATTGGATTTTTCTAGGGACATTTGTCCGAAAAATCTGTGTCACTTTGTTGAATGAGCGTAATATTCAGTAAATGATCTATATGTGTGTAGGCTGCTAGTTGTGTTTACTTTGGTATTTTCTAAAAATAACTTGTATAATTAAATCACAAGTAGGAGAAGTAAATCAAGATACTGCAGTAGGATTTCTGTATTATTTTATTCAGATATTTTCACATGAGGATGGAAAAATTATCAGAAATAAAGCTAGACTTGTTTACAAAGGACTCACAAATTGAAGGAATTGACTTTGAAGAAACTTTTGCTCCAGTAGCACGATTGGAAGCTATAAGAATGTTTTTGGCATTTACTTGCGGAAAAGGATTCAATGTTTATCAAATGGATGTAAAATCAACATTTATGAATGGAGATCTCATAGAAGAAGTCTACATGGAGCAACCGAAAGGATTTGATCTAGCTGAAGGGAAAGACTTTGTATGCAAGTTGAAAAAGGCCCTGTATGGGTTGAAACAAGCCCCTAAAGCTTGGTATGCAAAGTTGGATCACTATCTACAACAAGAAGGTTTCAAAAGGGGAGTAGCAGGAAGCAACCTCTACATGAAGATGGACAAGGATAAAATTTTGATCACTCTTGTATATGTTGATGATCTAATCTTTGATAGCAATGATGATGGGATGAGCCATGAATTTGCTCTAAATATGTCCAAAAGGTTCGAAACGTCAATGATTGGTGAGTTATCTTACTTTCTTGGGCTACAAATATCTCAAACCACTGCAGGCATGTTTATATCTCAAACAAAATATCTTAAAGACATGCTCAAGAGATATGGGATGGAAGATTGTGCCCCTATGAGCACACCAATGACCATGGATTGTAAATTAAGCAAAGATGATGATTCCTCTCTCATCGATGCAACTTTTTACAAGTCAATAATTGGAGCTCTCCTATACTTAACCGCCACAAGGCCAGACATTATGCAAGCAGTGGGAATGGTAGCAATATTTCAATCAAGTCCTAAATAGTCTCATCTAGCAGCTGTGAAAATAATACTTAGATATTTGACAGGAACTGTTGACTTTGGTCTTTGGTATCCCAAGAGCACAATTCTTACTGTGACAGCTTACTCCGATGCTGATTAGGCTGGAAGCATGGATGATCGAAAAAGTACTAGTGGAAATGCATTCTTTATGGGAGATTGTCTGGTATCTTGGCTCAACAAAAAACAATCATCTATTTCTCTTTCTACCGTTGAAGCCGAATACATTATTGCAGTTGATTGCTGTACATAGGTGCTATGGATGAAGGAAGCCTTAAAGGATGTCAACATAGAAACTAAGCAACTAATCACCATTTTCTGTGACAACACTAGTGCTATCAGCCTTTCAAAGAATCCGGTGATGCACTCAAATACCAAACATATTCCAATCAAATACCATTTTCTCCGTGAACAAGTTACTGAACATAATATCAAGCTGGAATATGTTAATACAAAGGAGCAAATCGTAGATATCTTTACAAAACCCCTTCTGCGAGAAGCATTTGAATATCTTCACCAAAAGATGGGGGTTATTGCTCTTGCATCACATTAAAAAGAAACCAAGCAAGGGAGCAGCATAACAGGGGGAGCAACATCACAGGGGGAGTACGTTGGCACCCCATTTGCCATTGATGTCAAAGGGGGAGAAAAAGGTGGAATATTTCCATCAATGACAAAGGGGGAGGTTCTTAATCTAGGTTGTCATTGATGTCAATATGACAATAGGATGCTAGATGATGATGAAGTGTTAGTCACGTACCTTGATAAATAATGATGAATGACCACATTTATTGAAGGACTAGATGATGCCCTTTGATGATCTGGATGATGGAAGATGTTGGCTTGTGGTTTTTATGAACGGATAAGGCAACATGGAGAGTCAAGCAAATGAAGAGTGGGAACAACTAAAGTGAAGGCCAAGCAATTCAAGCATAGGTCAGGCGGACACTCCGCAGTCAAAAGAGGAAAGAGCACTTACCACTTACCTTTTTGCATCGCCAACTGCATTTGCACTTAGACTTTTGTTAACTCTGCCTGTACCATTTCCCCGATTGCGATATGAGTTTCGGCCCCACCTCCGTCATGCTACGTCACCTTTCCGCCCATCGCACATTGCACTTTGCAACTACTAACATTTACCCCCCATTCCTCATAATAGTAGACTCCCGATTCCTCGATTGCAATTTTCGATATGAGTTTGGGCCCCACCTCCGTCATGCCACATCGTCTTTCCGCCCATCGCACATCGCACTTCGCAACTCTTAACATTTACCCCCCATTCCTCATAATAGCAAACTCTCGATTCCTCGATTGCGATTTGTGATATGAGTTTGGGCCCCACCTCCGTCATGCCACGTCACCTTTTCGCCCATCGCACATCGCACTTCGCAACTCGTAACATTTACCCCCCATTCCTCATAATAGCAAACTCCCGATTCCCCGATTGCGATTTGCAATATGAGTTTGGGCCCCACCTCTGTCATGGATGTCGCCTTTTCGCCCATCGCACATCGCACTTCGCAACTCGTAACATTTACCCCCCGTTCCTCATAATAGCAAACTCCCGATTCCTCAATTGTGATTTGCAATATGAGTTTGGGCCCCACCTCCTTGCCACGTCATCAAAGCCCTTCCATGACCTTTGTCCCGCTCTTTTCAGTGTTAACCATTCTGCTGTGTGTTAATCCCGCATGCCTCACTTTCAGCTCCGCCATCTTCCCCTCATCTCCGCTCCCTATCACAAATCCAATGGCTTATGATCTAGTTTGGCCCTCCTCCGAAACCTGGTCTCCGGTTTTGAAAGTCAAGCACAAAATGGGTTTTTGGCGGTACAAGCAGAGCTATGGTATATTCAATTGGTCCAAGAAATCCCCTCTAAAGAGCTAGGCACGCGCAACACGATTGATCGTTTCGTAATGGTTAATGGAAATCATGAGAATAAGGGAGTAGAGGCTTTCGACGACAGGTGGAATCATGTGATGGAATCCAGACTGCCCACCTGTTTACGGCCACTCCTCGCCGCCCCATTTGGAAGATTCCAGGATTTGGCCTCCGTGGCCAACTATGCTGTTTCTTTTACTGTTTGATTATGATGTTTTGCTGTTGAAATCTCGATTTCACCTGAAACTGTTTTGATTTTCTGATTACGGGAGTGATTGCTTGATGCACGCTCTGCGATTTGGTTAGGATATTTTTATTTTCACATGTGTGGGTCGATCATGAAAGTTTATTCGATCGTAAACTCTCAGGTAGAACTCTATATGTAGAGAGTTTAGAGATGAAAGAAAGGTTATGAATTTTGGAGAATTTTTGCTGTAGTTCTGTATGACTGTGCTCTTTGTGCTCTGAGATACATATTTGGGAGAGTTGTTTTGAACATAATATGATATACAATGCTGTTTCTTTGGATTCCAGATGGAGCAATGAGTATTATGTATCTGTGTTCTCTGGTTTACTAGTAATCTCCTGTTTATGTATAATCATATTTCAATGTTCTGCTGCTTTGATGATTCGTGTAATGTAGTTGCCGACGGTATGCATTTTTATTCATGAATTCATGTATGAATAACGCTCATGTGTTAAACTTGCCGTGCCCCCTTAGTTTGCGCTCCACGAATCTCTCTTGTTGGTCACATCCCACTTACATCCGCTTCCTCTGAGTTCACGGGAGACAAATTCTTAAGAATTTTAAGCTTGTCTCTCGCGGGTTCCTCCTCCGTTCCTTCTCAACACCTCTGCTCATTGTTTCATACTTGGCCCATTTGAAAAGCCACTGAGCCATACAACCTCCTGAGCCCTCTCGCAATATAGGGTAATTCACATGAATCAAACTCCAATGTCTTCATCATTTCGGAACCACCACAATCATTATCCTCTTAATATCCATATTCTGTCAGAGGCACCCTTAAAATTGTCTACATATAACCTCTGATTTCAAGAAGTCCTAGGCACTGGTCTTTTGCAACTCAAGGTTGTCTCTAGGAGTTACAACATATTTTGGCGCCGTTGCCGGGGATCGAATTAGAAAATCTTTTCCCTGGGATACGACATTATCTTCACCCTTCAATCAGGTGAGCACGAAGGGTTGAGAGTTGCATAGCCCTCACCTTGGTGACTCAACTATTATCAAAGTTCAAATCAGTTACAATCCTGGCTTACACAAGGCTTCATACTCGATCAGATACTTCCCAGCTGAAAACCCCTTTTGTATATGATCCCAGAAAGATCATATTTAAGAGAATTTGGAAGGAAAAGCAACCAAACCAGGCTAACCTACCCTCATTTTCTCTAGAAGATTCGCCTTCCTCATCTCAGAAAGCTGACATCTATGGCCTTGGCTCCACAGCCCGTGTACTTGGGTATTCTCCAGAAGCCTCTGCTTTAGCCAATTCAGTCATAAAAGACGAAGCCGAATCCACTGACACTTCTCTGCCTCCCTTGCACCCTACTCCTGAGGCTGAAGAAGTTAAAGAAGTTGCAGTACTCCAAAGCTTTTTACAAACAAACATCCAAACCTCTACTCATCACATACCTGTTATACCCCAACCAACTCATCCTCATAACCTACCACCACCGCCCCTCATGGCTGTACCTGGTTTCCTCGTCAACAAGTATGCTCCATTGGCTCTACCTCAGTTGCTGAATGACATGCCACAAGATTATCTAAAGCTCCTGCATCGGTTCGCCGGGGAAGATAATATTTCTGCGCAGAGACATATTGAAAACTTTTGCACCTTTGCTGAGAATGTGAATGTAGAGCACTTAGATGTGGTGTTAAGGCTTTTCATCCAATCCTTGGATGGAGAAGCCTGTAAATGGTTCAAGTCTCTAACCGACAACACAGTCCACACTTGGGAAGAAATGGAAAATTCTTCACATTAAAATGGGGAGAAAAGAGGGACCATGGATACGTTCTCACCGAGTTCAATGCTCTAAAAAAGGGACACAATGAGGATGTAACAAAATTCATAAAGAGGTTCAATAAGCTCTATAATAATCTTCTTGCTGAAATAAAGCTTTCCCAAGCAGCTGCTAATGTGGTCTTCACAGGAGCTTTTGAACCGGAGTTTTGGTTCACCCAAAGAGAAAGAAAATCCACATCTTTGGATTAGATCCAGACTGATCCATTGGAGGTAGAAGCAAACTTTGCTTCTACTGGTAAATTCAAGGGGAAGACAGAACATGAAGCCAGAAGAAAGAACAGGGAGGAGGCTTCTACTTCAAATCAGGAAAGGGAATCACAAGAGTATAAAATTGAAGAAATGAATAAGCTAATCAAGAACCTTTCAAATAAGCTGATTAAGCCTGAATTGGAGGCCAAAAATTCCCCTCCTCATCCCAACCAAATGATTCCTAACCGGGGGTTTAATCCTCAATATCGGAAGCCCCCTTTACAGCTGTTGCAGTGGGAGAGGAAGGAACAACAAGACCACATTCAACCCCCTCTATACTTGGAGGGAGAAGTGGAGGGACAGGATGAGGAAGTCAGAGACAGCCAAGAAAATCAATTCCTCGTTTACTCTGATGATGAGGAGGGTGAACTCATCCTGCAAGGGGAGCAAGAGGAGAAGGAAGTCCCTCCAGAGGATCAAGATATTGACAGTTACTGCAAACAGTTCGTGGATTTCATGCAAGCTCAACTCCACAAGAAATATGACCTCAGGTCCTCCAGGAAGAGAACCCGTGTGCAAGAACAAAATGAAGAGTCGATATCAAGAGAACAAACTCCTCCTAGTCTTGCCAGTAAAGGGAAAAAGCCATTAGAAGTCCTCATCTATACCCTTGAAACTGTCTGACCCTCCTAAAGAACAGTCCAAAGAAGCCATTACAGAAAGAAGGCCCACACCCTTTAATCTCCAAAAAGAACTAGAGAAGGTCAAGATCCTGGTTCCCCTGATCGAGCTCCTGAAACAACCTTCATACAAAGCTCAAGTGCCCCAATTCATGCAGCCCCATGGTGTAAGCCCTCTGCCTGACAACATCAATCTCCAAGAAGAACGACCCATGGTGGTTTTTGGACCTCATGTAGAAGAACAAGACTCAACCACTCCCTTTTTCTATGTGACTCTGGTGATACATGACTTACTATTGCACAATTGCATGCTGGATTCTGGGGCTTCACATAACCTGCTGCCTTTGTCTGTCATGGAACAAATTGGATTGCAGATTACAAGGCCTT
Organism: Pinus albicaulis; assembly: GCA_034641835.2. Lineage (NCBI taxonomy): Eukaryota > Viridiplantae > Streptophyta > Pinopsida > Pinales > Pinaceae > Pinus > Pinus albicaulis. Next base: position 1,542,548,257 of record CM076584.1, read on the forward strand.
ATAAAGACCTGTATTCTTTTAACTCCAAAAGGGTGAAGTGCTTGGGAATGATAAAAGACTTGGTAGTGAACTTAGCCCAGATTCCGGCCAAAAGTGTGGTAATGGATATTGTTGTAGTTGATATCCCAGCTCGGTTTGGAATGTTGTTGTCCAGATCCTGGGGTTCCAAGATTGGAGGGTCAATAAAACTCGACCTCACCTACGCCACTATCCCAGTGTTCGGTGGGGAAGAAAGAATATTATACCATGAGTCCAGGTTTGTAAAGATGGTCACCAAAGTTGATCTTTTGACCAATTTTCCGGTGTATGGAAAGGAGGGTGAATTTTCCTGTCTTATGCTCGAGGAGGACGAAAATTTCTTGCAAGAAACGAAGGTCTGTCCCCTAAGACAAGGGGGATCCCATAAATAGAGTGGAGAACAAGATTTGGACCTTGCAGTTTGATGGGGCTTATTCACGAGAAGGAAATGGAGGGAGGGCACTCCTGATATCGCCGAAAGAATGCTTAGTGCCTCTCTCTTTCACGCTGGAATTTGAAGCCACAAACAACGTGGTCGAGTATGAAACTCTGCTGTTGGGATTACAGGCAACGCGGAACATGAACATACAAAACCTTAAGGTGTTTGGAGATTCAGAGCTAGTAGTGAGGCAAGTCAGGAGCCAATGCCAAGCAAAGCACCCGCAGCTCAGGGCTTATAGGAATAATGTATGGGATTTGGTTGAGAACTTCTTCTCGGCTTTTAACATTCAGTTCATGCCAAGGGATAAGAACAAAATGGCTGAATCACTAGTTGTGGCTGCTAGCGATTTCCGCCCTCCGCATGATCCGTTGCTTAGATACGAGGTGGAAGTGAGATATCGCCCCTCCATTTCGGACAACGTAAAACATTGGCAGGTCTTCGAGGACGAAGAGCAAGTCAAGCGTTTTATGGAGATGGTGGACGAATTCTCGAATTTGGTGATCAACTCAGTGACCGAGGATGATAGTAATGAGCCGAAAACAAGATGGGAGGAGACATTGGCCGGGCACCACGTCTTGCAATTAAAGGGAAATGTTATTCCCAGGAATCTTGTGCCATTGGAGAGACTGTTTGATAAAAATGATATCCCGGTGAACCCCAACAAACCGACCCCCGATGAGCTAATCAGGGATTTGAATATCGGGACAGAGGAAGACCCAAAGGTGGTGAAGCTGTCGAAAGGAGTCCCTGAAGAATATCAAGGTCAGTACCTGAAGCTATTTTGATCATACAAAGACGTCTTCACTTGGTCATACCAGGACTTGAAGACTTTTGATATTGATGTCATACATCATAAGATACCCCTAAAAGAAGATGTTAAGCCTCGTAAACAGAAGCTGAGGCAGATCAATCCTCTTCTTCTCCCGGCTATTGAAAAAGAATTAAGGAAGATTTTGTAGGCAAAGATCATTGCCCCCCTGAGGTACTCCGAATGGGTGGCGAACCTAGTGCCTGTAAGGAAGAAAAACGACGAAATCAGGCTTTGCGTGGATTTCCGCAGTCTGAACAGAGCGTCACTCAAAGACAACTATCCCCTCCCCAAGATGGACCACATCTTGCAAAAGGTGGTGGGATCCTCCCACATGTCCATGATGGACGGTTTCTCAGGATATAATTAAGTGGCGGTGCTCCCCGAAGACCAAAAGAAGACGACGTTCACTACGCCTTGGGGAACCTTCATGTATGCCTGAATGCCTTTCGGCCTGATAAACGCTGGTGCCACATTTTAGTGTGCGATGGACATCGCTTTCATAGGAGACCAGGATAAGTTTGTGGTAATTTACCTGGATGACATCACTATCTTCTCGAAGAGCGACGTTGAGCATATAGAGCATCTTCGATGAACTTTTGACAAATGTCGAAGGTATGGTCTGTCTCTTAACCCCCAAAAATCCATGTTTGCCCCAGAAGAAGGAAAGCTATTAGGGCATATAGTAACCAAAGAAGGGGTAAAGATCGACTCGAAGCGGGTGGAGGTGATAAATGACATTTCCCTACCAAGAAACAAAAAGGAAGTACAGGTATTCCTAGGAAGAATAAATTTTCTCAGAAGGTTCGTACCAAACTATGTCGAGATCATTCGAAACATCACCAAAATGCTGAAGAAGAATAGTGAAGTGAAATGGACCCCTCAATCCAAGGATTCTTTCAATAGGATCAAGCAGGCCTTTACGGAAGCTCCAGTGCCGGCAAGTCTAAACTATGGAAGGCCATTCATGATTTTTTCTTTCGCCTCCCCTCATACAATCGCTGCGGTGCTGCTACAAAAAGATGACGAAGGGCATGAACAACCATTTGCGTTCTTCAGCCAAGTCCTTCGAGATGCTGAACTAAAATATAATGTCCTGGAAAAGAAAGCATATGCTTTGGTCAAGTCACTTAAAGCATTTCGGGTGTACGTGTTACAGTTTGTCATAACAGCTTACGTACCCACTGCAGTAGTGAAAGATATTCTGATGCAGGGCGACAGGAAGGAAAAAGGGGCGAATGGATAGCTAATATTCAGGAGTACGAGATGGAGATAAAGCCTACCAAACTCATCAAAGGTCAAGGGCTGGCAAAAATTCTATTTGAATCCAATTGTCAAGCTCTAGGGATAAATCTGTCTATGACAGGAGGAGAAGCGCAGGAGGATACATGTGTACATCAGGGCATAGAATCTTCCACACAAAAGACACATGTAAAGTACCTTCTATCCTTATGGTATAAAGATATAGTGGAGTACCTTTTGACCTTGAGGTGTCCCCCTAACTATGACAAGACCAAGTATCGCACTTTAAGGTTAAGATCTCAAAAGTATACTGTGGCAGATGGGCGACTGTATTGGAGGGACCCGGCTGGGATTTTAGTGCTATGTTTAACAGAGCAAGAGGTTGATGAAGTGATGATTGAGTTCCATGAAGGAATATGTGGTGGGCATTACAGCTGGCGATTCACTGCTCAAAAGATCCTGAGAGAGGGCTTCTTTTGGCCCAAGCTGTTTGGCGACGTACATGCTCGCGTCTGGGCTTGCGAAAAGTGTCAAACATTCGCCGAAAAGCAAAGGTTCTCACCTCTCCCACTGATGCCAGTTCATGTTGAAGAGCCGTTCAAACAATGGGGAATCAACTTCACAGGTGAGATTCACCCGGCTTCTAGTAACCAACATCGATGGATCCTCACCGCCACGGATTACTTCACTAAATGGGTTGAGGTCGTGCTCGCAAGGAATGCCACAGATCTGGTGGTGATCAAGTTCTTGGAGGAAAACATAATAGCTAGGTTTGGATGCCCTACTAAGATCATAACAGATAACTCCCAGGCTTTTAAGTCGGCCAGGTTCATGAAGTTTTGTCAGCATTATAATATCAGTTTGGGACACTGCACTGCATATTACCCACAAGGGAACGGGCTGGCGGAGTCATCTAACAAGACACTGGTGAGGATATTGAAAAAGACCATTAACGAAAACCAAAAGAAATGGGGTTCCCAGCTCAAGTTTGCACTCTGGGCCAATCACATCACCACTAAAAGATCCACAGGGAAGTCCCCTTATGAGCTGGTGTACGGCAGAGCAACAACCTTTCCTATTCAACTCGCATTACCTGTGGCCTGATTCTTACAAGAAAGCGAGGAAGAGCCAAACGACCTTTATCAGAAGAATGAACCAATTGGTCGAACTAAGTGAAACGTGAGAACATGTAAGCCTCAGACTACTAGAGTACCAGGAAAAGATGAAAGGGTTATTTGATCAAAGAGCTAAAGACAAGGAAATCCAAGCAGGGGATTTGGTGTTGTGATGGGATGTCAGGCGGGCAGACAAAGGGAAACATGGAAAGTTTGACCCCCTTTGGTTCGGTCCATTCAGGGTGGCAAAGGTCAAAGGCAACAATACCTTTGCGTTGGAGAACTTGGAGGGAGACATACTCGAGATGCCTGTCAATGGACAGTTTCTCAAGCCTTACTTCCAACACTGATAGCGGGCTATGATGGTTCATTGTACATATCCTCAAATTGTATATATGCCGTTTGTTATTTTCGCATATGTTACTATTTTGTTTTTGATTAAAATTGCTTGGAAATGTTTTTAACGATGATCCTGGGCATATCAAGAAGAACACAAGCAAGTGGTCTGCGAGTTCTCGACACACTCGAACGAGTGCGTCATCCCCAATGGAGCCAATGTTGGCTTGTGGCTTTTATGAACGGATAAGGCAACATGGAGAGTTAAGCAAATGAAGAGCGGGAACGGCTAAAGTGAAGGCCAAGCAATTTAAGCACAGGTCGGGCAGACACCCCGCAGTCAAAAGGGGAAAGAGCACTTACCACTTACCTTTTCGCATCGCCAACTGCATTTGCACTTACACTTTTGTTAACTCCGCTTTTACCATTTCCTCGATTGCGATATGAGTTTGGGCCCCACCTCTATCATGCCACGTCACCTTTTCGCCCATCTCACATTGCACTTCGCAACTCGTAACATTTACCCCCCATTCGTCATAATAGCAAGCTCCCGATTCCCTAATTGCGATTTGCAATATGAGTTTGGGCCCCACCTCCGTCATGCCACGTCGCCTTTCCACCCATCGCACATCACACTTCGCAACTCGTAACATTTACCCCCCATTCCTCATAATAGCAAACTCCCGATTCCCCGATTGTGATTTGTGATATGAGTTTGGGCCCCACCTCCGTCATGCCACGTCACCTTTCCGCCCATTTCACATCGCACTTCACAACTCGTAACATTTACCCCCCATTCCTCATAATAGCAAACTCTCGATTCCCCGATTGCAATTTGCGATATGAGTTTGGGCCCCACCTTCGTCATGCCACGTCGCCTTTTCGCCCATCGCACATCGCACTTCACAACTCGTAACATTTACCCCCCATTCCTCATAATAGCAAACTCCTGATTCCCCGATTGTGATTTGCGATATGAGTTTGGGCCCCACCTCCTTGCCATGTCATCAAAGCCCTTCCACGGCCTTTGTCCCGCTCTTTTCAGTGTTAACCATCCTGCTGTGTGTTAATGTCGCAGGCCTCACTTTCAGCTTCGCCATCTTCCCCTCATCTCTGCTCCCTATCACACATTCGACGACTCATGATCTAGTTCGGCCCTCCTCCGAAACCCGGTCTCCGGTTTTGCAAGTCAAGCACATCATGGGTTTTTGGCGGGACAAGTGCAGCTATGGTATATTCAATTGGTTCAAGAACTCCCCTCTAAAGAGCTAGGCATGCGCAGCACGACTGGCTATTTCGTAACGATTAATGGAAATCATGAGAATAAGGGAGTGGAGGCTTTCGACGGTGGAATCATGCGATGGAAGCTAGACTGCCCACTTGTTTACGTCCACTCCTCGCCGCCCCATTTTGAAGATTCCAGGATTTGGCTTCCATGGCCAACTATGTTGTTTATTTTATTGTTTGATTATGATGTTTTGCTGTTGAAATCTCAATTTCGCCTGTTTCTGTTTTGATTTTCTGATTACCGGAGTGATTGCTTGATGCATGCTCTGCGATTTGGTTAGGATATTTTGATTTTCACATGTGTGGGTCAATGACGAAAGTTTATTCGATGGTAAACCCTTAGGTAGAACTCTATATGTGGAGAGTTCAGTCTTATGGAGAATTTTTGCTGTAGTTCTATATGACTGTGCTCTTTGTGCTCTGAGATACATATTTGGGAGAGCTGTTTTGAACATAATATGATATACAACGCTGTTTATTTGGATTCCAGATTGAGCAATGAGTAGTATGTATCTGTGTTCTCTTGTTTACTTGTAATCTCATGTTTATGTATAATCATCTTTCAATGTTCTGCTGTTTTGATGATTTGTGTAATGTAGTTGCTGGTGGTATGCATTTTTATTCATGAATTCATCTATGAATAACACTCATGTGTTAAACTTTCCGTGCCCCCTTAATTCGCACTGCACGAATCTTTCTTGTTTGTCACATCCCACTTACATCCGCTTCCTCTGAGTTCACTGGAGACAAATTCTTAAGACTTTTAAGCTTGTCTCTCGCGGGTTCCTCCTCCGTTCCTTCTCAACACCTCTGCATATTATGAAACCCTCTGCTCATTGTTTCATACTTGGCCCATTTGAAAAGCCACCGAGCCATACAGCCTCCTGAGCCCTCTCGCAGTATAGGGTAATTCACATGAATCAAACTCCAAAGTATTCATCATTTCGGAACCACCACAATCATTATCCTCTTAATCCATATTCTGTCAGAGGCACCCTTAAAATTGTCTACATCTAACCTCTGATTTCAAGATGTTCTAAGCACTGGTCTTTTGCAACTCAAGGCTGTCTCTAGGAGCTACAATAGAAGACTTCATGATGACATGATGCTTCATATGATTATTGACATATCACTATGGCATGGTAAATTGATGACTTTGACAATGACATTATAACCCTATTCTGCCCTACCTCCATTTCTGCACCAATAAATGACCAGTAACATTAAAAATATTTTTTCACTACCTTAGAGGCATAATTTCTATATAAGACCTTCACCATCCTCTACAGTATAATTTTAGCTTTCTAATGAGCCATCACTTGCCTCCTAACTCCAAATAGTTTAAGAGAACTCGAATTTTTAAGATAGTATATCATATCTATTGTAATATTCCCAATTAGCTTTGCTAATTGGAATATTTCATTTTTGTTTAATTTTGCCGCTTTAGCTAGAAATAATAAATAAAGTGAGAAATAAGAGGAGTCACCTCACTTTAGTCACCTCACTTTATAAAATAAAGTGTTTTTCCTAGTTGATTGACGTTATAACTTAGAGAGGGGGCCTTGGGGGTCCACATGAGTATGAGGGGAGGCCTCACGCTGACCCAAGGTTAACTGCGCAGGCCAAGGAGAGTGAAGGACGCAGTCAAGGTTTTGGAGGGAGTTTAGCACTATAAAAGGTGGGGTTCTCACCTCATTTTGGCATGTTGGATTTGATATTGATATTGAGAGCTAGACTTATGTCTGCTTCAGCACGCCGGTTGTTTAGTCGGTCTGCAGCACTGTTTAGTGCACGAGTGTCTCCGGTCGGAGATCTCACCCTTAGCCTCGGGGGACTTCGAGTGCCTGCCCTGGTAAGGTTATTTCTGGTTTCACCCTTAGCTTCGGGGGACTTCGAGTGCCGCCCTAGTAAGGTTACAAGGTTATTTTCGAGTAACATATTCGATTTCGGTGGTAACTAGCGACGATTTTCTAGTGGAGATTTGGAAGGAAGGAAGCCCTTCTTGTAGGCTGCTTGAATCCCGGGAGGAAGGACGCGTCGAGAGGGAAGGGCCTTGGAGATCCGGCGGGGAGGACGCGGATACGAAGGGGTATTGGCGATCCAGTCTTGGAGGACGCGGATGCGGAGAACTAGCGAGCGGATCCGGCCTTGAGAGTTCTGCGAATGCGAGGAGATATTGGCGGATCTCGCCTTGGGAGGTGCGGTCACGGAGAGTTGGCATCGGATCGACCTTGAGGTGCGGTCCCGGGAGATGTGGCGAGATCGACCTAGATACGAAGAGAACGACGACGGAATCGGCCTTGGAGACGCGAGATGCAGGTGATAGGACGCAGATCTGGATAGGGAGGCTTCAGATCCAGCAGATCTGAGCATAGAGGACGCAGATTCAGTCAGGGAGGACGCTGATCTGAGGAGCAGGGTCATGTGAGTGGGGCTTGACAGCGTTTTTCAGTGTTTCCAGCCTTGAGGAGATGATCATTTCATCTGGAGGTTTTGTGGCTAGCATTTCATCTGTCTTCTGCACTGTCACTAGCAGAGACAACGTTTTCATTGGTGAGGGTTTGGAGGATTGAGATCAGCCATCTGCTAGTCTTCAGTTCATAGTTCCATTGCATTCCAGCAGCAGTTCTTCATAGCAGCTCTTCACCTAGCTAGGACGTTGTCCTTGTTTGCAGCCATTGTTGTCTGAGAGGGTCTCCACTTGCCTAGAGCAAGGATAGGTGCACTCATTCTGATTATCTTGTACTCCTATCTATGTGTTCTGAGATTAATAAAATGGCTTAGTATTCTGGCATTCTATGTGTACTTGTTCCATTATTTGGTTCCAGCATTTTGTTTTATATATCTATCTGGCATATTTCTGTGTATTACTGGTTATTTCCCTTTGGGGATATTACAGTGGTATCAGAGCATAGATCTGGCTCAGCCTGTGGTGCTAGCAGTCTATGACGCCCGGGGATAACCCCTACATCTATCGGAGGAAACGCAGAGAAGCTGAGAGTAGGTGGAAGTTTCCCTTCGGGGGAAGTGATTCTGATCAGGAACCACCTGAGACAGATCCAGAGGCAGAGCAGCCTGAGAAGGGCCCAGAACAGCGTAATCCAATGGCAGATGATGATGTGAGGTTTAAAGAGGCGGTCCTCCGTCACATACAGGAGACGTCACAGAGGCTCTCAGCCATAGAGATCAGTCAGAGAGAACCCCCTAGAATTCTTCAGGTCGGAGAAGGATCGGGCATGTCTCGCCACATACCAGTGCACGATGCTATTCCCATTGTGACAGCTCAGCGATCCACTATGCCCACATTCTCGCCAGAAGACACAGGGACAGTAGTGCGGGGAGGTGCACAGAGGGACAATCCAGCACCCACGCGACACACCATGCCTACTTTCCTGGTAGAGGACGAGGGGTCGACAACACCGAGAGATGTGAGTCCAGCTTAATGGGCAGCCGTTTTTGCAGAGTGGCAGGGCTTAGGCCAGGCATTCATGGATACTCTCCCCTTTGAGCGCTATCTCCAGTATCGATGCGGCATCAAACCCCCTGAGCATGAGCAGCACTAGCATAAGGGGCGCGGATACCACCGTGATGACCACCGTGCGGCTAGTAGATTCCATTTGCCTATGTTTGATGGTTCATCAAAGACTACGGCAAAGTCCTGGGTGGAGAAGCTGGACATCTATTTCCAGCTTAATCATATGTCGGAGACGGAGGCCATTAAGATGGCTACATTGCATTTAGAGGGTGAGGCTCAAGATTGGTGGTTTCATGGGATGGCGACACTCGGGCATTCCACAGTGACGACATATGCCGAGTTTACCAGGAGGGTGGTAGAGCGTTTTGACAGGAGGGATCCGGAGCAGCATTTTGTTGAGCTGACCAAGCTCAAACAGACTGGGAGTGCAGAGGCATACATCTCGGATTTCTTGAGGGTTTCAGTGATGGTACCTAACTTATCGATAGCTCGGATGGTCTATATGTTTGTGGAGGGCACATCGAACCCTTAAGTGACTAATCGATCGAAACAGTGAGCTGTACGAGATATCGATGAGACTCGAGACTTTACGAGGATGTCCCTTGGTTGAACCTGTATCCCCGAGACGGGGCTTTCCGGCCCTGGGGTAAGGACACGGAGCTCCGCCTCCCAAGGCCAGTCCGGGCGAGGGCAGATGGATGATGAGGCCAAGAGAGAGCTGAGGCGGAAGCGATTATGCTTCACTTGCCAGGAGCCGTGGGCACCAGGACACAAATGTGCGGCAGGGAAGGCACATTTCATAGAGGTCTTCTCCGAGAGCAGCGGGGAAGAGGATGAGGAGGATGATGAGGAGGCAGGAGGATGTTATGCAGCACAGAGTACCTTACCACCTCCACCACCCGATGTAGGTGGGACATCATTCGCACCTACTGGGGGAGCTCTAGCAGCATTGCGAGGAGTCCCCAAGTATCTGACATTGCGCGTACGGGGGACAGTGCGCGGACAGCGGGTTTCGGTCTTAGTCGATAGTGGGGCCACCCACAACTTCATTGATGCCCAGATGGTTGCGCGGAGAGGCATACCGACGGAGGGCTTTGATGGATTTTCTGTTTTGGTACCAGGAGATCAGACCATGGCATGTGCTCGATATGTACCAGAATTATCAGTGACGATGGGCACCTATACATTGACCGATCACTTCTTTGTGGTGGACATTCCGGACACCAATGTGATATTGGGAGTTCAGTGGCTTATTACTCTGGGGAAGGTCACGACGGATTGGAAGGCCTTAGAGATGGAGTGGGATGATCCCAAGACGGGGAAGCATGAGAAGATACGAGGGCAGAACACATATCCACCCCAGACAGTATCGGCACACAGCATGGAGGCGACTTTTCGCAAGGGAGATATAGAGTGGGCAGTAGAGTTGCGGGCTTTAGAGGCAGTAGATACAGGGCGGACAGTGCAACCTGATCTACAGTCTATTCTCGACAGATATGCAGTAGTTTTTGGGGACATCCCGCCGGGACAGCCACCGGATCGGGGGTTCGAGCACATGATCGAGCTTGAGCAGGGGATACAGGCTGTGATTACCACACCGTATAGGCATCCCAAGGCCTATCGGGATGAGATAGAGCGGGCCATTCAGGAGTTGCTGGCCCTTGGTCACATTCGAACCAGCACCAGTCCTTTTGCTTCTTCAGTAGTGCTGGTGAAGAAGAAGGACGACAAATTACGCATGTGCATTGACTATAGGGCTCTGAACAAGAAGACCCTGAAGAACAGGTACCCCATTCCCAGGATCGATGAGCTGATGGATGAGTTGAGAGGAGCACGGTTCTTCTCAAAGATTGATTTGAGATCCGGGTACCACCAGATACGCATGAGGGAACAGGATATTCCCAAGACTGCTTTCAGGTGTCATTATGGGCACTTTGAGTTTCTGGTCATGCCATTTGGATTGACCAATGCACCTGCTACTTTCCAGTCTTGCATGAACCACATTTTCAGGGATCATCTAAGGAAGTTTGTGCTGGTTTTCTTTGATGATATCCTTATATACAGCAGGACTTGGGAGGAGCATCTCCAGCACATTGAGACGGTCTTGCACATTTTGGAGGAGCAGCAGTTCTTTGCCAAGCTCTCCAAGTGTGAGTTTGGGTTGACGGAGATGCTGTATCTGGGACACATTATAGGAGTGGACGGGGTGAGAGTCCACGAAGAGAAGATCAGGGCTATCAGGGACTGGCCAGAGCCACGGAATGTAACAGAACTTCGAGGGTTTATTGGTATCTGCACCTACTACAGGAAGTTCGTCAAGGGCTTCTCTCAGCTTGCTGCACCCCTCACGGAGCTGACGAGGAAGGGGGCATTCAGTTGGTCGAATACAGCACAGCAAGCTTTTGACAAGCTCAAGGAGGTGATGAGCAGTTGCCCCGTGTTAGCATTGCCAGATTTTACGCAGCCCTTTGTCCTAGAGTGCGATGCATCAGGAGAGGGGATTGGTGCAGTTTTGATGCAGGAGGGTCATCCGATTGTGTTCGAGAGTCGGAAGCTCCTTCCACACGAGAGGCTATATCCCATATATGACAAGGAGATGCTGGCCATCATGCATGCATTGGCCAAATTCCGGCAGTACCTGGTAGGTGGCAGATTCAGGGTGAGGACAGATCATAACAGCCTGAGGTACTTTCTGGAGCAGAAGCAGTTGCAGGAGAGACAGCAGAAATGGATCAGCAAGATCCAGGCTTACGACTTTGACATAGAGTATGTCAAGGGAAAGAATAACGTGGTAGCTGATGCCCTTTCTCGTAGACCGGCCACGTTATCACTCATGAGCCTGGACGCTGACTGGAAGGCTCGACTATTGGTTGAGTACTCCAAAGATAGATTTGCATGCGAGGTTCTGGATGGGCAGGTAGCGGATAGCAGATACAGGGTGGCCGATGAGGTCATCTATTACAGGGACAGGATCTTCTTGACTGAGGGATCTCAGCTCAAGAAGAAGATACTCCAGGCTTCACATGATTCACCATTGGCGGGCCATCAGGGGTTCACCAAGACGTACAGGGCCATCCGAGAGAGATTTGCATGGAAGGGCCTCAAGGAGGACGTACTCCAGCATGTCAGGGAGTGCGAGGTTTGCCAGCGGAACAAGGGAGAGATGAGTCATCCTGCGGGGTTGTTGCAGCCTCTTCCCATTCCGGAGGGGAAGTGGGAGAGTATTTCGATGGACTTCATCACGGGGTTGCCCACAGTGCAGGGCAAGGACTGCATCTTCGTAGTGGTTGACAGGTTGACGAAGTATGCTCAATTTTTCGCCATTTCTGCACACTACACAGCGGCACAGGTGGCCGAGTTGTTTTTCAGGGAGGTTTTCAGGTTGCATGGTCTACCCAAGACCATTGTCAGCGACAGGGACAGCCGTTTTATGGGTGGATTCTAGCAGGAGCTCTTTCGACTAGTGGGGACAGAATTGACACCGAGCACTAGTTATCATCCACAGATGGATGGGCAGACGGAGATAGTTAACAAGTGGCTGGAGGGCTACTTGCGTAACTACGTCAGTGGGCAGCAGAGAGCATGGCTGGAATGGCTACATTTGGGCGAGTACTGCTACAACACAACCCACCATATGTCCATCGGTATGACACCTTTCTATGCTTTGTATGGATATCATTCCCTATATTTTGTGGATATGATGTTTGGTGTTAGTAGGGCTCCGCGAGCCAAGTTATGGATCCAAGAGAGCCAAGACATCCTCCGGGCTCTCAAGGACAACATAGCCACAGCACAGAATCAGCAGAAGTTGTATGCTGATAAGGGTCGGATGGAGAGACACTTTGAGGTAGGGGACCTGGTCTACCTACGGCTACAGCCATACCGACAGTCTTCGCTCAAGTAGAAGGGGGCGGAGAAGCTAAAGCCTCGTTTTTATGGACCATACAGGGTGATACGCAGGATCGGGCAAGTTGCGTATGAGTTGGAGCTGCCCCAAGGCAGCCGGATTCATAACATCTTTCATGTATCATGCCTGAAAAAGGCACTGGGCCAGCATGTGAGGGTCACCGAGGAGCTACCGCCTACAGATGATGAGGGGCATCTGGTGTTACAGCCGGAGGCTATTATCGACACTAGGGAGAGACAACTGCGGAGCAGGAAGATCAGAGAATTCCTGGTGAGATGGAAGAATTTGCCGGAGCCGGATGAGGATGCCACTTGGGAGGATGAGAGGATCTTACAGCATCCATCACTTCAGTTGCTTGAGGACAAGCAACGTTTTGCCGGGGGAGACTGTAATATTCCCAATTAGCTTTGCTAATTGGAATATTTCATTTTTTGTTTAATTTTGCCGCTTTAGTTAGAAATAATAAATAAAGTGAGAAATAAGAGGGGTCACCTCACTTTAGTCACCTCACTTTATAAATAAAGTGTTTTTCCTAGTTGATTGACGTTATAACTTAGAGAGGGGGCCTTGGGGGTCCTCATGAGTATGATGGGGAGGCATCAGGCTGACCCAAGGTTAACTGCGCAGGCCAAGGAGAGTGAAGGACGCAGTCAAGGTTTTGGAGGGAGTTTAGCACTATAAAAGGTGGGGTTCTCACCTCATTTGGGCAGGCATGATTTGATATTGATATTGAGAGCTAGACTTCTGTCTGCTTCAGCACGCCGGTTGTTTAGTCGGTCTGCAGCACTGTTTAGTGCAACCGAGTGTCTCCGTTCGGAGATCTCACCCTTAGCCTCGGGGGACTTCGAGTGCCTGCCCCGGTAAGGTTATTTTCTTGGTATCACCCTTAGCCTCGGGACCCCCGAGTGCCCGCCCTAGTAAGGTTATCGAGTAACACTTTCGCCGTTGCAACTAAAGGCCAGCTTTTCAGTGGAGATTTGAGAGGAGGAAGCCCTTCGTGGCCGCGTATCCGTAGAGGAAGATCGGCCGATCCGCAGAGGGAAGGACGCGTATCCAACAGAGTGACGCGTATCCGAAGGGGTATCGCGCTTGGGCTTCGAGGACGCAGTATCCGGGGAGAATCCGGGAGCAGCAGATCCAACCTTAGGGGTTGCAGATCTGAGGAGATATTGGCAGATCTAGCCTTGGGAGGTGCATATCTGGAGAGTTAGCATCAGATCCAGCCTTGGAGGGTGCAGATCTGAGGAGATATTGGTAGATCCAGCCTAGATCTGAAGAGACAGCAGCAGATCTGGCCTTGGAGGACGCAGATCTTGAGTGATAGGATGCATATCTGGATAGGGAGGCTTCAGATCCAGCAGATCTGAGCATAGAGGACGCAGATTCAGTCAGGGAGGACGCTGATCTGAGGAGCAGGGTCATGTGAGTGGAGCTTGACCGCGTTTTTCAGTGTTTCCAGCCTTGAGGAGCTGATCATTTCATCTGGAGGTTTTGTGGCCAGCTTTTCACCTGTCTTCTGCGCTGTCACTAGCAGAGACAGCGTTTTCATTGGTGAGGGTTGGAGGATTGAGATCAGCCTTCTGCTAGTCTTCAGTTCACAGTTCCATTGCATTCCAGCAGCAGTTCTGCATAGCAGCTCTTCAGCCAGCTAGGACATTGTCCTTATTTGCAGCCATTGTTTGTCTGAGAGGGTCTCCACTTGCCTAGGGCAAGGATAGGTGCACTCATTCTGATTATCTTGTACTCCTATTTATGTGTTCTGAGAATAATAAAATGGCTTAGAATTCTGGCATTCTATGTGTACTTGATCTATTATCTGGTTCCAGCATTTGTTTATGTATTTCTGTCTGGCATATTTCTGTGTATTACTGGTTATTTCCCTTTGGGGATATTACAGTCAACCAATGCTCCTATAAAGTAGGATCTACTCTACATGACTCAAGTTAGACCCTCAACTCGAATTAACTAAACCAACTAAGTAAAACAAACTTAGTTAAATCGTACACGTTGTCACGTGATGTGGAATTACAATTTTCTTCTAATTCAATTCAAGGGAAAATTAAATTAGAATCTTTCTTGGTGCCATTTTTAACACTTCCTCTCAACAACAAAGGGATTATCAGATACCCCAGTCCTTCCTCTATGGAACTCAAAGTTTCCTCTTGACAATACCTTAGTCAAGATATATGCGTCATGTTCCTCTGTAGGAATGTACTCTAGCAACATGATCTGCCTCTGCACGCAATCTCGTAGATGGTGGTACCAAATGTTGATATGCTTGGACATCAAAGGGATTATCAGATACCCCAGTCCTGCCTCTATGGAACTCAAATTTTCCTCTTTAAAATACCTTAGTCAAGATATATGCATCATGTTTCTCTATAGGAATGTACTCTAGCAACAAGATTTGCCTCTGCACACAATCTTGTATATGGTGGTACCAAATGTTGGGAAACCAGCTCCAAAAATAGAATAAAAGAGAGATCAACGCCTTAGAAATAAGCCACTTCGAGGGGGAAACCTCCAATACATTACATAAATGACCAATTCTTGGATGATACAAATGGCCAAAACCTCCTTCTATATATAGGAGTCCATGGGCCCACAATATAATCCTAGCCGACCTAACAATAACAATGTAAGGGCACATTAATAACAATTTTGGGGTTACAGGGGTACAATAATAACAATAAGGGGGCTACACTAATAACAATAAGGGACTAAACTAGTAATATAGGGAACTAACATGCCCCTCTCCTTCAAAAAAGTGTTGTCCTCAACGCTTGAGTAGCTCTGGGTGCTTCTGTATAAAATTCTCATCCTCCCATGTATAATCTTCAGTGGGTAAGTTCTTCCACTTTATGAGATACTATGAAATTGATCGATTTTGTACTTGTCGAGTTCTTGTTTCCATGAACACTTCAGGTTCCAATATGATTTTTCCTTCCTCATCAAGTTCTGGAAATATTGTTTGAACTAGAATATTTTCACCTATAACCTTCTTTAAGCATGAAACATGGAAAACTGGATGCACTCGTGAAGAAGCAGGAAGCTCCAATTTGTATGCCATAGTACCAATATTTTGCAACACCTTGTTTCAAACACCTTGGAATGATTGTCCAATAATTTTTGGAGATCTGCAGAAATAGATGATTTTGATGTTGGAACTTCTAGTGAGCATAATTGCACAATTACGCCTCGTTGTTATTTCTTTGGAAGATTTGTCATGATATTAGAGCTTATTATCTTTCCCGACTTCCCTGCGATACCACGTAATTCGACTTCCTTTCCTTTTGAAAAAATTTCAAGAAAAGTTCTTGAAAATTAAAAGCTACCATCCCCAAAGATTGTAACCATTGTACTCCTAGTACATCATCAACACCTCCCATAGGAATGGAAAGCATTGGACTATTCAATACATATTCCCCCATGGTTAGCTTGATATTATGGCATTTTCTAGAGAAATTTATAGTTCCTCCATTTTCACCCATCACTTGACATTTTGGTGCTGGGTATAGGAAATAATTCAATTCCTTGGCTACCTTACAATGAATAAAATTATGGGTACTACCCGAATCAATCAACACTATTACCTTTTTCTTCTTGGTATGTCCTTATATATTGAGAGTTTGAGGAGTGGTAATTCCTGCCAATGCATTACATGATATGGTCAAAATAATTTCTTCCTATTCTAGGGTTAGTTCCCGGTGTATATCTTCTTCTTTTGAAGATTATTGTTCATTTTCTTCTTCCTCTTCACAATCTATGTAAAATATTTTCTTCTCAGCACACTTATGACCTTTAGTGTATTTGATATCAAAGCTATAGCAAAGCCCTTTTTCTCTTTTTTCTTCCAATTGCTGTGGTGTCAACCTTGTAGGTTTTGGAAGTCTACGAGTAGCTACACTTCCATCTTTATATATGTGAGTGGTAGGCTTCCTTGTTGCCATAATTTTACATTCATTTTTTGTTGCCAACCTGAATGCCTTTTCCAATGAATCAGGTTCCCAAACGTGAACTTCATGTTGGATGTTATCATTTAAAGTTCCTATGAAGACATCAATCCTGTGTTCCTATGGAATATCAGTTACAATTATATTGTGGGCCAATGGACTCCTATATATAGAAAGAGGTTTTGGTCATTTGTATCATCCAAGAATTTTTCATTTATGTAATGTATTGGAGGTTTCCCCCTCGAAGTGGCTTATTTCTAAGGCGTTGATCTCTCTTTTCTTCTATTTTTGGAGCTGGTTTCCCAACATTTGGTATCAGAGCTTTGGATTCTAGTGTTTTGCTGCTCCAAGCAGGTCATCGTGGAATTTTCGCTATAAAGTTTTTTCTACGAAGGTTCAGAAGCTGAAATTGTTAGAGCGCAAAGCCGAAATCTTGAGGAAAATTATCGCAAAATTTCAGAGCTTGGTTCGCAATATTTTCGGAGATATGATCTGTGGAAGTTAGGTCATTTTGCAAGCTCTTGAATTTAACCTAAACAGGTCATCGCGGAATTTTCGCTATAACTTTGTTTCTACGAGGGTTCAGAAGCTAAAATTTTCACAGAGTGAAGTAGAAATCCTAAGGAATATCGTTGCAAAATTTCAAATCTTGGTTCACAATATATTCGGAGATATGTTCTGTGGAAGTTAGGGATTTTTTAGGGTCCCGAATTTCATGTCAAAGAGGTCATCATGAGAAAAATGTCATAATTCTCTCTTTGAGCGTCGGATTGGGATTCTGTAAAAAGTGGTCGCAAGTACACGGACTGTAGTTTTCAGCATATCAATTTCAAAGCCAAAGGAGGAAACAATGACCCGTGGCAAGTCATACAAGTTCGCTCTACTGAACTAGTCCATAATTAGGTCATCGTGGGAGATTTGGCATAAATTTGTCTTGAAGAATCCAAATTAGGTCAGACCTGTGGCATTCAAAAGAGAGATCAACGCCTTATAAATAAGCCACTTCGAGGGGGAAACCTCCAATACATTACATAAATGAACAATTCTTGGATGATACAAATGAACAAAACCTCCTTCTATATATAGGAGTCCATGGGCCCACAATATAATCCTAGCCGACCTAACAATAACAATGTAAGGGCACAATAATAAAAATATTTGGGTTACAGGGGTACAATAATAAAAATAATGGGGCTACACTAATAACAATAAGGGACTAAACTAGTAATATAGGGACCTAACAAAAAATATGAGAAGATTACAATGCTTTTATCAAGCCCGAGCAACCTCTACAATATCTCTATCTATCTCACTTCTTTCTAGATAAGCCTTGGCCAATACTTAACCAATTTTATACTTTCCCAAGTCCTTATTTCCTTATGAATTATCCCCAGTTATTTAGGGAAATTCCTCATCCATAATTGTGCAATCCATCATAGGACTTCCTCTGACTACATGCACCACTTGTACAATTTGGATGATTATACAACTGATAGTACACTTCCCTTGAACTCCAATCTCAACTTGGTAAATAGTATATCACATATGCATGATTTATTTATGGGTAATTTATTAGTTAATTGGTTGAACATTGAAGCTTCTCTCCACTGCTAGACCTCCTACTAGTTTATCCAAGAGTTGGAACTAGTTTAACTGACTTTAACTCATTTAAACTAAATTAAATAATTACGACTCAAAATAAATTCAACCAGTGCTCCTATAAAGTAGGATCTACTCTACATGACTCAAGTTAGACCCTCAACTCGAATTAAATAAACCAAATAAGTCAAACTAACTTAGTTAAATCATACACGTTGTCATGTGATGTGGAATTACAATTTTATTCTAATTTAATTCAAGGGAAAATTAAATTAAAATCTTTCTTGGTGCCATTTTTTACACTCCCTCTCAACAACAAAGGGATTATCAGATACCCCAGTCCTGCCTCTATGGAACTCAAACTATCCTCTTGAAAATACCTTAGTCAAGATATATGTGTCATGTTCCTTTGTAGGAATGTACTCTAGCAACACGATCTGCCTCTGCACACAATCTTGTAGATGGTGGTACCAAATGTCGATATGCTTGGATCGATCATGAAAAAATAGATTCTCAGAGAGATTGATACAACTCTGATTTTCATAGTAAATCACTGTAGGATCCATCTTCTGACCAAATAATCCAACAAGAATCTTCCTCATCTAGATAGCCTCATAAACTTCTCGACTAGTAGCCATGTACTTTGCTTCTGTTGAACTTAGTGCAACTGATATCTGCTTCATGATGTACCAAGAAACTGTTGTTGACCCAATACTAAATATTCCTCCTGATGTTCTCTTCCTTTCTGATGGACTCCCTTCCCAATATGCATCTATGAATACTTGAATCTTCACTATGTACCAAAGACCAAACTAATTGGTGCCTTTGAGGTATCCCAACACATGTTTGGATGCCTTCCAATAGAGTTTGGTTGTCTTAAACATTGTTTTACTAAGTTGGTTAACTGCATAACACATGTTTGGTCATGTGTTCACCAAATACATAAGTTAATCCACAAGATACATCTAAATGGTAGCATCTACGACTTCGCCTAAATTAGCATCTTCCTTCCTCCAATTCCTTGCCAGAGGAGTCTCCATGGGTTTTTTCTCTCCATGTGAAACGTCTTCAGTATCTCATTGGCATAATTTCCTTGAGAGACAAACAATTCCCCATCTCCTTTCCAAATTTCCAAACCAAGGAAATAATGCATGAGGCCCATGTCTTTCATCTCGAATTCTGTTGCCAAATCCTCTTTTCAATATTTTATTAGCTTCTCATCACTTGCTATAATTAATTCATTGACATATAATACTATAATCAATAATTTACCTTCCACAACAATATGGTAAATTTGATGAAGCCCAACCCTATGAAATAGTTTTTGATCTTGGTGTACCAAGCATGGGGTGCTTGTTTCAATCCATACAACACTCGCTTGAGACTACACACACGCGAATCTCTGTTGAAGGTCTCAAATCATTTTGGTTTCTCTATGTACACCTCTTCCTCAATCACTCCATTGAGGAAAGGTGTCTGCACATCCATATGATGTATCTTCCATCCCATTTGCACTGAAAGTGCCAGAATTGATCTGATTGAAGAGTACCTTGCTACTGGAGCAAAGGTCTCTTCATAATCAATTCCCTCCACCTAAGAGAACCCCTTGACCAAAAAATTGGCCTTGATTTTCTCGACACTCACATATGCTGCTTGATTCACCTTGTAGATCCACCTGGAACCTACCACTAATTTTTCCTCTAGCCTTGGGACCATTTCCCAAGCACTGTTCGTAATAATGGAATCATATTCCTCTACCATGGCATCAACCCATATTGGTTGTTGCACTGTTTCCTCGAATGAGGATGGCTTAGTCTCTACACTCTCTCTCATCAGAGCCATGTAGCTAGTGTACTGATCTGGTGATCTCCTTTGGTTGTGATGTGATGTGGGTGCTCCCACATTATCTCTCACATCATGCATCAATCTGTCAGCTTCTTTGGTGTGTTTCCTTCCGTTTATGGATGTCTCTGCATGAGTGGGTGCTTCCACTCTCTGCTCCTCTACTTGTGGATACTCCACAACATCCCGAGGTTCTTCCTTTGGAGCTAAAATATCCTCATCTACATGCAACTGAAGCTCCCTCTAAAGGGAACATCTCATGACCTTCTCTTCATCAAACTTCACATCTCTACGAACAATTTTCATAATGTGAGATGGTAGGTACACCTTATAGTTGTGAGGTGTATTAGTGTACCCCAAAAATATGCGCAACTCTGTTGTCAGTTCTAGATTTTTCCTTGCATCCTTGGAAACATGATGATAAACTGATGAACCAAATATTCTTAAGTGTGCCACATCTAGTTTCTTACCTATAAAAGCCTCTTGTGGTGTACTCATCCTGAGAATCCAATGAGGACTCTTGTTCTACACATATATTGTTGTGTTGCATGCTTCATCCCACAAGTGCAATGGTAGGCCATAATCATGCAACGTCGCCTATGAAACTCCCAAAATACTCATTTTATTCTTCTCATCAACCCCATTTTATTGTGGGTTAAGGGGTGTTTTCAACTCCCATAGAATTCCTTCTGATGCACAAAAGTTATTGAAATCATTCGACACATATTCTCTGTCGTTATCGCTCCTGAGAGCCTTCACTTTCTTGCCTGTGTATTTCTCAACAAGTGCTTTAAATTCACAAAATTTTGAGAATTTCTAGTCTTTCTTTTGCATGAATAATATCCAACACTTACGTGAGAAATCATCTACAAATATAACATAATACTTGTGCTTGGTCATGGAATTTTTTGAGAAAAATCCACACAAATTTGAGTGAACTATTTTAAGGGCCGCTTGCACTTTATTGTCCTTATCATGAAAGGTAACTTTGGTATACGTCCCCAATGTACAACCTTTTCATGTATCACACTGATCTATTGGACCATTGGGAAGTCCTGTATAAATATACTGAATGATCTTCAAATATCCATGGTGAAAATGGCCAAGTAGCCTATGCCATAATTCACCGATGTCTGGGCTCTACACCGTATCTTGTTTCATGCTCAAAGTAGCACAATATTCTACTTCCAATTTGTATAGTTTCTTCACTTGAAACCCTGATCCACTTCACTTGTCCCGTGGTTATGTGACAAAGGAAATAATTTCCTTTTCTAAATATCACATTGTATCCACAATCTTCCAACGTAGAAATTGAAACTAAATTATTATTCAGACCCGAGACATACATGACATATTTTAATCTGAGAGGAGAACCAGATTCCCTCTGAAAATTAATAGTACCAATGCTAGGCGCACTATAACTTCCATCATCTCCCATCTTGATGTGCATTTGGAGGTCCTTCTCCTCCAAGTCACTGAAAAATTATTTGTTGTCGGTCATATCGAATGAGGCTCCATTATCCGAATACCAAACATGACCCATATCGATGTCACCATGCATGAAATGAGGGTGAAATCAAACTCAAATTGTGAAGCTAGATTCTTTTTGGTCTAGGCTTGTGCGGACACTTCATGCAATAGTGTCCCATCTCATGACAGTGAAAACATTTAATATTGGACAAATCCTTCTTCTTGCATGCTTGACTAGAATCTCATTTGGATCAGGATTTTTTCCCTTTCCCTTTCTTTAACTTTCCAGCTAAGGCACAATTCTACTCATCATCATGCTTTGATGAGGTTCCATATTTGGTGTTCCGCCTGATCTCTTCTTTCACTAAGTCAGACCACAACCACTCCCATTTTTGTAGCTACTCCCCACCATTTACTGAATCCTGGTAGTTGTGTTAGCTCTTGGGAAGACCTAGAAGTTCTAGGCTGACCATATCATCTTCAGTAACTATAATACCAACACTACCAAGCTCATCCCAACATTGGGTGAACCTGGTCAAGTATTGTGGTATTGTGTCGCCATTTTCCATCTTAACCTGTTGAAGCTTGTCCTTCAGTGTCAGCTTCCTTTGATAATTTTTGTTATGAAACAAGTCTATCAAGTCTTTCCACATTTAATATGGATTTTCCTTCCCATGGAGGTTCGAGAAAATATGATCTCAAACTCCTTCCAATATGATCCTCCTCACTTTTGCAACACACTTCTTCCAGTGTGCTAGATCCTGAGCATCAGATGCTGTAGGTTTAGGAATATTAGTATTTATGAATTCATTCAAATTGTTATCTTCCAACATTTCCTCCATCATGTCCTTCCAAGCAATATAATTCGAAATACCCTCAAGGGAATATTCGAGTCTCAATTCGTAGAAGGCCATCCTGTTAGCTCTGAATATTTGATTCTACAAATTTGATCCTGTAAAGACAACTTCGTATTATTCTCTTATATTTTGATTTTAGCATCGATACTATGTAGAAATTCCTTGTAGGTTCAAATTTATAATTGTAATTTGCTAAAAAAATAGACTTGAATCTACTCTACCAACTACGAAAACAATTAAACGATCCAAAATCATGAAGCATACCAGAGAAAGAATTCAATCAACACATTACACAATGATTTCCTAGGGAAAGCCACAACTGAAAGCCCTGCTATTGGTATATTGCATTAATTAGAAAATATGAGAATATTACAATGCTTTTCTCAAGCCCAAGCAACCTCTTCACTATCTCTATCTACCTCAATCCTTCCTAGACAAGTCTTGGCCAATCCTTAACCAATTTTTTGCTTTCCCAAATCCCTATTTCCTTGCATTGTTTCCTTTGGAATTAACCCCTTTTATTTAGGGAAATTCCTCATTCATAAACGCACAATCCATCATAGGCCTTCCTCTTCCTGCATGCACCACCTGTACAATTTGGATGATTATACGACTGATAATACACTTCCCTTGAAATCCAATCTCAATTAGGTAACTCGTACATCACACATGCATGAGTTATTTATGGTTGATTTATCAATAACTGGTTGAACACTGAAGCATATCTCCACTGCTATACCTCCTACTAGTTCCTCCAGCATTTGGAACTTTTTTAACTGAATTAAACTCAGTTTAATCGAATTAATTAATTACAGATCAAAATAAACTCAACCAGGGCTCCTATTGTAACAACCCTGGTGAAAATTCCATGTAATAAAAGTTAATAAAGGAAAAATAATAACCACAGTTATGGGACAATTATTCCAAGTCGAATGTTGGGAAAAACATCTTAGTGTGGGTGTTCATTTTGCTTATTATGGTTAAGGAAATGGCAAAGGATTTGGAAAGGAAAAGTGGCATTAATTAACATTTTATTTAAGAAAATAATGAAAATTAGGAGAAAAGGAAGGTGAAAGGTCACAGGTTGCATGTGAGGAGGAAAATGAAGGCAAATAATGGAAAATGAAGAAAATAGAAGCCACATTAATAAAAAGGCTTATGAGGATCAGTTCATGGATTTTAGTTAGTTCAGTTTTGGAGTTCTCTCTCTATTCTCTCTCTCACACTGTTGTACACTTAGAGTTTTCTTAGAGCACTTCAGCATTGGATCAAGAAAGGAAAATAAGGAAAAGAGGAAGCAAAGATCAAGCAAGGAAGAGCAGGATCAAGCATCTACAATGATATTACTTGCAGGTATCCATTTTCAAGTGTCATTTCCTTTCTAGGTTTGGCATTCATGGTTATGCACGTGTGTTCTTGGTTCTCTTGTTGTCATTTTCATGGGTTTTGTCTAGTGTGACAATGACGTTATTCATCCTTTTCTTGCCATTTCTGGATATCCAGTGATGGGGTTCTCATGTTTTGGTTGAGCTGGATCGTCGGATTGACTTGAAGTTGAGTGGGGTGGTCTCATGGTTCTTTACAAGGCCTATGATTCCCATGATGGGATACATGTTAAAACCTAGATGTGAACGCCTCGATTGAGCCTAGGAATACCTTGACTAGTGAATGGAAAGATACATGGAAAAGCTCAGTGGTGAGTACCCTTGATTGGGCCTAGGAATCCCGGGTTGGGATACACAGTAAATCCCACAGGGTGGAGACCTCATAGGACTAGGAATCCCTTTACCAGTAATGGTGGGATACACGCTAAATCCGAGAGGCTGAGATGGAAAAATTCCTCATGGTTTAGGTGGATAGATGCGGAGGCATCTGTTAGGGTCCTATAATAATAGGGTTCATAATTTTTTAATTGACTTTGATAATCTTGTAAATATGTACATACCTTGCTTTCTGCAAGTTGTTTTCCCATATTTGAAAATAATAAAAAAATGAAAAGAGGGTAAAAGTCCTAAAATAAATATCAAAGGACTTAGAAAAGAATAGACCCCAAAAGAAAAAAAAAGAGATAAAAATAAGACATGAAAGTGAGCAAGTCAAAATGCCACTACTATTTACTTTTACTATAATAATAATGATTGTGTGTAGATTGTTCAAAATGCCATAATCCATGATCAGTTAAATAGTTTAATCTTAACTTTTCAGGCTTTGAATTTCTTGTTTTAGATAGAGAAAAAAGATATGTCAAACATTTTAAACTTGACAAATCAGTAGATATTTAGAGAATAAATGAGGAGCTCAACAGTTTAATCCGAGCCCCCAGATGAAATAAGGTTTGAATTAGATAGATTTATTGCTTTAAAATAAAAATGGATTAAGGGTTGCAAGCTTAAATGCACCCATGCAAATGAAGTAAAAATTTTAGAATAATAATGGGTAGGTATAAAGCAGTTGTGTAAGACATGTAATAAGCATCATCAGGCAAGTTACTAATTTCCCCTCCCCTACAATGATCCAGTATTCTAAACCTTCAGTTAAAGAGGCTCAAAGCATTTCTCTGACTTCTATTGGGACTGGACCCAAGGCTTGATAACTGATTGGTTAAAAATATTTGATTCCCTTTATAAAATCCATTTTCCTCAGCATATTCACCCTTTTCCAAAACTATAATCCCTTTTCCTAAGTAAAACACATTTTTTGCTTAGTGAAAGTAAAATCCCTACTTAATTAATTCCATTTCATCCAAAAACACTCAAAAACCACAAAATACATCTTATCCTAAGTTTATGTGTAAATATCAAAATGGGATAATTTATATGCTAAATGCCTATTTTACACACTTTACTTAGTTTATATTTATGTATTTTTCATCTCATTACATTTTCATTTCATATTAATCATTAAAATAATGTATTAAACCCTTATAATATCCCTTCCCATATCTTTAATAATTCATTTTATTTTAATATCCCAAAAAACCCATTATTTAACGTCAAAACTATGGTTTATATTATCCCATGTGTTGAAAATTAAACCCTGCCATATTCCCCATAGGTTAAACATATCATATAAATTAATCTCGCTCCCAATGGTTTTAAAACAATTGTAAATATGTTCCCAGATGCGGGTGCAAACATATGAAAAGGGGATGATGGGACGTGGGTATAGCAAGTGGGGAAGCCACTTGGCCACCCACGATCCCGCCATTAGTTTAAATCGGCTCGCTCATCACACAGACATTCAAGTCGAGATCATTCCAGGCGCAATTAACCATACAAAATTAATGCCCAGCCAAAGTCGAGATCATTCCAATACGCTCGCTCGATCCTCCGTTATGAATGCTCTGCACATCACAGCTGTGAACTTTAATGAGGGAGAGCCTCGAGATAGAGACACCCAGAGCTTAAAGATGGATGCTGGCAATCGAGGTCCAGACATTCCTCCACCACCATTGCAGAGAATTTGCTCGGCCTTGGTAATGCAACCTTGCGTTCGCACTACCACTGAAAAACGCAGCCATCTCAGTTGTTGTATTGATCTTGGGGATGTGTTTCACCTCTCACGCACAGGCCACTACAATAGAGTTGTTGTCACTCTGGATTTTCTCCTCTCCCTGTCCAACTCTGTCTTTCCGCCTCCCTTGTCGCCTTCGTCTTCACCTCCCTTGTCGCCTTCGCCTTCGCCCTCCACCATGCCACGCCTGAGACATCGCATGAGATGTCGAAGAGGAAGCTCCAGAGGTTGAGCCCATCACACACCCTCCACCTCCAACTCGGATTCCTCTTCGCCCTCCTCGGAGTACTTTTCTGGTAGATATCCAGATACTCGTAGTGGGCGAGGGAGATCCCACCATGTCAACCCTGCGCAACACCCCCCTATCAATCTGTCATCCAACACTCCTCAAACATCCCAATTTTTCTTTAATTGTTCTCTGAACAAGCCTAGTATCATTGCCTCGATTTCAGTTGTCTTCACGGAAGAACCCCAACAAGCTGTTCCCAGAGAGCTTCAGACAGGAGCTTCTTTAGTTCTTGCTCAGGATTTGGACAATCCACAGCAGCAGGAGCCCAAGGATAAAGGCAAAGCACTTGCGGAAGAGGAGAAGGTCGATGTTAAGAGCTCCAAGCAAAGTGACGACCCAGGTGTAGACAAGTAACAGGAAGAAGATAGTATGGAGGCTTATAGGTGTTTTATCCAGGAGGAAACATCTCCTCAGCATGATGCTTAGTCATTTCATCAGTGTTTGTCTTTTGTTTCAAGATTCCCATTGGGATGGGATTGTTTTTGTCTTTCCTGTTTTAAATTTCAATAGTATTAGTTTCATAGTTATCAACTTGGAACTTTACAGTGGACCGCATTATCGTCGCCCCTACGCGGGCAGTATGGTAGATTTCTGTCTGGTCTGGACTGGTTTACCATTATGGGCAGTCTATTTTGTGCATTTTTTGTTGAATATGCCTCTCTCATAGGCAAAGACAGGGCTGAGGCCAAGATGTAAAATATTTTCCTTTTCTTAATAGATTAAACTAATTTAGAAAAAAAAAACAATTGTAAATATGTCATTTACAATGTAAATATTATAGCCCGACAATCAAAATAAAACATTGATTTTATATTAAAAACATATGTTTTTAATATTAAAATTAATCCCGCTGCAACACAAGACCCGGGCCCCACGCCCCACTGCCGAGCAACTCCTATTAGATCTCGACCGTTCGCATCTCCTCTGTCAAATCCGACAAACCAGAACCCATATCAAATTTTCAAGAGCACTATCGTTAATCATTTTGTATTTACAAAATGGGCGGTATTGCCCTCCCCTCTCTCCTCCACGCGTCTATTTATAATTGGATCACATTCATTCAGGCAAAATTTCTTACCGCCTCCTCGTCCGCGCAAAAACAACTCTTTTTGCTCCCAAAAACCACCTTCCTCCATTCACGCCAAAAACGCATACCGCCCTCCAGTTTGAATTATCTAGAGCTCTGTGGCTCTGCGATAAGGCCCCAGAACACCATTTCTGCCTCTGCAAGCACCCCAAAGACCCGAAAACCCTGATAAACAGAGAAAAGCCATCCACGCAGAATT
The DNA here is from genome assembly GCA_034641835.2 of Pinus albicaulis. Taxonomy (NCBI): domain Eukaryota; kingdom Viridiplantae; phylum Streptophyta; class Pinopsida; order Pinales; family Pinaceae; genus Pinus; species Pinus albicaulis. The sequence continues at coordinate 1,542,575,696 of CM076584.1, forward strand.
TAAAGATTAATTTGTTTATTTTATGTGTAGGTTTAATAGCGATAGGTCATAAATGCATTCTACAGTTCCAAGAACTTTTTAATGAATGTCTGGGTGATGATCCAGAGGTTTGTTTTAATTATAAGGGACTAGAGACGAAATATCAAGCTTAACCAACAACGAATCATGATCCTTGATGGTTATTAAAAACCCTCCCGCTGCAAGAGAATTCCACCTGCACAGAAGATGAAACAGTTAAGAGATTAGCCAAATTTTAAGGAATAGAGTCAAAAGATCAAGGACAAATCAAGATGATTAGTCCTAAAAACAAAGATAAAGGCAGAAACTTACAAATTTACTTTAAAAAAGACAGTTTGCAGTGAAAGAGGATGAAAAAAACATATTTTTAATGCAATAAAATAGTCAAAATCAGAGATTAAAGCGTATTAGAGTTAAAGTGTATTAGATAAAAGTCAAGAGTAAAAGTAAAAACAGAAAAAACAAAGCAGTCAAGGTAAAAACAGTAAAAGTAAACATGGAGGCAGTAATGGTTAAACAGAGATGAAAACACTTTCACCAGCAACAACGAAGTTTATCCAAAGTGAAAGAAAAAACAGTTAAAAGAACAGTAATGTTAAAATATAAAAACAGAGCAGGAAGGGACATTTTCCATAAATTTCCTGTTTGTCATTTTTTTGAAGAAACTATCGTGACCAATCCAAGATGAATTTTTCAAACCTAAAGGAGGTTTGTGTTCCTAAGAGGCCAATCTACAAAAAACTATCTCACTTTTTACACAGGTATTACATAATGAGAGGTACACGCATATCTTCACAGCCTAATTTTTAGATTGTGAAAATTTTTGTTTTACACATCTTTTTGCAGAGCTTATTGTGAATAGTTGGAGTGTAATTGTAGAAAGTGAGAGAGGTTTATCTCAAAAAAATATTTATCTAGAATAACCTCTCTCACATTTTACATATCTATCTCGGATTGAGATATACAAAGGTATCACTAGACCCCAATTTTGTAGAATTTCTGGAACAAAATGCACAAAGGAAGGAGACAATTAGTGACTTGGATGCCTCATCATCAACTAAGAGTTGATATCAAATTCAAATTTCTCTTATTTGTCATCATCAATCCATAAATATAGTGCCAAATAGATTCATTATTTTTGAGTGTTCTTTCATTAAGTTATATTTATGTAAAACAATTTGAGATATTTATAAACCAATCCTGATATTTTTTTCAAGATATTCTAGTTTAGAATTTGTATAAATACTTCATCATTTGAAGTATTGTGTGTGTAATAAATTGCTGAATATTTCTATAGTCATTTTTGTTGTACTGGCTTTTTGTTTCATGTTCGAGAAGCAGACTTGATCAAATCATCTAGCATCATATTTCAGAATTCATGTGATGAGCCATTGAGGTGAAATACTTTCTACTGTCTTTGTTTATCTTCTTATGTTTATATGCATCCATATATGTTCTCTAAATTTGAATGATAAATCAAGAGTATTATTATAGGATTTGTTAAAAGCACTTTGTCTTTAACTATTTATTGTTTTTTGATGATTTCCAAAGTAGGGAACCCTTAATTTTTCCCTCTTTCGAATGCCCTATGTCTACTCCTTATTTATTCGGATTATAGAACCCTTCATTTCTCTTTATCCTGATTAAACCACTTCACCAAATAGCCTTCCAAGATCTCCAAAGACTTGTCTATCTTGCCCTGAGAAAATTTGACTTTTTGACCTTGATCCTAGTTCTGTCTGCTTGACTTTTGACTCCTTAGCCCAATGGACAAACAAATCTCCCACTATCCATCTCATTAAGTGATTTTTCCCATCAAACCAAACCAATTCGCACATCATAACTAGCCTAATATCAGATAATTAAAACAAAGTTAAATCTTATAAAGAGATCCCTCTCTAAACCCTAATAAGGATAGATCTTAGAGTTTAAATGTTGGTCTGTGGTTACCTCCAATGTTCTTAGACTTTAAATAAAAAATTTCATAACTTTAGAATTATTAGAGTGATAACATACTGGCGACCATATTGGGGAATAAACCAATCCTCATTCTTAAATAGGTCTTAAAGGAAATCATTTACATCATCCTTTCACCTTAAGACTGTTTTTAAAAGTTGTGAGTATAAAAAACTGTAATTCTGGCTTCTAGAAAAATTTACTATATGAGGTCTAACCTGGATCCTAAACCTACTGTTATAGTAGACAATTCGGACATAATTGGGAAAAATAATAAACAAGTAGAAGATTTAGGTGCAAAATTTTCCTTAGTTAGAGAAAATTCATTGCCAAAAGAGTTAGTGAGTTTATAAGACATAGAGATTGACCTGAAATTTGAACATTCTTTGTTTAGAAGAAAATTAGAAACTGACTTAAAAAGTGTTGTTATAGACCCTATTTTTATTTCATTTCTTGAAGCAAAACAGAAAAATATTTCAGCAGATTCTGAATCAAAGATATCTAAAGCTCATGATAAACTTGAAGAGATAAATGCTACTATTCTTAAGGAAATAAATGAAGCTATTGAATTAGATGAATTATTAGCATACACATCTAAGCCTTTTATTTCTCATTTAGATACCATTACATCATCTATAATTTCCACTACCTTTCAATCTACAGATCCATTTATCCCTAGACATCCCTTACAACCAGGCTATTTCCATATTATCCCATATCAACATCATCCATTAGTTTATCTTTTGAAAATTTAAACTCATCATTCTGATTTCCAAGTAGTTCTTCATATATTCCAGTTTCATTTTCTAGCACCCCAACTTTATCCTTTAGTTCATCCACCACTTTTTCTAGTTCACCATATTATATTCCAGTTTCATCAATCAATTCATTAACTGCATCAGCTAGTACTTCCAATTCAGCCCCAAGAACTTCCAATCTACCTCCTAGCCAAGCTAAAATTCAAGCTATGGCTGCTAGGTATGCTCCCCTAGTTCTTCCAGCACAACTGCATGACATGCCTCATGATTACCAAAGTAACATACCCCAATTTGATGCTATTACTCAGTACACTGCCCAACAACTTATTAATAAAATGACAAATTACTTTGATCTTGATGAAATAGATGATTTTGATGTACAAATGAGACTCTTTGCACAAACATTAACAGGGGAAGTTAAAAAATGGTTTAAAGGTATTAATCCTGGTAGTATAATTGATTTACCAATCTTTCATAAATTATTTTTGAATAAATGGAAAAAGAAGAAAAATCCACTCCAAATATTATCTGAATTTGATGCCATGAAAAGAGCTCCTACTGAAACAGTCCAAGGCTACTGCACTAGATACAACAGTATTTATAATTCAATCCCAGCCAATCTCAAACCCACTCCTGATTTTTTCCTACTCAAATTCCCTGATGGATTTGACACAGACATGGCTTATCAGTTGAGGGAGAGAAATGATGAAACATTAGAAAGAATGCAAACAAATGTTGTTAGTGTAGAAGTAAATATTTTGGCTAGAAAATCTAGATTGAGGAATGAGAGGAGAGTAACTATAAAAGAAGAAACATCTATTTCAGATGGAAAAATAGATCAACTAGCTAAAACTTTAGAGAGAATGATGGATATATTAGACAATATAGGAAGGAGACCTCAATGGGATAATCAACAACAAATTAGGAATCCCAATTTCAATAAAATTCAAAGAATTAGCCCCTGATCAGACAATAAGACCCCCATTTCAGGAGAACTATGTTGAAAGTTCTCAAAACAATGTTGATGATGAAGACACCATAAATATAATGGGTATAAATGATGATAACACTATCTTTCTCACTCAGGAAGACCAAGATTTATTTGAAATGTAACAACTTCAATTAGATTCAGGTGAATCATTTGAATACAAACAAGGTTATGATTTTTCCATAAACGAAGTATATAAGCAATATAACCTTAGGAGTAAGAAAAACACTGAACCTTCTACTAAGAAATCTACCCAAACGTAAAATAATAAAACAGTAGAAGCCCCCACTACAAAATTTCTGCAAATTCTCCCTAGGGAAAATAAGCAAAACTCTAATTCATCCCAAAAAGTTTCTAGCCCCAAAATTTCACCCAGTCCCAAGATTGTTGACATAAGAGATGAAGTTGTTCAAACATCAAAATATTCACAAAAATCTACTACTATAAAAACACCTAATTCTGCTAAAACAACAAACTTAGAATCCAAGACATCCACTGCTGATCCAAAATCAACAGATCCAAAAGCTGCCACTGCAAAAACAGCTTCTGATAATTCAAAATCTGAAAAAACATCTACTGCTTCTCAAACCATTCCTGAAAATAAAACTAAGAGCAGTAAGACACAAGAAACTTAAACAGAAAATGAAAACATAACTGTATAAAAACAATATAAACCCACTCAAACTACAGTTACTAAAGAAGAGTTAATTCAAATTAGTAAATCACAACCTTCATTCAATATACAAACTGAAATTGCAAAGTTAAAAATATCAATTCCTTTGACAGAATTGGTAAAACATGATTTGTATAAAACAACTATTACTGAAATTTTAAACATGAATGATGGAGAAGACTCTGTAAACTTGAATGATGATCAACCAGAGTTGATTTTTGGTCCTGATGTTAATGGAAAACACCAAGATGGAGCAGTTCCACCGCTTTACATTAGCTTAACTATTCATGACCAAATATTACACAATGCAATGTTATATTTAGGGGCTTCACACAATCTAATTCCCAAAGCAATAATGGAAACCCTGAACTTAGACATCACAAGGCCTTACAAAGATCTCTTTTCATTTGATTCAAGCAAAGTGAAATGCCTAGGTTTAATTAAATATTTTTGTTTCGCATTAGTTCAATATCCTGGTAAAAGTATACTCATGGAAATTACAGTAGTTGATATCCCACCTAAATATGGAATGTTATTATCTCGCTCATGGGGAGCAAAATTACAGGGATCTCTAAAATTGGACATGTCATATGCAACCATATCAGTTTTTGGTCAACCAAAGAAACTCTATAGGGAAACATTGATGAAATATATGGTGAGTAGTGCAGCAAGATCAATAAATTACCCAATTTATGCTACACCTACTGACCTAGATTCATTCATCTTATGTAACTATGAAACTGATAATGAAATCAAAACTGAACTAAAGGACAAAAAGAAAACACAAAACAATGACAATATATTTCATGAATCTTTATGGAATTTATATTTTAATGGCTCAGTAAACAAACTAAGAGAAGGAGTAGGAGTTTGGATAACTAATATTGAAAAGAATCATGCAGAAGGCCATGCTTTCAGACTGAATTTTAAATGTACCAACAATATGGCTGAGTATGAAGCCCTCATTTTAGGAATCCAGATTATCAGAAACTTAGGAGCTAAAATAATTTCAATAATGGGAGATTCATATTTGATTATTAAATAGATAAAAGGAGAATATTTTGTTTATAATCCTAGATTAGGCCAATATAGAGAAACTGTATTAGATTTGATAGATGAACTGTTGGAATGTAATTTTTCTGCAATACCAAGAAAACAAAACATACACGCACACTCCTTAGCAAATTTTGTTAGTACCTAGAATTTTCCCTTTCAGCCCAATCATAAGTATATTGCAGAAGTAAAACACAGACCAATAATTCCAGATAACCTCAAATATTGGAAAATTTCCTCACAAGATCAATAGATTTACCATTTTATGAATAATGAAGGTGAATTTCAGAACTGTAAAATAGACACAGACTATACATTATATCGGGATTTAGATAGTGAAATTTATTTGAATAATATATATGTAAATAAAGTAAAGTTTTCTAGACCTACTAAGTTTATTCAATTAGATATAAATAACTTAGAGAGAGTAGAAATTGATGAGATAATTGATGATGAATCTGATATATTAAATCTCAAAGATAATTTCTTACCAAAAGGTTTAACTCCTTTAGAATATTTATTTGACTTAAATTGTGTTGCTAGAAAACCCCAAATCAAGCCACTTAGATCTGATATTGAGGAATGTAACATAAGCATAGATTTAAAACCTAAGATGATCAAACTTTCCAAAGCCTTACCTCAACAAGAAAAAGAAAAATATATTTCTCTTTTTAAGGAATTTCAAGATGTTTTTTCTTGGAGTTATGAGAACCTAAAATCCTATGACACCAATATAATACAACACAAAATCCCTATAAAAGAAGACCAAAAGCCTTTTAAACAAAATTTAAGAAGGATCAACCCTGTTTTGATGCCTTTGATTGAAAAAGAGGTAAAAAGAATGTATGATGCACAGATAATTGCACGCACCAATTAGATATTCTGATTGGGTTTATAATTTAGTTCCAACCAAAAAAAGACATAAGAATTAGATTATGTGTTGATTTTAGGAATCTAAACAAAGTATCCCTAAAAGATAATTATCCTTTACCAAAAATAGATCACATTTTACAAAGGGTAGTTGGTTCTTCTAGGATTTCACTTTTAGATGGATTTTCAGGATACAACCAAATTTTAGTCCAACTAGAGGATCAAGCCAAAACAACTTTTACTACTCCTTGGGGCACTTTTATGTATGTAAAAATGCCTTTTGGTTTAATGAATGCAGAGACTACCTTTCAAATATCTATGGATATAACCTTTGCAAAGGAAATTCATGAATTCTTAGTGATTTACTTAGATGACATAACTGTATTTTCTAAGACAGATTATGAACACTTGGATAATCTTAGACAAGTCTTTATTAAATGCAGAAAGTTTGGCATCTATTTAAACCCTAAGAAAACCTTATATGGATTAGAAGAAGGTAAGTTACTAGGACACATAATATCTAAGGAAGGAATTAGAATAGACCCTGCCAGAATAGAAGCAATTCTTAACATTAGTCCTCCCAGAAATATAAAAGAGTTACAAGATTTCCTAGGAAAAATTAACCTTTTAAGAAGATTCATCTCCAATTTAGCTGAAATAATTAGAGAAATCAATAATATTCTGAAAAAATATTCAGTTCTTAAATGGGCTATTAAGGCAAAACAATCATTTGAATCCATCAAACAGGCCTTAACCAAAACCCCGGTCTGTATAAGTCCTGACTTTAAAAAGGATTTCATCATTTTTTCATTTGCTTCAAAACACGCCATTACTGCAGTTTTACTGCAAAAAAATGACCAGGGTTATGAGCAGCCCATAGCTTTCTTTAGCAGAACACTAAGAGATGCCACTTTGAAATACAATATCATGGAGAAACAGGCCCTATCTTTGGTAAAGGCCATTAAAGATTCCAGAGTGTACATTATTTATTCACACATCATTGCCTATGTTCCAAATGCAACAGTAAAAGACATTCTAACCTAGGATGGTCCTGATTGTAGAAGAGGTAAGTGGATTGCCACAATTTTGGACTATGACATAGAGATAAAACCCAATAAACTTATAAAAGGTCAAGGTTTAGCCAAACTTATGGCTGGATCAAATTTTCATGCCCTAGACATAAATTTTATTGCCCAAGTAGATGATCAGGAAGAGATGGCGACTCCAGAGATCAGTAAAACCTTTTCAGACTCACCATGGTATGAAGATGTCATATTTGTATTACTAAACTTACAAGCTCCTCCTTGATTATCAAGAACAAAAGCTAGATTATTAAAGCTAAAGGTAGTAATATTTTGTATATTAGACAATGTACTTTTTTTGAAAGATCATAGTGGGATTTTGTTAAATTTTTTGTTAAAAGAAGAAGCTGAAAAAATATTACAAGAATTTTATGCAGGTGACTGTGGAGGACATCTCTACCAGAAGACTACTGCAGACAAAATCCTGAGAGCTGGTTTTTACTGGCCTACTTTGTTAAATATTTGAGGTTAAGAAAAAGTTGTTACCCTTGCCCTTAAAACCCATTTCAACAATGGGGTCTTGACTTCATTGGTGAAATTCACCCTCCATCATCAACCCAACACAAGTGGATTCTGATAGTCAATGGCTATTTTACTAAGTGGATTGAAGCCATAACCTCTAGGCAAGCCACTGACACTGTCATTATCTCCTTTTTAGAAAGTAACATACTTTCAAGATTTGGATGTCCCCAAAAGATAATTATTGACAATGCGGCTGCATTCAAATATAAAAATATGATTGACTTTTTCCATAAATATCACATTACCCTAGGCCATTCTACTGCATATTTCCCTCAAGGTAATGGCCTTGCTGAATCCTTAAATAAGAGCCTTGTAAACATCATCAAAAAGTTACTAGAAAATAAAAAAAAGACTTGGAATGAGAAGTTAGTCAATGCCTTATGGGCAGATAGAATTACCACCAAAAAATCTATTGGTACATCTCCTAACCAGCTTGTCTATGGAATGGATGTTTTTTTTCCATCTTCCTAGGAGCACCAGTAATGAAGATAATCCAAGAATTAAAAGTTGAGACAAATGACATACAAAGAAGGATTAATCAAACCATTCACTTGCAGCAAACAAGAGAAGAGGTTTATATTAAGTCTCAAGTTATCCAGGATAAGATAAAGAAATTTTTTGACAAAAAGAGTAAAGAAGACGATTTCTACATTGGAGACAGAGTGTTAAAATGGGATTCAAGAAGAGAAGAGAAAGGTAAACATGGAAAATTTGATTTTCTATGGAAAGGACCTTATGTTATTTATGGTTATAGAGGTAATAATGATTTCTTTCTGAAATAAATGGATGGATTAGATCTACTAAGTGGACCAGTCAATGGCAGAATGCTGAAGCACTACTACTCCTCAGAGATAAAAAATAGTTAGTTTTATTTAATTTGACCATTGTACATATACATTGAAGATTTTCGATTTGATTGGATGTTTTCCTAACAGAGTTGAAGCCCGAAGAGAAGGCCCTAAGCTTTGAAAGGTGAAATATCATAAGTATGAATAATTGCAGAAAATCAGAAGACATTTTCAAGTTCATCTCAGTCAAAATTCAAATGCTACTAGTCTTAAAGTTCTTGACATTTCACCAGGAAATGCCATCCTCGTGTGGAGCCACTGTTAGGGTCCTATAATAATAGGGTTCATAATTTTTTAATTGACTTTGATAGTCTTGTAAATATGTACATACCTTTCTTTCTGCAAGTTGTCTTCCCATATTTGAAAATAATAAAGAATGAAAAGAGGGTAAAAGTCCTAAAATAAATATCAAAGGACTTAGAAAAGAATAGACCCCAAAAGAAAAAAGAAAAAGAGATAAAAATAAGACATGAAAGTGAGCAAGTCAAAATGCCACTACTATTTACTTTTACTGTAAGAATAATGATTATGTGCAGATTGTTCAAAATTCCATAATCCATGATCAGTTAAATAGTTTAATCTTAACTTTTCATGCTTTGAATTTCATGTTTTAGATAGAGAATAAAGATATATCAAATAGTTTAAACTTGAAAAATCAGTAGATAGTTAGAGAATAAATGAGGAGCTCAACAGTTTAATCCGACCCCTCGGATGAAATAAGGTTAGAATTAGATAGATTTATTGCTTTAAAAGAAAAATGGATTGAGGGTTGCAAGCTTAAATGCACCCATGCAAATGAAGTAAAAATGTTAGAATAATAATGGGTAGGTAGAAAGAAGTTGTGTAAGACATGTGATAAAGCATCATCAGGCAAGTTACTAATTTCCCCTCCCCTACAATGATCCAGTATTTTAAACCTTTAGTTAAAGAGGCTCAGAGCATTTATCTGACTTCTGTTGGGACTGGACCCAAGGCTTAATAACTGATTGATTAAAAATATTTGATTCCCTTTATAAAATCCATTTTCCTCATCATATTCACCCTTTTCCAAAACTATAATCCTTTTTCCTACTTAAAACACCTTTTTTGCTTAGTGAAAGTAAAATCCCTACTTAATCAATTCCATTTCATCCAAAAACACTCAAAAACCACAAAATACATCTTATCCTAAGTTTATGTGTAAATATCAAAATGGGATAATTTCTATGCTAAATGCCTATTTTACACACTTTACTTAGTTTATATTTATGTATTTTTCATCTCATTACATTTTCATTTCATATTAATCATTAATATAATGTATTAAACCCTTATAATATCCCTTCCCATATATTTAATAATTCATTTTATTTTAATATCCCAAAAACCCATTATTTAACGTTAAACCTATGATTTATATTATCCCATGTGTTGAAATATAAACCTCGCCATATTCCCCATAGGTTAAACATATCATATAAATTAATCTCGCTCCCAATGGTTTTAAAACAATTGTAAATATGTCATTTACAATGTAAATATTATAACCTGCCAATAAAAATAAAACATTGATTTTATATTAAAAACATACGGTTTTAATATTAAAACTAATTCCGCCCCAACAAAAGATCCGGGCCCACGCCCCACTACTGAGCAACTCCTAATAGATCTCGACCGTTCGCATCTCATCCGTCTGATCTGACAAACCAGAACCCATATCACATTTTCAAGAGCGCGATCGTTAATCCATTTTGGATTTGTGAAATGGGCGGTATTTCCATCCCCTATCTCCTCCACGCGTCTATTTCTAATTGGATCACATTCGTTCAGGAAAAACTGCTTACCGCCTCCTTGTCCGCATGAAAACTGCTCTTTCCACTCCCGAAAACCACCTTCCTCCATTCGCGCCAAAAATGAAAACCGCCCTCCAGTTTGAATTATCCAGAGCTCTGTGGCTCTGCAATAAGGCCCCAGAACACCATTTCTGCCTTTACAAGCGCCCCAAAAACCCGAAAACCTTGATAAACACAGAAAATCCCTCCACGCAAGATTTAAATATTAATTTGTTTATTTTATGTGTAGGTTTAATGGCGAAAGGTCATAAATGCATTCTACAGGTCTAAGAATGCTTTAATGAAGGTCTAGGTGACGATCCAGAGGTTTGTTTTAATGATAAGGGACCAGAGGTGAAATATCAAGCTTAACCAACAACGAATCATGATCCTTGATGGTTATTAAAAACCCTCCTGCAACAAGAGAATTCCACTTGCAAAGAAGATGAAACAATTAAGAGATTAACAAAAGTTTAAGGAATAGAGTCAAAAGATCAAGGAAAAATCAAGATGATTAGTCCTAAAAACAAAGACAAAGGCAGAAGCTTACATATTTAGTTTAAAAAGGACAGTTTGCAGTGAAAGAGGATGAAAAAAACATATTTTTAAAGCATTAAAACATTTAAAATCAGAGATTAAAGTGTACTAGGCTTAAAGTGTATCAGATAAAAGTCAGAGTAAAAGTCAAGACAGAAAAAACAGAGCAGTCAAGGTAAAAATAGGAAAAGTAAACATGGTGGCAGTAATGGTTAAACAGAGATGAAAACACTTTCACCAACAACAATGAATTTTATCCAAAGTGAAATTAAAAACAGTTAAAAGAACAGTAAGGTTAAAAGATGAAAACATAGAATGAAGGGACATTTTCTAGAAATTTCCTGTTTAAGTCATTGTTTTGAAGAAACTGTTGTGACCTGTTAGGGATTTGTAATTTTAGCAGACTGGTGAGACTAAAACTGCAGAAACAACATCGTTTCAACCAACTTTGGGATCCTAGGATCTAGCCCTCCTGAATCCGGAGAGGGATCTCTCCAATATGTACAAAGATGGATTTGTCTTTGAAGTTTGTGGTAATGATATTAGGCTAGTTATGAAGGCTAAGGGTTTTGTTTGTTTTTGGATGGTTGAGCATGAATACTGTTTGAGGGGAAAGTTCTAATTGCAAATAGTTTCAAAGGTGAGAAGTTGCAAGTGGATAGAGAAGCTAGGTTAAAAGATAGATATAACGTTGGTTTTTAGTCCATTGGGCTATGGAGTCATAACAGGGATTTAATTGAACAACAACATCAAGAGTGATCCAAGGGGCAAGTCATCTATATCACAAGAATATCTAAGATTAGAGTGATGGAATGGAAACAATAAAGTGTTGGATATGGTGGAAACTAATAATAATTTCACAAAGGATTTATAGTCAGTCGAAACAAGAAAAACCTCTTAAGTAACTTTTTAAAACCAACCAAGAACAGGGCTAACCATAAACTTTCTTGGGCAAGTTTGTATTAAAGTAGCTTAATTGACAAACAATCCAGTAATCCACATAATTATCTTCAGAAAGTATGAAAACACATAAGAGAAACAAAGTGTAACTTAAGATCAGATAAAGTACTTTTAAACCTATTCTGCTTTTAGTCAATCACCAAGGGAAACTTTAAGAATCTGCTTTTGGAGAAAAACTAGGACCAGGGCACACCATATCTTCCATAGTCATCTTTAATAATAAAATAAGGAAAATAACTTTCAAGAAACAATTTTTAAAGAAAACAGTAGGACGAGGGAACTCCATCATTCCTAACTGCTTAAACTGTATTAAATCATTCTTAAATAAACAAATTAGAGGAAAACATTGAGATAAAGATTTCAGTTAGAGAAGGTTACTAATATACAGTAGGTCATAACTCTATAAATGATGTCCTTTATCAGAGAATAGTGAACAATATGACATACATAGAAGGAAAACAATAACAAAGAAAGAAGCACTTCACCAGTGATATAGACCAGGATCCCAAGAAACAACTTGTTTATTGATGTCAAACCAGTTACAGTCTTCAAGTCCAATGTTTCAGTTCAACAATCATCTTCACTATTCAGCCTATCTAATCTATCACAAGCAGAGCTCCAAGGGCCAGTGAACACTATTTACAATCAGAAGTTTTTTGCTCAAATATATTTCCAAGTTCTGCAACCAACCCCTCACTCATCTTCTGAAGAAGTATATATAGAAGGATGAGGAGGTGAGATCTGATAAAAGATCTCAATTTACAATTAATACAGACTTAATGACTTCTTGGCCTTTGAGGGGCTCAATGAAGAAACTTATATACATATTCTCTGTATTAAAGGTTTTTTACATAAAGATTAAGCTCGGTGGGAGCTTTTGTTGACCTTTGAGGCTCTGTGTAATGCTGAAGTAACTCTGCTGATATTTTGTCATTAAGTTTCCTTGAAGAAATGAATTTATGGCTATGCTGAGGTGAAAATATTCATTCGATCAATAACTTCGGCCTCTGATTGAGTAATTTGAGGAACAAATGGCACTATGGTAGCTGAGGAATTAATTTGCCTTAGGTGTGGCGGTGGAGGCTTTCTGTCGATAAAACACTTCAGATTTTCCTTTAATTGTGTTTTAATTTGGGGGATTAGGCTTTTGATAATCATTCTTAGCCGTGATCCCCACAATTATGTCTTCCATCCTCTGTTCTGGTTCATTTTGATCTTCGTCACTGATACTCTGTGATTTGTGATTGACTTGCTGTGTTTTCGCTGATGTGCAGGGCCGTGTAGGGTTTGAAAGGCATCAATGCCTTCACAGATCATTGATAAATGTGGAGTCAAAACCCTATTATGATTTTCTTTGGTGAATCTGAGGTAAGAGGATCGTCACCCTCTGTCTCTGAAACTTCTTTGAATTATGGCGGAGAGAACGTCGAAACCCTGCAAAATACAAAGACTATTATAAAATCCTGCATATATAGGTTTACTGCTGCGGAGGCATGTGGAGGAGGCGTGGCCGTTGGATGGCATCATCCGATGGTTAGGATTAATCGAAGAAGGCGGAATAAAGATCGAATCAGAGCCGTTGATCGCACAGAGATCGACGGTCGGGAGCAAGGGGGAAAGTAAAAAACGGAGAATCGTTGACTGGGGGACGGAATCAGGGCGATGGAATATGGACCATCGATCTGTAGATCAGATCGAAGACGGATATTAATCTGGATGGCGCGCCGTAGCCCGGTTAACTATCGGGCATCTTCAACGAGCGATAGCCGTTGGATGGCCCGCCCCAGATCGGACGACGCACAACAATATCGCTGGGAATCCACGTATGAACGATAATGCGCAATGAGCAAGCGGTTTTGAAAAAGTACAGGGGACGCATGTCACGTGATGTATGGAATCGCTGGCGATCGGGGAAAAACCGCCTTTGCCCAAAGGCGGTGCGATGAAAACCGTGCGATTTCTAGAGTGGGAAACAACTGGCAGGGACCACCGGGTAGACAGAATCAGCACCATCCGATCTGTGGATTTAGATTGACGGTGGAGATTTAATGGAAGATCGTACCAGCGGAAAACTTTAAAAAATAAAACAAAACCCGAAATTTGCAAATAACAAAGGTTTTTAATATTTTCGGGGCGGGATAATTGTTTAAAACGGATAAGCACCTGACTGACTTAGTGCCTGGTTCTGGCGCTAGGGCGCATGGATAAAAAGGGTTAGAGACTTAAGCCGAAGGGGGCTTAGGTCCAACACATAGAAAATATGCATTTTAATGGTTTTTCAAGGATTTTGAAAGGGATTTGAGGCTTTCGATAAGGTTAAGAGAGAGTCTTAAAACCTTATCAAGGGTTTTTTATGAAGTGGAAAGGGGATAAACATAAAAAAATGAGGGGTTTTCATAGGAAATCGAGGGATAGAAAAAGAGAGTAGTTTTTGAAGAGGAAGAAGGGGAAAATGGTTCTTGCAGGAGTACTCTTTTTGGGAATTAGCAGGATTTCAGAGTTTTCAATATGGGAGCAGCGGTGAAGGTTTGGACATAGGCATGAGGCCTTCAAAATTCTTCAAGAGCCAACAGTTTTTAGTAAGAAAAATTGTTCCTTGAAGGCTCAAAATAGATTTAGCCACCTTTTGGGATAATCAAATTTTACATGTGGCTAACATGACCAATCCAAGATGAATTTTTCAAACCTGAAGGAGGTTTATGTTCTTAAGAGGCCAATCTACAAAAACCTATCTCACTATTTACACAGGTATTACAAAAAGAGAGATACATGCATATTTTTATTATGAATCTTAATTCCAAACGTACGAAAAAAGACCACTTTAGCTGTGCATAACATACAGCCCTAACAGTAAATATGGCTGCCAATATCCTCAGATCTGCAGTTAGGTGATCAAGATAAATGCTGCAAAAATATAGATCTATGTATCAAAATACATTAAGCAGTAGAAAAAACAAGATTTACTCCATGCATCCAATAGACAAGACAAGAATATGTTGAATGAATTTTGTATTAATGGCACCTGGGAGCAAAACACATAAGGGTGTTACCACTTCTCCTCAATGGGATGGGTTCTTGTAAGTCCTTAGCACTTCAGATCTAAAATTCCTCTCTTGATGGTGTAGAAAACCCAGAAAAAAATGGTAGCAAAATATGACTATGATGGTGGATCAAAGTCAAACCAAAAGTATAGATCCAGAGTGATCTTTAGGCAACAAAAGGTGGTGAATGAATGGAAAAACCCTTCTATCTATAACTAAATATTGAGTTAGTCTAGATATTGGTGCATAATTAAAATATTATTAACCAAATCAGATCCAAATTTTATGGAATATTTTATTATATTTGTTGGAAGGAAAAGGAATTTGATTTGGGTCAAATCCCTTTATTTGTAAATAATAAATAAATAAATGATTTATTTATTATTTTAAGGATGTGGTTGGATAATAATCAAATAAATAATGATTTATTTAATTATTTATGAGTGATTTAGTCATATTTAACAAGAAATATTATTTAAATAAGGTTTAAATAATTATTCCTAGAAAATAATAAGATAAATAATGATTTATCTAATTAATTTCTCTGTTTTGGGTTAAATATAACCAGGAATATTAATTAAACTAATGTTTAACTAATTATTCCTTGAGGAAAATCAAACAAATGTAGATTTATTTAATATTTCCTCATGGGGTTTCCTGTTTAGACCATAAACAACTTAATAAAGGTGGTTTACTAAGTTATTTTCATAGTGAAAGCAAGTTTACTTAGGGTAAAATTGGTCTTACGTGGTGTACTTGGGTCCATCTAATAATAATAGGTTAGATGACCAAAAAATGGTGTAACAGATTCCCCCCAGTGTGCGAGCGTTAGGAAATAATCATATGACCGAAGTACGTTGTAAGAACTCAATCACTAAACACCGAAGGGGAAGTTAGAGAGAGAAATATAAGGTAGACTAAAGTGTTGAGAGGACTAAACCCTGAGGAGGCGAGACTTACAGGTGCAACAAGTCTCTTTTATGAGTGAGTACTTGTGCTATAGACGACAGGTGAGGCATACCTATGCCCACCGAGACAAAGTACAAAGAATAATGTGTCCAGTTAACAAGGGACTGAACAAAATAGTACATGTTGGCATAAACATGAGCCAGATAAACAACATGATAATGAATCCCACATACATACTGTGCCTGGGATAACACCCAGGACTTGTAAAATAATGTCTGAGTACATGAGATACAAAATACAACCCAGATTCCCCTGTAAACAGGAAAGGACTCTGAAAATCTGACTGATACATGCAATCAAAAAGGCGTTGCAAGTGGCTGAGGTCGAAATCATCAAATCTATGGAGTTGCATTGAAAGCTGAAAAGAAGAGGTCATCCGGGCATGTGGAGGGCTACTTGTAGGGCCACCCCCTCATGAGGGCTGAGACATCTCACACACACCCGGGAATCACCGGTCCAATCTGCTGCATCACTAAAACATCGAGTATACGGATCTTGATCATGCTGAAAGGAGCTGGAGCTGAGAAACAATCAAGTCAAAGGGATATAAGGAGTACCTTTGCCTGATCTGAGGCACCGAACTAGAGTGGAAGCTGGAACCAAGGTACATCACCCTCTAGACCTGTCTTCTGGAATAAATGATCTGATGTCGACAGAAGGAGGTCCTCTATAGGTGAGGCAATAAGGGGCCCTCAACTACGACACGAGAGAAAATAGTAAAGCGACTGACAGACGAACACCAGGGGTGATGATGAAATGGGTGTGTGGGGGGGGGGGGGGGGGGGTACTGAGTAGCAGACCGACAACTTCCCTTGTTAGAGCATAAAGGGCATGGATGACCTGGCAGCGACTGACACAATATCATGAGGGATAGGGGACAGTGGGACTGGAGGCCAAAATGTGCGACACGAGAGAGGGACCAAGCAATGAAGGATGGAGGACTATAGCGGGATACAAAGGGACTCGGGACAAACTCCATGAATGCAATGATGAATCAACTCGGATGCTCTAAGCAAGCGTGACTCGATGGTGCTGCCACATAGTAAAGGTCTAATAGGGGACCATAGAAACATGAGTACAATATGGTAACTCATGACGAAAATCGACACGGGCATGGAAAAGTATGGAGGCATAGCGATGCCCCCAGTACGAGTGTTGAAAGTGAAGAAATTCAATTTTGAGGAGGGGTGAAGTGACGCTTCCTAGATAAAAAGTGTCCTGGTGAAGTATCAAATCACTAAAAACTAATAGATACGCATTGGAGGGCTCAATGAGAGATTTACAACAGTACAGATGGTTCTTCAAACTGAGCTACAGTTTGGCCGCAGTAGGCGAAAGAAAAATCATGGGTTTGCTTTTAATAAGGCGTTTTCCCTCCAAATTCACTCATTTGCATGTGGAGCTGTGGTGAATGCAGAGAGGAGAGAAGGCCCTAAATCTTGTAGCAAGCATAGCGAAAAAACCGACCGTTGGAATTGAGATCCGTCAATTGCAGGTAAGAGGCCTAATCCTACTCTTTCATTTTAGTGGATTGAAAGTTTAGTTTAGGTCCCCAGAGCTCATGAACAGGCTAGGTCGCACTTTTAGGGGTCTGTTCTGCGACCTGGGTAGCAGGTACTGGGCAAAAAACTATGACCTGTCCCAGGAAATGACCTGAAAAGTGTGACCTATCAGAGAAAGGGGGTTTTAGTGTTATTTTTGGTTGAGATTTGGGATTTTTATGGTTGAGGGGCATAGGTGCCCCCAAGCATGTTGTGGTCATGCCAAAATGTATTTAGAAAAAGGGGAATCTAAACACATTTTAATGATGTGGTGTGCCATTTGTTTTTGTTATGGTTATGAAGTTTGAGAAAGGGAATGGAGGATTACTAATATATTTTGGTACTACATATATGAATTAAATGGACTTTAAGTTTCCAGGTTGGCATACATGGTGTCATTATCCCAAAGAGAGGATTTGGAGATAATGAATTAGTGCTCTCCTAGAAAACTCACAGGTTGGTCAACAACAATGTCGAAGGGACTGGGTTTTTGATGTAATGTAAGATGAAGGAATGATGAGGGGTATCATCCCTAAAGTGATCTAAAGTGATATGGGACTCTAGAGGTTCTTCTAAATGTGGAAGAATAATGGTACTAGAGTCGACACGACCAGATACACTAGGAAAGTTGTGGAGAATTGCTTCTCCTAGTCTCTCAAATATGGGTGCCCCCTTACCCAAACATTGGGTGTCAATGTAATGGCCACAAGGTGTATGTGGTTTGAATGCATGGGTTCGATGTAAGGGGGGATAGATAAAGTCAGGGGTGGTGATTCCTTCCATAATGTTGTCATCGTAATAGAAGATGGGGTGACTCGTGGAATAAAAACCACTTAACGTGGCGAAGCTACCTGACTCATCATCATGAGAAGAGAGGTTCACATGCGCATCGGCACAAGGGGTGACAAAAAAAAAATTAGATGAAGGATCCATCGATGTTGAGCCCAAGGTGATCACTGAAGGGAGGTCAGGCGAAACACAAGGGGAAGGCCCAGGGGGGCCTTCCACTGAGGATCTCATAGATGACGACAGGTAGTGGAAAATGGCCGAAGACTCTGTCATTTCGACATCTGGAGAGGGAATGTATATGGGAGTGGATGTGTCCTCTGGTTCTGCTAAAGAAAAATGCACAAATAAGGGAACGGTGGACTCGTTGCGCTAGGCCTTGAATTGGCGAACTGCTGATAAAGAGGTGCGGAAGTCCTCGAGGTGGGGACAGAGGCAAGTATAGTGGCCATGGAAATTACACAAAGCACAGGGGTCATTTGTGTGCAAAGACTTGGGTTTCAGAGCTGAATTAGGTATAGTGACGTATACCTATAGGATATCAGACTCCGTAAATGCTTCTTTGACCATGGTCTTGAGGTGAGGCAACTCCGGACAAGTATGGGTGGCATGACCAACAACATCACACAAAGCACACTAGATAGTATGATTTGGTAGCCGAGGAGGGGCAGGGTTTGTCAAGGTAGCCTTGTCTTTGGTTTCCTTCTTGCGAGCTTTGCCCTCCTTACCTGAAGTGGTCGCAACAGGAGATGGTTCTTGTTGAGGTGGCTGAGGCACTGTAACAGCAGGAGAAGTCATAAGGACCAGTTGAACCGGGTTCAAAGCAAGATAACGTTTGGGTTGAACAAGTGGGGTAGTGGCTGGGGGATCAAGGTACCAGACGGGAATCCCCAGGGTCAAGTTAGGAAGAGAGAGGGTAGCCATAACAGGTGCCATGTAGACTCTGGGAGGTGGAGCTAGGAACGCTATCTGACCTGAGGGGTAATGGCTGGGTGGGATGACTCCAAGATGGTTAAGGCATGGAGGAACCATTCCAGGAGGATAAAGAGGCTCATGAATACCAGCTGAGGGTGAAGGGCCAGGAGGAGGAGGTCCAGAAGGCTGAATCGAAGGGATAGGAATAGGCTGCGGAGGGCAAGGAGGTTGCTGACTAGTCGAAGCGAGTCGCTTGAGGGAAGACCGAGATGATACCATCATGAAAACATTCGATGAGCTGGGATCAGAGACAGAAGGAGGGAGACCAGGGAATGTACCAAGCAAAGAGGATTCTTTATAGACTTTGGGTGAGACACTGGTCAAAGGATCAACGATTTACTTATTGGCCACCGAAGAGATGATGGACTCAGGGGAGGTATGAGACTTCAGTTCGTAATATGTGAACTGATCGATGGTGACTATCTTTCTGTTATGAGGGAAGGACATCTTTTAGTGAACCACAGATGGGACAACAGACATCGCATAGGTGTAGCTACGACACAATAGAATGTTGTAATCTAAGGGGGCATCAATGAATTCTACGTCAACGCAAACAGTCTTGCCTGCAAGAGTAATAAAAATTGCAGAACAGGCTAATGGGCTAGGAGGCATGGCCATCCCACACTCGAAGAGTGATTTTGGAAGGAGCCAACTTAGGTGATCCGAGTTGCTTCCAAACCGAAGTGGAAATCACACAGGTGGATGCCCCCTCATCAATGATACACCGGGAGATGTTTGCATTCCAGATTTTGACTGGGATTTAAAAGGTGACGGAAGCAGGAAGAGGAGGATGTTCTGACCGGTCAGCATCAAAGACAATCAAGTGATCATCGGCAAGATTTACAATACCCATGGCAGATAGTAGAGCTTTTCGTTGTGAAGGGAACAACTGGAGGAGTTCCAACATTGAGATGGTGGCAGGAGATTGCGCCAAATCATCTACTATACTATACGAATGGGAAGCTTTGCCAGAAGCAGCATTTTGTCATAGTGGTCCCTTAGGGATCTTGGTATGAACCTCTGCCTTAGGCTTAGGAATATTCAAGGGACCATTAGGTGTCGAAAGAGGCTCTGTAGAAACTGAAGGAGGTGGCTCGGGGATAGACATAGCGGGAGGCTTGGTGTACTGACGGGACCGAGTCTGAAGGTTGAGATCAATGATAACAGGTTGGTCAGATTTCATCATGAGGATCTGGTAATCAGGGGTACTAGATGGAAGAGGTTGAGTGGCCACCTGACCTTCAGGTGGTTGGGTAGCCACAAATCCTTGCTGAGGGAAAGGACTAGTAAGCACAGCCAGCTGACTAGGTGCAGCATTGGGAGGGACGGAAGGGGAGGCTTGTTGTCCTCGCAATGTTGCTTGAGACTCCCACATCTGCTTCATCTGTGGTAAGAGAGGACAATCATGCGTGTAATTACCATAAACACCACAACAAGAACAAGGCTTATTCGTACGAACATGCTTGTCCTGCTTGGGCTGAGTGCCATGTTGCTGGTTAGTAGTGTTAGGTGCATTATTTTGAGTATTAGGTCCAGGATTATCGGGAGCAAATTGATTTTGAGTGCCTTTCTTCTTCTCTTTTGAGGGAAGAGGATTAGTCGCGACTTGTTTTGCATACACCTACCCCTGAGGGGGCGGTGGTTGTTGTTGCGGGGTTTGAGAAGGCAAGGGAGGTGGAGGTGCTAATGCTGGAGGAGTTGGAGCACCAAGCTGTGGATACGGATAATAATGAGGTTGGGTAACTGTTTGGTAAACAGGAGGTTGGGAAAAAAGAGGAGGCATGTTGTATCCTGGATACGTGCTACCGAGAGGGGGAAAAGTGCAGGAGGTGCTGGCCGCCCTAGGAAAACCATAGCCCATGGGAGGCTGAGTGTATGGATTAGAGAGAGCTCCAATGATACCGTCGGTGGAATGATATTCCCCCAGTGCATTGGCACCACCAGGTCTGGGAAGATCAGGTAGAACGGTATAAACATAACCTGACTAAGCGTAGATCAGATCATATTTTAACGCCATTTGGAGAGCGACTTCTTCGATTTGAGAAAAATGAGATATGACATCTTTCCTGATAGGAGGAAAGAGAGATCTAAGGAACCAGTCCATCTAGACACGGTCTTCGAAGGTAAGGGCTTGACATAGGCTCTTTCTTCTCTACCATTCCTGGATATGATCGGATAGGCGGGTCGCAAATGATTAACGGAAAGAAGTCAAAAGTTCGATACCAGTGTCAAATCACTAAAAACTAATAGATACGCATTGGAGGGCTCAATGAGAGATTTACAACAGTACAGACGGTTCTTCAAACTGAGCTACAGTTTGGCCGCAGTAGGCGAAAGAAAAATCATGGGTTTGCTTTTAATAAGGCGTTTTCCCTCCAAATTCACTCATTTGCATGTGGAGCTGTGGTGAATACAGAGAGGAGAGAAGGCCCTAAATCTTGTAGCAAGCATAGCGAAAAAACCGACCGTTGGAATTGAGATCCGTCAATTGCAGGTAAGAGGCCTAATCCTACTCTTTCATTTTAGTGGATTGAAAGTTTATTTTAGGTCCCCAGAGCTCATGAACAGGCTAGGTTGCACTTTTAGGGGTCTGTTCTGCGACCTGGGTAGCAGGTACTGGGCAAAAAACTATGACCTGTCCCAGGAAAAGTGTGACCTATCAGAGAAAGGGGGTTTTAGTGCTATTTTTGGTTGAGATTTGGGATTTTTATGGTTGAGGGGCATAGGTGCCCCCAAGCATGTTGTGGTCATGCCAAAATGTATTTAGAAAAAGGGGAATCTAAACACATTTTAATGATGTGGTGTGCCATTTGTTTTTGTTATGGTTATGCAGTTTGAGAAAGGACATGGAGGATTACCAATATCTTTTAGTACTGCATATATGAATTAAATGGAATTTAATTTTCTAGGTTGGCATACCTAGTGTCACTATCCCAAAGAAAGGATTTGGAGATAATGAGCTGATGCTTGCCTAGAAAACCCATAGGTTGGTCAACAACGATGTCTAAGAGACTGGGTTGCTGATGGAAGATGAAGGAAAAATAAGGGGTATCATCCCTAGAGTGATCTGAAGTGATAGGGGACTCTAGAGATTCCTCTAAATGTGGAAGAATAATGGTACTAAGAAGTTGACACGACGAGATACACTAGGAGAGTTGTGGTGCTTCTCCTAGTCTCTGGTGGGTGCCCCCCTTACCCAAACATTGGGTGTCAATGTAATAGCCACAAGGTGTATGTGGTTTGAATGCATGGGTTCGATGTAAGGATAGATAAAGTTAGAGGTGGTGACTACTTCCATAATTTCGTCATCGTAATAGAAGATGGGGTGACTAGTGGAAGAAAGACCACCTGACGCAGCGAAGCTACCTGAATCATCATCATGAGAAGAGAGGTTCACATGCACATCTTCACAAGGGGTGACAGAGAAACAAGTAGATGAAGGATCCATCGATGTTGAGCCCAAGGTGATCACTGAAGGGAGGTCAGGCGAAACAGAAGGGGAAGGCCCAGGTGGGTCTTCCACCAAGGATCTCATAGATGATGACAGGAAGTGGACGGTGATCGAAGACTATGTCATTTCGACATCCAGAGGGGGAATTTCTATGGGAGTGGATGTGTCCTCTGGTTCTTCTGAAGCAAAGCGCGCAAATAAGGGAGTGGTGGACTCATTGCGCTGTGCCTCGAATTGGCGAACTTCCGCTAAAGAGGTGCGGAAGTCCTCGAGGCGGGGATAGAGGTGGGTATAATGGCCATGGAAATCACACAAAGTACAGGGGTGGTTGGTGTGCAAAGACACAAGGTTTGAGAGCTGAATTGGGTATAGTGATGTATGCCTATAGGATGTCAGAACTCTACGTAAATGCTTCTTTGACCATGGTCTTGAGGTGAAATAACTAAGACAAGTATGGGTGGCATGACCAACAACATCACACAAAGCACACTGAATGGTATGAATTTGGTAGCCGAGGAGAAGGCGGGGGTTTGTCAAGGTAGCCTTGTCTTTGGTTTCCTTCTTCTTGTTTGCCCTCCTTACCAGAAGTGGTCGCAACGGGAATAGTTCTGTTGAGGTGTTCGAAACCTTTATGTGACGGAGAAGTCATAAGGACCGATTGGGCAAGGGTTCAAA
Organism: Pinus albicaulis; assembly: GCA_034641835.2. Lineage (NCBI taxonomy): Eukaryota > Viridiplantae > Streptophyta > Pinopsida > Pinales > Pinaceae > Pinus > Pinus albicaulis. The sequence goes on from CM076584.1 coordinate 1,542,599,210, forward strand.
GCAAGATAACGTTTGAGGTTGAACAAGTGGGGTAGTGGTACGGGGATAAAGGTACCAGACGGGGAATCCCCCGGTCAGGTTGGGAAGAGAGGGTAGCCATAACAGGTGCCATGTAGACTCTGGGAGGTGGAGCTAGGAACGCTATCTGACCTGAGGGGTAATGGCTAGGTGGGATGACTCCAAGATGGTTAAGGCATGGAGGAACCATTCCAGGAGGATAAAGAGGCTCATGAATACCAGCTGAGGGTGAAGGGCCAGGAGGAGGAGGTCCAGAAGGCTGAATCGAAGGGATAGGAATAGGCTGCGGAGGGCAAGGAGGCTGCTGACTAGTCGAAGCGAGTCGCTTGAGGGAAGACCGAGACGATACCATCATGAAAACATTCGATGAGCTGGGATCAGAGACAGAAGGAGGGAGACCAGGGAATGTACCAAGCAAAGAGGATTCTTTATAGACTCTGGGTGAGACACTGGTCAAAGGATCAACGATTTACTTATTGGCCACCGAAGAGATGATGGACTCAGGGGAGGTATGAGACTTCAGTTCGTAATATGTGAACTGATCGATGGTGACTATCTTTCTGTTATGAGGGAAGGACATCTTTTAGTGAACCACAGATGGGACAACAGACATCACATAGGTGTAGCTACGACACAATAGAATGTTGTAATCTAAGGGGGCATCAATGAATTCTACGTCAACGCAAACAGTCTTGCCTGCAAGAGTAATAAAAATTGCAGAACAGGCTAATGGGCTAGGAGGCATGGCCATCCCACACTCGAAGAGTGATTGTGGAAGGAGCCAAATTAGGTGATCCGAGTTGCTTCCAAACCGAAGTGGAAATCACACAGGTGGATGCCCCCTCATCAATGATACACCAGGAGATGTTTGCATTCCAGATTTTGACTGGGATTTAAAAGGTGACGGAAGCAGGAAGAGGAGGATGTTCTGACCGGTCAGCATCGAAGACAATCAAGTGATCATCGGCAAGATTTACAATGCCCATGGCAGATAGTAGAGCTTTTCGTTGCGAAGGGAACAACTCGAGGAGTTCCAACATTGAGATGGTGGCAGGAGATTGCGCCAAATCATCTACTATACTATACGAATGGGAAGCTTTGCCAGAAGCAGCATTTCGTCATAGTGGTCCCTTAGGGATCTTGGTATGAACCTCTGCCTTAGGCTTAGGGATATTCAAGGGACCATTAGGTCTCGAAAGAGGCTCTGTAGAAACTGAAGGAGGTGGCTCGGGGACAGACATAGCGGGAGGCTTGGTGTACTGACGAGACCGAGTCTGAAGGTTGAGATCAATGATAATAGGTTGGTCAGATTTCATCATGAGGATCTGGTAATCAGGGGTACCAGATGGAAGAGGTTGAGTGGCCACCTGACCTTCAGGTGGTTGGGTAGCCACAAATCCTTGCTGAGGGAAAGGACTAGTAAGCACAGCCAGCTGACTAGGTGCATCATTGGGAGGGACGGAAGGGGAGGCTTGTTGTCCTCGCAATGTTGCTTGAGACTCCCACATCTGCTTCATCTGTGGTAAGAGAGGACAATCATGCGTGTAATTACCATAAACACCACAACAAGAACAAGGCTTATTCGTACGAACATGCTTGTCCTGCTTGGGCTGAGTGCCATGTTGCTGGTTAGTAGTGTTAGGTGCATTATTTTGAGTATTAGGTCCAGGATTATCGGGAGAAAATTGATTTTGAGTGCCTTTCTTATTCTCTTTGGAGGGAAGAGGATTAGTCGCGACTTGTTTTGCATACACCTACCCCTGAGGGGGCGGTGGTTGTTGTTGCGGGGTTTGAGAAGGCAAGGGAGGTGGAGGTGCTAATGCTGGAGGAGTTGGAGCACCAAGCTGTGGATACGGATAATAATGAGGTTGGGTAACCGTTTGGTAAACAGGAGGTTGGGAAAAAAGAGGAGGCATGTTGTATCCTGGATACGTGCTACCGAGAGGGGGAAAAGTGCAGGAGGTGCTGGCCCCCCTAGGAAAACCATATCCCATGGGAGGCTGAGTGTATGGATTAGAGAGAGCTCCAATGATACCGTCGGTGGAATGATATTTCCCCAGTGCATTGGCACCACCAGGTCTGGGAAGATCAGGTAGAACGGTATAAACATAACCTGACTAAGCGTAGATCAGATCATATTTTAACGCCATTTGGAGAGCGGCTTCTTCGATTTGAGGAAAATGAGATATGACATATTTCCTGATAGGAGGAAAGAGAGATCTAAGGAACCAGTCCATCTAGACACGGTCTTCGAAGTTAAGGGCTTGACATAGGCTCTTTCTTCTCTACCATTCCTGGATATGATCGGATAGGCGGGTCGCAAATGATTAACGGAAAGAAGTCAAAAGTTCGATACCAGTGTCATAACGAAGGGGAAGCTAGAAGTAAGAGAAAAAATACTGGGCAAGAGTCGCAAAGGTGGTATGAGAGGAAGGGGCCTAATCAACATACCACTTATAAGCTTCACCAGTAAGCATACGTTGGAACAACCGAATACGGACAGAGTCATCGGTAATGGAGTTAGACGAACACCACATGTGGAAAGATCAAACATGATTTGTAGGATATTCACCAGCAAGACCTTCAAACTTGGGGATGTCGGAAGGGAGCTTGGTTGGCATAGCAGGCCAAGCAACATCATGGTGTATAGGGTCATTTATCAACTGGTCAAAATCAGGAAGGCTGAGGCCTGCCATGTAGGGGAGCAAGGGCGCAACCGGGGTAGTGCCTGTTGCGGTCCCACTAGTGGTATTCCCGACATTAGGTCTGGGGTTACCGCCAGCATTAGGTCCTGCACCAAACATGTTGAAGGTGACAGGGGGAGAACCGAGGGTGGAACGAGAAGGAGAACCTAATGAACCAGAAGAAGAGTCGGAGTGCGAAATCAGTGGAGGACTAACTCGAATCCTACGTGGAGGAGTAAGTCTTCCTACCGCAAATTGAGGATGAAGGCCAAGAAGTCTCTGGGATAAACACCTTGGTGGCACAATGATGACGACACAAACATGACACAAAGGAAAAAGAGACCAACAAGGGCAGGGAGGTGCAGGATCAACTGATTACAATGTCGAAACAAGGGCAGAGAGGTGCAGGATCAATTGATTTCAATGTTTTAGAGTATTTTCTTAGCAGTGTTAACCAAGCCCTTTTTCGCATAGGGTGTGTGTGTAAAGTGTGTAAATTTTAATTTTTAAACCTAGACGTTTGTAGAGAAAAAGAAAAAGTGTGTTGTAAAGCTGCAAATAAACCTGCAAATAACAATATAGTAGACTGAAATAACATAAAATAAACAGCTAATAATGCAATAATCTAAACCCAATGGGGCGGGCCTCTCAACAACTAGTTTGTAGGTGGGTGAAAAACTAATCAAAACACACTGAAATAGCCAATAGATCTAAGGTCAGGAGGGACAGGGATCTAAAGGTCAAATCTATTGGAAAGTGGTGCAGAAAAAAACAACAAATCAAAGGAAAGATTGTTGTAAATTAGGTGGCAAAAGGCTATGTCCTGGAGAGAAACAGAGGTGACCCTAGAGGAAATCCCAAAAAAAACTAAATGAGGTGTTGTGGACGGATAAATAGCCAATATGAAGTCGATCTAAAGGTGAGGTATCAGATATGAAAAAATGGCTGAAGACTCTGAAATTTCAGACAACCTGCAACAGCAAAAACTCTTCCATAAAAAGTGGAGGGTACTGAAGCCCTAGGAGGCCAGGTTCCCACTTAGTTGAGAAAAACAGAACAAGTACAGGTCCAAAATGGGCGGAGACAGAGGTCAGACAATCCTGAACAGAGGCTCATACAAACCTAGAAAACTTTCAGAAAAAATCCCACAAAAAGTCCAGGTCGCAGTTTTTGACCTGTTTTCTGCAGAGGATGCATTTTTTGGGCTGACTCTTGCTTCCTAAAGCTCCAGGTTGCAGGTTTTGGGCCAAAAAGTGTGACCTGCACTTGCGAGACTTTTGGCAGTAGATTTCAGAAAAAAGTGTCGTCTCAGCTGCGACTTATGTCTGTCACCTGCGCAATAGGTCCGAAAACACACGGAAGATAGAATTTTTATCGTTTTAGGATTTTATAAGTTAAAAAAAACATCAAGAAAAGAAAAAACAAGGGGCTGAAGAGAAATCCTAGGGTTTGAAGCAGCTGGATATGCAAATATTAGAAAAACGACAGCATTCGTAATCGTAAACCCATGTGGAGTCGCCAATTGTTAGTATGAAACTTAATTCCAAGAGTACGAAAAAATACCACTTTAGTTGTGCTTAACATACAACCCTAACAACAAAGAGGGCTGCCAATATCCTCAGATCTGCAGTTAGGTGATCAAGATAAATGCTGCAAAAATCTAGATCTATGCATCAAAAGACATTAAGCAATAGAAAAAACAAGATTTAGTCCATGCATCCAATAGACAAGACAAGAATATGTTGAATGAATTTTGTATTAATTTTGTATTAATATGCTGAAATACATAAGGGTGTTACCACTTCTCCTCAATGGGATGGGTTCTTGTAAGTCCTCAGCACTTCATATCTAAAATTCCTCTCTCTTGATGGTGTAGAAAACCTAGACAAAAATGGTAGCAAAATATGACTATGATGGTGGATCAAAGTCAGACCAAAAGCATAGATCCAGAGTGATCTTTAGGCAACAAAAGGTGGTGAATGAATGGAAAAACCCTTCTATTTATAACAAAATATTGAGTTAGTCTAGATATTAGTGCATAATTAAAATATTATTAACCAAATCAAGATCCAACTTTTATGGAATATTTTATTATATTTGTTGGTGAGAAAAGGAATTTCACTTGGGTCAAATCCCTTTATTTGTAAATAATAAATAAATAAATGATTTATTTAATATTTTAAGGATGTAGTTGGGTAATAATCAAATAAATAAGGATTTATTTAATTATTTATGAGTGATTTAGTCATATTTAACAAGGAATATTATTTAAATAAGGTTTAAATAATTATTCCTAGAAAATAATAAGATGAATAATGATTTATCTAATTAATTTCCCTATTTAGGGTTAAATATAACCAGGAATATTAATTACACTGATGTTTAACAAATTATTCCTTGAGGAAAATCAAACAAATGTAGATTTATTTAATATTTCCTCATGGGGTTTCCTGTTTAGACCATAAACAACTTAATAAAGGTGGTTTACTAAGTTATTTTCATAGTGAAAGCAATTTTATTTAGGGAAAAATTGGTCTTACATGGTGTACTTGGGTCCATCTAATAATAATAGGTTAGATGACCAAAAAATGGTGTAACACTTCTTCACGACCTAATTTTTAGATTGTGCAAAATTTTGTTTTACACATATTTTTGCAGAGCTTATTTTGAATATTTGGAGCGGAATTTTAGGAAACTGAGAGAGGTTTATCTCAAAAACATATTTATATACAATAACCTCTTTCATGTTTTACATATCTATCTTGTATTGAGATATAAAAATGCATCACTAGACCCCAATTTTGCAGAATTTATGGAACAAAATGCACAAAGGAAGGAGATAGTTAGTGACTTGGATGCCTCATCATCAACTAAGAGTTGATATCAAATTCGAATTTATCTTCTTTGTCATCATCAATCCATAAAAATAGCTCCAAATATATTCATTAGTTTTGAGTGTTCTTTCATTAAGTTCTATTTATGTAAAACAGTTTGAGATATTTGTAAACCAATCTTGATATTTTTTCAAGATATTCTAGTTTAGAATTTGTATAAATACTTCATCATTTGAAGTATTGTGTGTGGAATAAATTGTTGAAGATTTCTATAGTCATTTTTGCTTTACTTGAAGGCCTTTTGTTGCAAGTTTGAGTAGCAGACTGGATCAAATCATCTAGCATCATATTTCAGGATTCATGCGATGAGCCATTGAAGTGAAGTAATTTCTACTGTCTTTGTTTATCTTCTTATCTTTACATGCATCCATATATATTCTCTAAATTTGAATGATAAATCAAGAGTATTATTATAGGATTTGTTAAAAGCACCATGTCTTTAACTATTTACCAATTTTATGTTTTCTGCTGATTTCCAGAGTAGGGAACCCTTAATTGCTCCCTCTTTCGAATGACCTCTGTCTACTCCTTCTTTATCTGGATTAAAGAATCCTTAATTGCTCTTTAACTTGATTAAACCACTTCACCAAAAAGCCTTCCAATATCTCCAAATACTTGTCTATCTTTCCCTGAAAACATTTGAATTTTTGACCTTGATCCTAGTTCTGTCTGCTTGACTTTTGACTCCTTTGCCCAATCGAAAAACAGATCTCCCACTATCCATCTCATTAAGTGATTTTTCCCACCAAACCAAACCAATTTTCACATCATAACTAGCCTAATATCAGATAGTTAAATATTATAGAGAGAGCCCTCTCTGAACCCTAAGAAAGCTAGATCTTAGATTTTAAAAGTTGGTCTGTGATTACCTCTAATGTTCTTAGACTTTAAATAAAAAATCTCACAACTTTAGAATTATTAGAGTGATATCAGCATCCATGCTTATTAATGGCCTAGTGATCTAGTGAGGATTGCGGTAAAGTCTGAGTCTATTGATGAGCGTGAGGTTGTATAGCCTCGGGAAGCCCTAGTTGGTTATTTTGGTTTTGAGTCCCACATTCATGCTTGGAATATGACATGGGGGTGATTGACTGAAGAGAGATTTGGTTCAACCAATCTATGGTCAGGTGGAACTTGGTAGTCCCATACTGGGTTGGCCTTTGTATTCATTAACAAGAGTTCCTTTCCTTGGTATTTTATGTGTAAAAATATTTGTTCATATGTGGAATTTATGGTTGTTGTATCCTCATTATTTATGTTGTTTATATGTTGGTTATGAATATGTTTTATGGCAGTGAACATGTATGGTTCTCATCATGTTTTGATTTTTGAATGAATGAGCAATGAATATATGACCTAGTAGATGATAATGCAACTAATGTGATAAGGCGTCAATGCTTCTTAGTGATTCTCATATAAGTATAAGGCCCCTATGCTCAGATCTGTTATTATGAACTGTAGAATGCATAATTGTGATATGTTTGACGAAATGCCTGCCATGGCTAGTAGGGGTCCAGTCAAGTATTTTTTCAATAATTTGCATTGGCATCATTGTCCTTATGTTTTTTTTTTCCATTAATGTAAATTCCATGTATTTATAGGCAACGATTGGATCATAGCCTTGGAATTTAGCCTTAAATATCGTAGTCGTTGGCATAGCACTAGCAGAAAAAGGCTACAATCATAGTTAGGCAGGCTCATCGGAGCGACTAGGACCCTCAGTCGCTTGGCACACTTGGCAAGGGAGATTATGGTGCTTTAGGCCCTTGAACTGTTGACTTCCGTCAGTGGTTGGTCACTTGGAAAGGTGGGGTAGCTCATGGAGGTTCTGTAGGATGTGTGGATGATATATTAGTTGTGTTCAGTCGGTTCCACTTCCTTAAGGTGACCTAGGAGGTTGAATCAGATCATAGTAGCCTCTCGTCACATGTTTACCCCAATGGACCGGTTAAATTGCGTAAATGTGGGAGGAGGGTGTTATAGAATGGTACCATAGCCAAGTTAACCCCTTGGACTAGATGGGTGGTGTGTTCGTCATGCATTCATGTCGGTTACATATGTGGTCCTTATACTTATGGTCCATGTGCTTATTGCATATGTATGGTGGTGGTCATGGTTGCACTGGTGTCGCCATGTGAAAGTTGATGGGATTGTTGTGGAATGTACTTTCATGAGTGTATGGTTGGTTATGCATTGTTTATGCTTGTCACTATTTATATGTTTTGTGCATACATTAATATGGTTGTAGTTTTTTTCCCGAGGTCATGATGTGTGGTTGGTATGGTCATGAGTTGATGACTAGAAAAAGGTTGAAATGATGATTATATTTTGACATGATTATGTTTATATATGTGTGTATTATGTTAATATGGTTGGTCTTGCAAATGAGATATCCTCTCTGAATTATACTAAGGTACGTTGGTTTGATTATGATTTGGTTTAGATAGCATAGTATGCTTTGCAGGAAGAGAATAAAGATGACTAGAAAGATGGTAGACTACAAAGATTCTCCCTATAAATTAGATGAGCGGCGTGGTGTTGGGAACTCTTCTGACTTAGAAGACACAATGAGGATTTTAGATAGAGAAATAAGGAGTTTCGAAGAAGATAATTACAAAATCATGCAGGCATGGGAGAAACAAGAAAAATTCAATGCAGTAACTCTTAAGAGTTTTTCAGAATTGCAGAGATAGGGACCACTATGAATCAACTGTGGACAAGAGGATGGGACTAATGGGGCATATGGTAGTAGGTGTCATGGTGGTCACAGGTTAGAGAATTATTATACAATCAGATGTGGTATATTCTTGGATACTCCAGATAAAATAGGTGATGGACACAGGTAAAATTCTAGTTTTAGTTCTCACAAGCACTATGATTGTCATCGTTATCACCCTTACAGGAGGAGTGACAAGGGATAATGATGGATATTTGAAGAAGCTGGAAGATGCATATGCTTGGTTACTTGGGATGAAGAAATTCTTCGCATTGCATAATTACACAAATAATATGAAGGCCATAGTAGCTCTCTTCAGTCTGAAAGGTAAAGCAGATATATGGTGGGAATATGTGAAGTGGGTCAGAGTAATCAAGACAGAAGAGTTGAGTTGTCATGAATTTAAGATACTCTTTAGAAAGATGTACTTTTCAGAGAGGTAATACAATAGCAAAGCCAAGGAATTATATGAGCTTAAAATGGGATAGATGATAGATGAGGATTATACGACCAAGTTGTTGGAGCTTTTGAGGTATGTACCGTATCTTAAAGATGAAAATACTAAAGTTCAGAGTTTTTTCAGTGGATTTCCATTAGCATTTAGAGATTATATTGAGTATGGTGAGCCTCGATAACTTGAGGAAGTTATTGGGAAACTAAAGCACTGCTATCAACAGTCAAATCATAAGACATCATCTCAAAAAGGATGGAAAGGGAAAGATAAAGGTAAAGGTAAATGAAAGAAAAAAAAGGAACAAGGCCTCAGAATGCATAAGAGAAAGAAAAAATTTCACCTTACAAGAAGTTCAACCTAGCTAGATAAGGACATGTGTCATATCCTGGAGCGCAACATAATAGAGGTGATGGTACTGGATAGTTGGAATGTTGTATATGTGGTAAGGAGCATCTCAAGAGAGATTGTCTATAGTATCATGGTGGTATACCTCAGATTTATAATGCATAGGAGGCACAGAATGTTGGGGATGTTGGGCAGAGCATTCCTCATTTTTTTTTTCACTGGGAAAAATTCGTAATCTTTCATTGATAGAAAAATTACATGTTACATTTTACTATATACTATCCAGTATGGTTCAATACATAGCATAAGCTGTCCATAAAAAATAATATACACTAACTGATTGGTGCATGTTGAATATAACAATACATATGTAAGTTCTAGTGCATGAAACTTACAAAATCAAAATAGTAGTATATATATATCTACAAATAGCTATCGGTAATTTGTACTATCAGTCCGAAACCAAAAATGTGTGCCACCATAAGTAGTGCTGACAAAAAAATTTTTAAGCATCAATTGCCTCTAGTACCTGTAATCCATCAATAAACAGTCTGTGAAAATATCTGTAAACCTGTGCACCATCATGTTCAGTGATGAGCCATCTGCCCCACTCTAGCTCCGCGGCTTCTTTGGATAATTTATCTGCCACTTTGTTCCTTTGCTTGTAAATATGAGTGACATAGATAGATTCAAAATGAGATTTGAGATGAATAACTTCCCACAGAATTGTAGTAAGTGTGTGAGTGTAACACTGTGCAAGAGAGTTGAACCAATTAATAACAACAAGGGAGTCTCAAAAAATTTGAATGTTGTTGCAGTTTTTTTCACAAGCGAAAAGGAGGAGGAGTTTAAGACAAATAATCTCGACATAATTGTTCATTCCAGGCCCCAATCCCATTTTAAGATGGAAGTAATGATTTTCGGATAAATTCAGCACAACACCACCCCCGCATCCAATCCAGTTGGCTGCATCGTCAAAATATGCCCACGATCTGGTATGGTCAATGATTTCAGGGGTAATATTTCTCTCTTGGGATGGACTTTCGTCATCAAGAATAAGACTGTATGTAGAAATGGTGTAGGAGGCTATATAATCCCCAAGTATCCGCCTATTTTCAAATATGAATCTGTTGCGACTTGTCCACAGCTGCCAAGCCAGGATTAAGGGAAGATTGCGAAGCTTGGTGTTGGTGGTAGTCGCCCTCCACCAGACCGTCCACGCTTCAGAGATGTTAGGACCTCACCAAAGGTGAGGGCACCTAAGACCCTGTATGACAGAGTGCCAAATAGTCTGAATGGCAGCACAATCCAAGAAAATGTGTTGAGTCTATTCCTCCTGAGCCAAACAGTAACAACATTTTGAGGGTCCATGAATGGCCCGCCGTTGAAGATTATCCATTGTGGGAATGCAGTTATTAAGTATGCACCAAATTAGAAGTATGTTTTTGTGTGGTGCTTTCAATTTCCAGATCGCCTGCCACCACCAAATTTTCTCATGAGGCTCCTTAAGGTGACAAAGTGTCGTGTAACCAATTTTTACAAAATAGGATCCATTAGGAGCAAGTGCCCAAATCAACATGTCCTCTTGATCCGTGAGCGTGATGTGTGTTGTCTGGAGAGATCTAATATAGTTTTCCCAATCCAAATGACCAGTCTGGGGAATTCGAAGGTCATGAGCAGTCAACCAAGCCTGAGTTAGCAAGTTTGTGTGCTCCTGGTCCGTAATTTGGGCAAGGTGATGGTATCTCGCAGTTGCCAAATGTTCAGTGTTCCAAAGTGGTAATTTTTAATATTCACCACTCCCATACCACGAATCAGTACCAATTCTGACAGAGCGACCCGATCCAATCTGCTAGGAGAGCCCTTTTTGGATCAAATGAGAGGCCTTTGTGATGGCTTTCCAGATGATGGATGCTCCGAGAATTAGGTGAATATTGTCGTGAATCCAGTCAAGTGTGCTTCTGGGAGAAATTCATTTTGAAATGGTGACATCCCTCCAAAGGCTCTGACCAGAAATCAGATGCCAGCACAGTTTAGCTGCAAGTGCGGAGGCAAATAGATGAAGGTATTTAATGCCCCATCCACCCCACTGTTTTGGTCGATTGATGTGCTCCCAAGCAATCCAAACAAAATGACTATCATTCTTCTTATTTCACCAAAGGAAATTCTTGCAAAGATTTTGAATATGGCTGGTAACATCCTTTGGTATCCAAGCGAGGGACATCCAGTAAACTGGAATATCCTCAAGTACAAATTTAATAAGAACCAGCCGATTGACCCTAGAGAGCCACCAATGGTGCCAATGGTTGATGTGACGATCCACTTTGGTAATCAGCCAATTCCAGTCCTTGATTTGATAATCATTTGGTTTTAAGTGAAATCCCAGGTATTTCAATCCTTCCCCAATGTTGTGATGAGTATAAGGAAATAAAGTGAGAGATCTACCAATTTCATGAGCAAAACAGTTGGTCATGATAATAGTCGATTTTTTGTTATTAGGGGACATTCCAGTCGCTTTACAGAACCTTTGAAGAATTCTTTCAAATTGAAATGAGTCCTGGCAGGAGCCATCAAGGAAAATAAGTACATCATCAACAAATAAGAGATGAGTTAGGTGCAGAATATCATTAATATTAAGTCCATGAATCTCCCCAGCATCTTTAGATTTTTTAATGATTACAATAAGTCCCTCCATAACAATAAAAAATAAAATGGGAGAGAGTGGACAGCCTTGTCTCAAACCCCTCCCCACATGAAAAAATTTCGATGTAGTGACGTTCAGGAGAATGTTGAAGGATGCGTGGTGGATGCAACCCATAATCCAATCAATGAATAAAGTGGGGAAACCAGTTTGGATGAGAATGAGGTGGAGGTATGTCCAATTGACATGATCAAAGGCTTTTTCAAGATCGATTTTTAGGATAGTACACTTGAGTTTCTTGGTTTTGGTAGAGTGCAGGGCTTCTTGTGTCGTACCAATGGCTTCATGAATCTGCCTCTGGTGGAGGAAAGAAAATTTTTCTTTGGAAATGAGAGCAAATAGGATGGGCTTAATACGATTTGCAATGATTTTTTAGATAATTTTATAGATGCAGTTACAGAGAGAGATAGGTTTGTAGTCATGGAAGGAGATGGATCAATTTTGGGAATCAGCGCAATGAAGGTAGAGTTGAAACCATCATATATTTTTCCATGTTTCCTGCTATCTTCAATGGCAATAAGAATATCTCTACCTAGAAGCTCAAAAAAATGTAAGTAAAATTCAATGGGTCATCCATCAGTGCTAGGAATTTTGTCCTTTTTGAACCATTTAAGGACTCCTTCAATCTCCTCCATGGTAACAGGCTTATTAAGGTCCTCTACCTGTTCCTAGTCCACATGTCTGTTGAAATATCTGGCAATGTTCATGATCTTCGGTAGATCATATTAGAGTGGAGCTCTATACTAACTGGTAAAGTGCTGAATACACATGTCCAGGAGCTGTGGGTGGGTTCGGGCCTTAAAACCAAATTGATCCAAGAGTTCCCAAATGGTGTTATTAGTCCGTCTACCATTGGCATGGTGTTGAAAAAATTTGGTGTTTTCATCACCGACTTTTAACCAAAGAGCACGGCTACAAAGTCTCCAATCAGCCTCCTTTTGGCGTAATAGTTTCGTTCTGGCAACTTCAAGAGTGATGAGATGATCCTTAGTAGCTGCAGAGCAGTACCCCAAGAGATTAGAATCATTAAGTTGTGAAATTTCCAGCTCAATTCTACGCAACTCTTCTTCTTCCAGCCTCTTTTTCCTTTTTGCCCATTTGATATTCATGGCCTTAATACGGTTAAGGTTATCATTGATAACCCTAGTTGGTTCCCGGTCCGGCAGCTGGTGATAATGTTGCCACTCCTGAGTCACCAAGTCACAATAATCCCGTTCAAGGAGCCATATGGAGTTAAATTTGAATGGAGGTTGAGTTCGTAGGGGCCCAACCACAAATTCCAAGTAGACAGGTGAATGATTCGATATTCCACCCATACCCACCCATTGCCTGGTGGTATTCATCTGATTTAGAAGCTGTTGTTTAATAAGGAACCTGTCAAGCCTCCGAGCCAAACTCGCAGCACCAGTTCTTCTATTCCTCCAAGTGGGTTGTAATTTGGGCATATGAATGTCTATGAGATCCGCAGATTCCAATAGAGAGGCAAAATATTCAGATTGCGGATCTGAAATAGCATGGGCACCCCAGGATTAAACTAAGCCCATCGAGAAATTTAGGTCACCTCCCATAATGATATGCGGGTCCTTTAGAAACGAAAAACTTAACAGAGCATTCCAGAAGACTTCTTTGTTGGCACGTGGCCCATATAAATTCATCATCAAAATAGGGAGCATAAGCACCCCGAATTGAATCTCCATCCCAATAGTGCACTCTCTACCCCAACAGTTGATCATCTGGGTGGTGCGGTTATTAATGCCCAGTGCACAGCCTCCGGATCTTCCCCTCGCATCCAAAGTAATGAAGGTCCAGTTTGGTAAAATTGAATTGAGAATAGTAAGAATAACAGTGCCCTCCCCTAAAGTCTCTTATAGGAAGAGTGCATCCACTTGAGATTTGTGGAGTAGGTCCTTAAGCGCCAATATTTTAACGGGGTTGGCGAGACCCCTGCAATTGAAAGTGAGACAGATCATTGGGAGACCCCGCTAATGGGTTTTCTTGCTCTAATAACCCTGATGATGGAGGATTGGGTGCCCGCTTCAACTTCTAGGTTAGCGCATTTGATGGCTCTAGCTAACGCCGATGGTCTACCTCGGTGCCTAGGAGGATTAGCTCTAGTACCCAAGCCAATGCCCACAACGGGTAGGGATTTCGAGTGAGAAATGGATCGGAGGAAGTAAGAGTGGCCAAATGAGGCAGGAACAGTGGAGGATTGGGAGGTATTGCGGGTCATATTCGCAGAGGTGTTGGGGATGGTAGGTGGGATAGAAGGGGGAGAATATGCAATAGAACAACTAAGAGAGGGATAGGAAGTCAAAGAATGCATTGCAAATAGAGATGAACAAGGATTAATTGAAATAAAAAGGGAGACAGGGGAAAGAGAGGTACCCGGCACCATCGAGGATTGGGTCGGAGGGGTAGGCGTCGACGACATATGAGTCCTAGCTTGTGTAATCGGCCAGTTTGGAATCACCAACTCAGTCTATATAGCCACATCATCGCCAGGCCGTTCCTCAGTCCGCACCCCAGGAGATATGGGATCAGTCTATGTAGCAGCATGAGTGACCATATTTTTTTAGTTGATAGGAGCGCCCATGAGTGGGAAATATTTAAACAGGTGCCCCACCTCATGAATTTTCTGACATCTGAATGGGAAACCCTCATAGTCCAACATCTGTTGCCATACCATACCTTCAAAAAAAATGTTGTAGTTGTCATGCAATCCGTCTTGTGTGTCAATAAATATAAGGATGCGAGCCACGACCTTGTTCCCAGTAACTAGATAGCATATGTCATGGTCTAAATAATGACCAAAATATTCACCAATGTTGCGCAGGGCAGTATCATTCCATAATTGTACCAGTAAACCAGGAAGACGCATCCAAATGGGGCCAGCCCCAGCATTTTCCTTGTTCGGATAAAAAAGTGGAGACCATCGCTTCAGGAGAACCAGGTGCATCTCAATGTGCCAATACTGGTTGAGTACCCAGTCGACTTGTGTCGGTATAGCAAAGGTAAGAGTAAACTAGCCCTTGGTAAGGAGTGATACATCCAAGAGAGTCTCCAACACCCCACCCCATATCTCAGTCATCCATTGTTTGAGTCGGGAAGTGGTATACTTGCGCCCCCGGACCTTCCCAACTAACATTGTAGTCGTGGTTAGCTCCAGGTCATCCATACCCCTGTCACGCCCAAAATTAGTATTCCTGTTGTGTTTATTTTTGTCGAACGATGCTTCTTCCCCTTTAGCGGACAATCCCGAGCAGGTTATGGTTCACCTGAATCCTCTGATTCCAAGGTGGTAATGGGAGAGGTCCCAACCCGAGCGTCAGCTGGTACATTAACTAAAACACCGAAAGCAAGTAACGGTATACTCCTTCCTAAAGAGAATGGAGGCACAACACCACCAATGTTGAGCTATTCAAAGTTGTGGGTCGTCGCATCGATGAAAGTCCGAGCATCATCCACGCTAGGAGTCGCGGTCACTAAGTCAATCTCGGGGATGTATGGTAGAAGCGGTGTCTAGGAACCCCAAAGGCTGTTGACAGTGGGTGATGGGGAAGAGAAGATGAGAGGATCTATTTCCTCTCCAATGGAAGATGAAGAGTAGACTGTAGAGACCGGAGGAGTGCTAGTGTGGACCGGTATGCTTGTAGCAGGGACCATATCCACCAATTCCTCGCCACCCACCCCGTCATTTTTCCCCCAGATGTCCACACCCGCCAAAGGGTCATCAGAATAGTCTACCTCTTCTTCATATGCACTCATTCCGACCGTGAAAGGACGTGCAGGGATCGAACCAGGACAGTAGAGGCCCCAGCAACAACTGATAGAAATAACTAAAACAAAAAATCGAAACTCACTTGGCGCATAAACCAACCTAATACCTAGGGCCTACGCTTAAAATGATGAGATACCAATGAGCGTAAAGCAGAGCATTCCTCATATCTATGAAATGCTAGATAATACGTAGGAAAATCATCAAGCTTCTATCATTGAGATGGATGGTAAGCTTTGTGATCAAGTTGTTTCTATTTTTATTGCCCCTGGATCTGATTATAGTTATGTTAACCCTAACTTGGTGGATAAGTGTGGTTTGAATAAATAAATGCATGCAAAATATTGGTTAGTGAAATTGGTTACAAGTAAAAAGAAGAGATTTCATCATTGGGTAAGATCTTGTGCATTTAAACTGGATGGTATGCCTACATCAGCAGATTTGAATGTATTGCCATTGGGATGATAGAGTATGATTTTGGGTATGGACTGACTATATCTTCATAGGACCAAAGTGGATTGTTAAGAAAAATCCATTTAGTGCTTGGATGACAATGGGGAGCAAAGAATATTGTAGGTTAAGAAGAAGGAAACATCAATTAGAATGGTGATAGCCATGAAGGCGAAGTGCAGTCGCAGAAAAGGGTGTGTGTTATTTGCAGTGAACATTTCTAGTGATCATAAAGGTAAGGAGGATGAGGATGTTGATATATTGAGCAGGTACCTGATCTTGCGGTAGTTCAAGGATGTGTTTACAGCAGAAATTTTATAGTTGTCGCCTCACAAAGAAGTGTACTTTTCCATTGAGTTAGTACTAGGGGAAGCACCAGCATCAAAGGCACCATACAAGATTAGCACTCTAGAGTTAGTAGAGTTGAAGTTGCAGTTGAAGGAATTTTGAACAAAGGATACATCATGCCAAGTGTAGCACCTTCGGGTACACCAGTATTTTTTGTACAAAAAAAAATGGTACTATCAGATTATGCATTGATTATAGACAGTTTAACAAGGTGACTATCAATAACAAGTATATGTTACCGAGGATTGATGACCTATTTGATCAGTTGAAGGGAGAAGCAATGTTCTCCAACATTGATTTGAGATCTAGATATCATCAAGTACGCATTAAGGAAGAGGATATTTACAAGATAACTTTCTGGACTAGGTATGGGAATTATGAGTTTTTTGTAGCTCCCTTTTGTTTGACTAATTCTCCAGCTACCTTTATGTGCTTGATGAATAGTGTGTTGCGTCCGTATCTAGATAAGTTTGCTATTGTATTCATTGATGACATATTGATATATTCTAAGAATGAGGAATAACATGTTGAGCACTTAGCAGAAGTATTGAGATTTATAAGAGAGCATTGGTTGTAGGCTAATATTAGTAAATGTAGTTTCTTTTAGACAGGGGTACATTACTTGGGGCATGTGGTCTCCAAGGAAGGCATAGCAATAGATCCAGAGAAGATCAAAGATATCATGGAGTGGGAAGATCCTATAAATGTGGATGAGGAAAGATCATTCATGGGGATAACAAGTTACTATAGGAGGTTAATCAAGAAATTCTCTCGCATTGCATATTCTATCACATCATTGCAGCCAAAAGGTAATAAATTTGAATGGACAAAGGAGTGTGCAATGAGTTTTGAACATTTGAAGCCGTTGTTGACAAATTCTCGAGTGCTAAAGATTATAGATTCAGAAAAATATTTTATAATGTGTATAGATGATTGCAAGAGAGGGCTTGGTGGAGTCCTTATGCAGGAGGGATAGGTAGTATGCCACGAGTCATGGAAATTGAATATGCACAAGCAGAACTATCTGACACGTGATCTTGAGTTGGCAGTGATCATTCATGCATTGGAGATTTGGAGGCATTATATTCTTGGTAGAAGGTTTGTATTGATGAGTGATCACAGTGGGTTGAGATATTTTTTTGACCAGTCAAACCTTAATGTCAGGTAAGATAGTTGGTTGGACATGATCAATGAGTTTGACTTCGAGATCAAGTACATCAAGGGTAAAGAGAATAGGGTTGCAGATGATATTAGTAGGCGGATACAGGTGAATCATGTATCAGCTATGAGTTCTTATGGGACATACTTATAGGATCAGATCTTATAGGCAGGTCAGTAGGATGACAATTATAGAGAGATTATGCACAAGTTACAACATAGTACAGGTGCGGGTACTGGTGCACAATATGTGGAACATCATCTCTCAGCAGATGACTTTATCAAATTTAGGGATAGGATATATGTGCCAAATAGTAGTGATCTCAAGAATATTATCTTGAGAGAGTTTCATGCGAAACCATATTCAGGTCACCCGGGATACCAAAAGACATTGATAGCGGTGAAGAAATTTTACTATAGGCCGAATCTAAAAAAGGATGTGGCAGAGTTTGTGCCTAGATGCTTTGATTGTTAGAAGGTAAAGGCAGAGTGTAAACATCCAAGTGGATTTCTACAACACATTGTGATTCCATAATGGAAATGGGAGGTCATTTCCATGGATTTCATTACAGATTTGTTGAGTACATATAGACATCATGATTCCATCATGGTTGTGGTAGACAAGTTGACTAAGGTAGCACACTTCATTCCAGTGAAGACTATGTATTAAGCTAGTGATGTGGCATGGGTGTTCATCATAGATGTGATCATATTTCATGGTGTTCCGAAGAATATTGTGTCAAACAGGGATGCAAAGTTCAATTCCAAGTTGTGGAAGGAGGTGTTTGCAGGTTTAAGTATAGAGTTGGCCTTTAGTAAAACTTATCATCTGTAGAAAAACGGATAGAAAGAGAGGGTCAACATGATATTGAAGGACATGTTGAGGATGTATGGGATGCATCAGTAGAGGATATGGGAGGAGTACCTTCCACTGGTTGAGTTTTATTACAACAATTCTTACCAGGAATCATTGATAATGATTCCATTTGAGGCATTGTATGGGTGGAGTTGTAATACTCCCATCAGCTGGAGTGACTCAGTGAATAGGGTATTTATTGGACCAGACATGTTAGCAGAAATGGAATATTAAATTCAAGTAATAAAGAATAATACAAAGGCAACATGAGACATGCAGAAAAGCTATGTAGATCATAATAGGTTGTTTAAGTAGTTTCAGGTTGGGGAACATATGTACTTGTGCATCAAGCAGAAGAAGAGCTCCTTGCAGATTGGATCATGTGCCAAGATGACACCTTGGTTTTTTAGACCTTTCAATATTCTTGAAAGTATTTGGCTAGTAGCCAATCGACTTGCACTACCTCCGACAGTGAAATTCCATGATGTTTTCCATGTGTCATTTCTTAAGAAGTATGTTAAAGATGTTTATCATGTGATTGACTGGTGTGTATTGAAGGTGGAGCTAGAAGGAGAATTACAGCCAGGCTACATTGTATATTGCATAGAAATATGCCCATGCTCCGGAATCGAGCAATCAAGGAGGTTAAAGTGCAGTGGAAGCACTTTGGTCCTGATGAAGCTACATGGGAGATGGTGGATCAGATGTGGGCTATGTATCCTTCTCTATTCGTTGGTTGAGCGAATGTTTTGGTATATGTCCTTAATATATGTTTTGGGTATATGATTTGGTCTCATGTTTTGGTATATTTACATATGTATATGGATGTACATATTGCCATGAGTTGTGTTATAAAGCTCCAATAAGAGGTATGGTGTCATGTCATTATGGTTGTCATGTTGTTATGTTTTTATGTTGTCATGTTAGTTTGCTTCTCAGCAGGTTGATGATTGTAAATACTACAAAGAGAAAAGTTATAAATCTCCATGGGCAGTATGTTTTGATTTCAACAGTATTGTTGGTTTTAGGTGCCATTGAACACCGAGGAAGTTGTTCCCCCAAGGGGGAGGGTTCTGTAACAGCCTTGGTGAAAAATCCATGTAATAAAACTTAATAAAGGCAAAATAATAACCACGGTTATGGGACACTTATTCCAAAATGAATGTTGGGAAAAGCATTATAGTGTGGATGTTGATTTAAATTATTATTGCTAAGGAAATGGCGAAGGATTTGGAAAGGAAAATTGGCATCAATTGACATTGTATTTATGAAAATAATATAAAATAGGAGAAAAAGAAGGTGAAAGGTCACAAGTTCCATGTGAGGAGGAAAATGAAGGAAAATAATGGAAAGTGAATAAAATAGAGGCCACATTAATAAAAAGGATTATGAGGATCATTTCATGGCTTTTGGTCAGTTCAGTTTTGGAGTTCTCTCTCTATTATCTCACTCTCACACTCTTGGACACTTAGATTTTTCTTGGAGCACTCATCATTAGATCAAGAAAGGAAATGAAGGAGAAAGAGGAAGAAAATAAAAATCAAGGAAGAGAAGTGTTGATCAAATCAGCCCCCCATTAAAAAATTTTGACAAGCAATCCTGCTTAAATCCTTTAAATCCCCTTTCTTTGGTCTTAAGAATTCTTTTGCTGCCTATCGTTACCACACTCTTCCCCCAAAGTACGTTTTAAAAGTCCATAAACCCGCATTTGAAAATATATGTAAGGCCTAGCCCTTTCGGTCCTAGCCCCCCTATATCTTACCATCCACATGACCTGGGCGCTAGACCGAGCGCTAGCTCAGAGAGCGCTTATCGCAGGCGGATATCGGGTGCAATATTATCCGTCGATCTGTACAGATCGGACGATCTGCACAGAACAGCGCCACCCCCCGTGGCCCACTCCGTTCACCGCTCCGATCGCCTGTCCACCGTCCGATCATCCTGCAAAATCAATAGTCCGCAGCTTATTCGCCCTTGTGGTCCCCGCGCCCAAAAACACTGTCCAAAACCCAGTGGTATCTGTCTCACCGCCTTTCGGTGGTGGGCAGTATTTTTGATTTCGGAGCGATTCCATACATCGCTCGACACGTGTCCCTGTGTACAGCTAAAAAACCACCCTTCATCACCCGTTATTGTTCGGTAGAATATGCGGCGCGATATGCACGTGAGCCGCCCGATCTAGAGCGGCCCATCCGACGGTTGTTGCTTCACGAAGCTGCATGGGTGTTAATCCAAGTATACGGTGCCCCTAGCCCATTTTCCATTGCCTCCGATGCATTCACAACCGTCAATCTCCCCCCGAGATCGGACGGTTTAGATTTGATCACCCCCGCCTTTGACCAGTCCCACCGTCAGATCTCCACGTCATCTATTTCCTATTGTCTTGGTATCGCGCCACATGTCCTCCAGTTTTTCACCACGAGCTCTCTGCCACCTCGGGTCTATATTTGGTCCATTTCTTCGTTTTTCCGTATTGTCACGTTCATTCCTCACTGTGTCCACCATGCTGCATCACCATTCTGCAGCGCCTTCCACTGCATTTTTCATCATCCTTCCACAATCCTACCACCAGTTCGACGGCCATCAATGCATTCACCCTATTAGTGTCAGTCTAGTCATACTGCCATCAGTGATCAAAACTACTCTTTTTCATTTTCATATTAGGTGTCTCATACCGAATAAATTTCACCATTCCGCTAGGTCATGGATTCATTTGATGGTAGTATTGTTTTATCAGTTTTCCCTCATGAGGTACTTGCTGATTTTCATTTCTATGGTCTTTAGTCATTAGTCACTTTTATTCTTTAAATCATATCAGTAGGTCATAGGATGGGTCTCATTAGTTTCTAGAGTCTCACCATGGTCAAATTAATGAGTCAAGTATCAATAATATCAGCAAGGTCATGAGGATGTCAATAAGCTCAAAGTCACAGCACCAGAAATATCAAAGAGACATTTTATTCATCTTGATGTAATTTTCACCTCAAAACCATGTTTTGAGGTGAAAACATGATAGTTTACCTTTATTATCATTCATTATGTAATTTTATATCATCATATGTAATAAGTCACAATTCAGAAGTTGTTATCTCCACAAAATGATGTCCCTGCCTTCAGAGAAGTTTTCCGCAGCATGTTCAGTGCCAGATCATATTCAAAGAAAATCCATCAGAAAGAGCCCGGAAAGAGCTTTCCAACGGTATGCTACACTCTCAAAACTAACTTCTGAATTGAATTTTATGCTTAAGTGAAGTAAAAGCCCTCTATTCCCTAAGTCCCCCCTATTTCCCCATTTTTCCCTTTAAACTTTGTGTTATTAAAGTTCAGTATTCCTTTAAAAATTCCTTTCCCCCCCTCTTCCGATTATAAAATCGCGTTATAAATTACTTCTTAAAAATATATATGTGATTTTATTATTAAAACCACTTCCCCTCCATGACCCATTGGACTTCATAATAAAAAGTTCCATATTATAAAGCCCCGCCCCTTTAACCACTTCCCCTTTTTTCCTTCCCTGCCAATCATATAATAAAACTTTATAATATAAAATTTCAAATCGCAATCACAACTTTTATATGGTACGTTCCGATCGGTCCATCGCAAAAATTGCGATGCGATTGATCGCGTCAACCTCCGATCACTCATCCCACCGTTGATTACTCCTGCAGATCGGAAGGCCCACCATAAATCGCACCATCGCTCCAATCTCCCGATCGCATCGCACATTACCTCCCTTCCGATGCGATTACTCCTCTTCCCCCCATCTCCGATGCGATTGCGATTGACCGCACATCACAAATCGAAAATCGGCGGATCCAATTATGTGATACACCCGCCCTCATTCCCGATTGCGATTTGCGATGGCGCTGTTATATTTGTCACTCCGCCTACCCCCCTCTCCTGAGCCTGATTTGCGATTGCGATTATACCCCGGTCCCACCATTAAAATCCTCTGCCATTCATCATAAAATCCATTTCTCCTTTTAAAGGTGAAAATTCCGCTGCTTTGTTTATTACAAAGGCTTTCTTTCCATCGCATCGCAATATTGGTAATGTACTACCCCTCTCTTGCTCCGACTTTGATTGCGATTTATATGCGGGTCCTGCCTCTCCCTTCCTTTTTCCCATTTAAAATTCATTTTTCCCTTCACAAAGCATATAATTTCATTCAGTTCTATTTCTACGACATTTTATTAAAAGTCAGAGAATAAAGAAATAAAGGAAAGCAAAGGAACAGTCCAGGGGCTGAGAGCTAAAAATAAAATGAAGATATCTACAAAAGCAAAAAATAGGAGATCTATTCACCAGATTACCTATTTTCGTTTATGCAGCCTAAACAGCAAATCTTCAAAGCAGACAATGTGATGCTATCCCTTACTTTCAGGGGAAAATTGTTGTATTACTTTCTATGATTGTATTTCAGCTGTTAGAACAGCCCCCACTTCTGTGGATCTGTGTTCCCACATTTCAGCTTATTTATTGTATTGTAAATCATTTGTAAAGCAGTTTTTTATGAGTAGGAGAGAGTAGGGGAATAGTGTGGAAGAACATATCTGCGCTACATTGTTCAGTTTGACAGGAATTAATAAGAGATGCAGCTCTGATTTTTGGGATCCATGTGGTATGAAATTTAGCATTTTTTCTCTCCTTTGTTTCATATGTGAATTGTTATGTGTTCCATTTATCCATAAACATTTCTTTTGAATGATTTCAAGATAGAAAGGTAGAATCCATTTTATATGCTCTGCCTTGGGAAACCATTCATGCTTTGTGTGTTTTCTTCTGTTTGAAAGGGATCCATTTATTGTGCCCTTTTCAGCTCCTCACCAGTCTTTCCATCCCATCCTTTTTAAATTTTAATTTGCTAAGTTTCTTGCCTATCTTGCCCCATGAAATACCCTGTGTCCTGATTTAATTCTCAGTTTCAACTGTCCCTTCATATCCCACACATCCCTGAAATTCATTCATTCATTTATTTTATTAAACCTTTTCCATCATTTTATCTAGCCTAATATCAGTCCATTTATTGTGTTCCATTGAATATTATTTTACGGAGAGAGCCCTCTCCTGTCCTTGTAGGGCTAGCTACAAGGCTGAGCGTGGTTTAGTTTGTTACCTTGTTTTGCCTTTGCAGCCTAGGGTCCAATCCAGGTGCTAACATTCTCTGGCGAACATACTAGGGATCTGTTCAAGATTGTTTGTTTGTTAGTGTTATTTGTTTTATAAGCTACAGACGGAGCCTGAAGTAATGCCAGGTAGCCTTCGAAATGCACATTGCTTTGCAAGTGCATAAGTAGATAAATGCTGCTTCATCAATCTCCGGTCTAGTTTTATAGACAATAACATCTGACTTGCAAAGATTTGCCCCAGTACATCAAATAATTCCAGACTTTTGAAAGATGATGTTCATATTTCTGCTAGGCTGCAGAATAAGATTTTTGTAAAATAGACATTTCACCACAATGGCTTCAAGAAGACACACCAGGGCTAATCTAGATCCAAATCCTCCCCCTGTGTTTGAAAATCCAAATCTTATCCCAGGAATTGTCAGAAGACAAGAAGGATCACTAAGCCCCAGACCTGTCTTTAGATCCTATACTTGGCCCAGTGAATGGTTTTTTGTAGAAGATCTTTCCTTTGACGAGAATTTTGAGCTTTCTTTATTTAGGAATAAGTCTGAAAATGACATTGATGATACAGTTTTAGATCCTAACTTCCTTGTAGATATTTAAGTCCAAAGAGAAAATACCTCCATTGACGATTACATTTTGAATTCTCCTCAGTCCATCACTGTAACTAATCCTCCTGAGCCTTCCGAATCATCAGGAACAACCTTTCCCCCTCCCAATTCATTAGTATTCCCCTCAGTCAATTCCCAATTATCATCTCCTCCATTAACACCTCCCTCAAATCCTACAAATCCTGTTGTAAATCCACCTAGAGTTATAGCTGCCAGGTATGCACCTCTGGTCTTACCCCAGGTTCTCAATGATATTCCTGCTGACTCTCAAAGAAAAATTCCTATTTTTGATGCCACTCAAAGCATCACAGCTCAGCAGCATGTTGATAAAATGAATGACTTTTTTTATTTTCATGAGGTAGAAGCAGAGAATGTGACGATGAGGCTGTTTTTTCAAAGTTTCGGAGGCGAAGTCAGAAAGTGATTTAGAGCCCTACCACTAGGCACAATTCGCACTTTGCAGGAGTTGCATACTCAGTTCCTGGACTGGTGGGAGGTAAAAAAGAACCCACTTCAAATTCTGTCTGAATATGAGAACATTAAAAGGAATGTGGGTGAAATCGTGCATGATTATTGTTTGAGATTCAATGCTACATATAATGCTATTCCAGCTAATTTGAAGCCTCCTGAGGGACTGGCATTGTTAAAATTTCCTGATGGATTTGATGCCGACATGGCATATCAGCTGCATGAAAGAGATCTGTCTTCACTTGAAGACATGCAGAAGATAGTGGTTAATGTTGAAGCTAATCTGCTAGCTAAAAGAGCACGAGCCAGAGCTGAGAAAAGAGTCACAATAAAAGAGGAGGCCTCTACTTCGGATAGTAAAATGGACACTCTGATCAGAACGGTGGAAAAAATGGTTGATAAGTTAACCATCGCAGATAGACCTGAGCCTGAAATAATAAATCCAAACTTCAGAGGGCAGCAGCCGCAATTCAGAATTAAACAAAGAGAGCAGAGAACGCAGGACCAAACTGCGCCACCACAGCAACAAATTAAAAATCCTTTGCAGCAGAACTACATGCAAGGGACAGATTCAGATGATGATGATCCTGTGATTGAGGCTAATCACTTTTTCACGGCTGATGGTGCGCCCATTTTCCTTACAGAAGATGAAGAATACACAGTGGCGACTTCAGATATTCGAAAAGACCAAAATTTCATTTTGGCCAATGATACAGTACTGGAAGAAGAGTCTGATGACTATCAGAGAGGGTATATGAATGCTCTGTCGGCTCAGCAAAGGCAGTACCCTCTAAGGAACAAAGAGGTTACAGTCAGCCCCATTCAAAAGAGAAAGGAACTCCAAATGAAAAACAATGCACAGAAGAAAGCTAAAGAGCCGGCTGACCCTTCTTCTAGAAAAGCACCTGCAGTTGCTAACACAGCCAATGAGAAGAACCAACAGAACACAGTAAAGGATCCAACAGAGAAGAAATACCCACCCATTAAAGAGGTAGAGAAAGCTCCCTCCTTTAATATAAAAAATGAAATCTCTAAGTTAAAGGTGTCTATGCCCCTCATAGAGTTGGTAAAGAATAGTGTGTATAAAACTCAGGTGTCCAAAGCCTTGCAAATTGATTCTATCTCTGATACGGTCAACGTAGAAGACGACTACCCTGAACTTATTTTCGGTCTAGCCACAGAAGAATTCGGAGAAAATGAAGTCCCTCATTTTTACTTAAGTCTTAGAGTACATGATTTTATCCTGCATAATGCTATGTTGGACTCTGGGGCCTCACATAATTTGATGCCCAAAGCTGTCATGGAGAAGCTAGGCCTTGACATCACTCGAAAATATCATGACTTGTATTCCTTTGACTCAAGTAGGGTCCACTGTATTGGTTTAATTAAAGATTTGGTAGTGTCTTTAGACCAGATTCCAGCAAAGAATGTCTTGATGGATGTAGTTGTTGCTGATGTCCCACCAAGATTTGGAATGCTTCTATCTAGGTCTTGGGGTGAAAAACTTAAGGGAACCATACAGCTTGACTTCTCCTATGCCACTATCCCTGTATTTGGCCAGTTGAGGAAGTTATATAGGGAAAAGAAAATGAAGTATATGATTACCAGTAAAGACAAGCATGTAAATTATCCCATTAATGCTGTCCATACAGACTTAGAGTCTTTTGTCTTGTATTCTGATGGTGGTTTAAATGATGAGAATGTTCAATTGGTACAAGTGGATGACATACCTGAGATTTCAGAGAATTTCAGAGAGGTCCTAAAAAGGGAAAAGGACAAAGTATCAAACACTTATGAATCTCCTGCTTGCTAGCAATAAAGGGACAATGACCAGCCAGAAATCAGCCAAGGTAAAGAAGAGAAAGAAACAAATTTTCAGCATCTTCAAGAAGAAGAAGAAGGCCTGTGGACCATGGATTTTGATGGTGCAGTAGGAAATGATGGCGCTGGAATTGGAATATGGGTACGCAGCCCTTTTTCCTCTCCAAACAAGGTGCCAAGTAATGTAAGGGTTTGTTCTTACAAATTGGCTTTTGATTGTTCAAATAATGAGGCTGAGTACGAAGCCTTGATTGTTGGTCTAAAAATTCTTAGAAAGTTGAATGCTAAGAGGATTGCAGTATATGGCAACTCCGAATTAATAATCAAACAAGTGAAGGGAGAATATCAAGCAAAACATCCAAGATTGAGGGCATACAGAAATGCAGTCTTGGACATTTTGAAAACATTCTCAGATTATACTTTGACTTGTGTCCCTCGTATTCAAAATGGTATTGCAGATGCACTAGCAAAGGCAGCAAGTAACTTGAATATTCCAATGAACTCCAGTAACAAGTTCGAAATTCATGTGAAACATAGGCCTGATGTTCTGGACAATTTAAGGTACTGGCAAGTATTTTGGGATGATAATGAGATTAATGCATTTTTGCAGGGTGATGGAAAATTCAAAGACACTGCCATAGAGGGTGAGTATGAGGTTGATGATCAAGAGTTGGAAGCAAACCAGATGGAGATATTGCAGTTGAAGGATAATGTAATTCCTAGAGGTCTCATACCTCTAGAGGAGCTTTTTGATCAGGTTGATGTCGCAAAGAAACCAAGCTTAGTGCCCACAAAGAAAGGAGTTGAAGATGTGAATATTGGAACAACTGATCAACCCAAGTTTGTCAAAGTATCAAAGGCACTATCCCCTGAGGTAAAGGAGAAGTATGTTAAATTTCTTTCTGAATTTTCTGATGTATTTGCATGGGATTATTCAGATTTGAAAGTGTATGATAAGAACATAATTCAGCATACAATTCCTATCAAGCTGGATCAGAAGCCTTTCAGACAGAAGCTGAGAAGAATCAATCCAAAGCTATTGCCATCGATTGAAAAGGAGGTAAATAGGTTGTACAAAGTAGGAATCATAGTTCCTATTAGATTTTCTGATTGGATTTCGAATTTGGTCCAAGTGCGTAAAAAGACTGGAGAAATAATATTGTGTATTGACTTTCGGAACTTGAATAAGGCATCCTTAAAGGATAATTACCCACTTCCGAAAATGGACCATATTCTGCAGAGAGTAGTTGGAGCATCTAGGATGTCACTACTTGATGGCTACTCAGGTGATCAGGAGCTCAGGACCAAGTGTCGTAAAATGGTCAAAAATGAAGGTGCTCAGAACTAGTTTGAACCTGAACGACCGGATAGAGCTCGTCTTCCTGATTTCGGCGCCGCAAACGGTTCGAAAAACGGTCGCCGTATGCAGAAGTTATTCAAGTTTGAAGATTTCTCAATTTCCATAAAAAAATGCCAAATTTGACTTTGTGGAAAATTTTATTAAAAAAAGAATATTCCACAGAATATTCTGGGAATATTCTGTGGAATATTCCGCAGAATATTCTGGAGAATATTCCGTTGGCAGCCAATGGAAGGGCGCCACGTGGCTAGCCCGGAGGCCGCCACGTGGCCCCAAGGTCGAATTGGAAATGCGTTTCAAAATTTTTATATTAAGTCGGCCGGAATCGAACCGTGGTCGGGCGGTTAAGAACCGGGCGATTTTACCAACGGGCCACGGCTTTGTTCGTTGTATATGTTGTGGACGGAATAATATTTATGGCATGTGTTAGTTTGGGCGGGGCCCGAAAGGGGGCCAGCCCCTAAGGGCCAGCCCCCTTCCCATAAAACCTCCGGCGCGGATCCAGAACCCAGACCATCGGCGCACAGAACGTGGCGGATTAACTTTGGGTTATGGTTATAAAGTGGGTTTTATTATAAAACGTTTTGTATTAATTAAAAACGTTTGAAACCGTTTGTAATAACCGCCGATATATGTGAACGCAACATGACATAACAATAACATTTATTGCCAAACCACTAACCGTGCGGATAAGTTTGGCGGCCTCCGCCCATTTTGGCGCCTATCCCTTATTTGGTGGCATTATCTGCAGTCTTTCCACAATTGGTGGAGTTTCCCAAGGTGAAACTGGCAGTTTAGTAAATGTGCCATAACTTTTGCTAGGGGAGGCCTTTGAAGACGAGTTTATTTATTTATTTTGGGTCTCTTCGACCTTCTGAAGCCATTGGCATAGGTTTCACAGCCATCTGAGGCCATTTGCAGGTGATTTTGCTTCGTGGAAGTTCCAGGAGCCACGAGGGCCAAATCAGTTTGGGAGTTGCATTGGGAATTATGCAGCCAGTGAATGTGGAACGAAGGTCATTCCTGAAGTTTTTCAGCATTCTGAATCCATTTCTACAGCTCGTTTTTCCTTTTGAGGAATTCTTCTCACTGTTTAGCTTCAGGGAAGCTTTCAGGGCCACTAGGGCCATTTCAGTGTTGGAGCTGTTTGGGGGCTATGTTCATCCATTTTTGGTGATTTAAAAGCCTGTTTCCGCTATTTTCGACATTCTGAGTCTAATGGCAGAGGTTTCAGAACCAATTGAGGTCATATTCACCTCGAAATTCTCCATGCAAGTCTAAAGGGCCACCAGGGACAATTGGGGAAAGTACTGTATCAGGTACAATTTTCACTGTTTAGTGTTTGGGAAAGAGCATGTTTAGCTAATTCCTATCTTCTGATTCTGTATTTACAGTCAGATCTGTCTTTCAAGACACTCTTATTCTTGTATTAGCCTTTGTAGCATTTTTAATACAAGAGGACAAGCCTAGTTTGAGAGGCTTGGTCCGGCAGATGTAGCCCAGAGAAGGGGGTGAACTGCTTATCATTTTGATGTCTTTATTTGCTGAAGATGATATGCTAAACAAAACTGATATAAAGTGTTAAACAACAAATATACATAACTTGCATACACACATAATCACCTACTTAGCTGCAGAAAGTTATTTGTATTATTCCGCAAGACTTCAAACTTCAAGTATGTGTATGTCAAAGACTTCTAAGTGTTAACTTCATTATTTCTTTAGGCAGAGTCTGTAGAGGGCCAGGTAGCCTCTGGAACTCATCCTCTCTTTAGAGGTGACATGTCCGGTGAATGCCCCCACAGTCTATCTCTGTATAAGAAATAAGAAGTTTTCACATTTTCAGAGGTCACTTTGAGTGTATAGCTCAATTTGAAATTATGGGAAATGGATACCTTGCACCCTTAAACAAGTACATTCCATTTTCAGATCATCAGGGTATAACCAAATCTTGGTGCATGAGAAGGACCAAGATAAAACTGCCTTTACAACACCCTGGGGAACCTTCCGATATGCCAAGATGCCCTTTGGACTGAAGAACGCTGGAGCCACTTTCCAGCGTGCAATGGACATTGCTTTTGCAAATGAAAAAGATGTTTTTTTGGTTGTTTTTTTGGATGATTTGACAGTGTTTTCAGGTTCAGATGATGAGCATTTGCACCATCTAAGAGTGGTTTTTCAACGTTGCAGAAAGTTTGGAATTTCTCTGAATCCCAAAAAGAGCCTTTTTGCCATGGATGAGGGCAAATTGCTCAGGCACATCATCTCTAAAGATGGCATACGCATAGATCCATCCAGAGTGGAGGCAATCCAGCTTATAGATCTTCCACGGAACAAGAAAGAGATTCAAGCCTTCAATGGTAAGATGAATTTTTTACGTAGATTTATACCTAATCTGGCTGAGCATTTGAGAGAAATGACCAATATGTTGAAGAAAGACAACACTGTTAAGTGGAGTGAGGAAGCTATCAAGTCATTCAATCTGGTAAATTTTGCTTTGTCTAATGCCCCAGTTCTGATCAGTCCCAACTATACTCAAAATTTTATTATATTTTCGTTTGCATCTGAGCATACTATGGCTGTTGTTTTAATGCAAAAGAGAGATGAAGTAGAAAAGCCAATTGCATTTTTCAGTAGGACTATTAGAGATGCTGCTTTAAGATATAATATTATTGAAAATCAGGCATTGGCTCTTGTCAAGGCATTAAAAGATTTTAGGGTCTATATTCTACATTCACACACTATAACGTATGTCCCTAACGCAACAGTCAAGGATGTGCTCATGCAAACTGATCCAGAAGGTCGAAGAGGCAAATGGATAGCAGCTATGTTGGAGTACGATTTGGATATCAAGCCTACGAAGTTGATCAAAGGCCAAGGCTTGGCGAAATTGATGGCTCAATCAAATCTGCGTGCTTTAGATATAAACCTCATTTCAGCAATGTCGGAAGAACAAGATGAAGGTTTTCTGGTTCCCATTTCAGACATTTTTCTGCAGTCCCCTTGGTATTCAGATATTGTGTATGTTCTTCAGCATTTGTCACCTCCTCCAGGCACGTCTAAGAGTCAAGGTAGATCTTTGAAACTCAAATCTGCAAAGTATTGTATTTTGAACAGTGCTCTGTTTTGGAAGGATCCGGGAGGCATTTTGCTAAATTTCCTGGTTGAATAAGAAGCTCAAAAGGCAATGCACGATTTCCATAAAGGTGACTGTGGTGGTCACCTGTTTTGGAAGACCACAGCAAACAAGATATTGAGAGCCGGGTATTATTGGCCCACATTGTTTTCTGATTTATATCAAACAGTGATGAAATGTCATGAATGTCAAATTTTCCAAGGGAAGAAGAAATTGCTTCCACTTCCTTTGAAACCTGTTTCAGTGAATGCGCCCTTTCAGTAGTGGGGGCTCGATTTTATAGGAGAGATACATCCTGCGTTCTCAGCACAACATCGATGGATATTGACTGGGACAAACTACTTTACGAAATGGATCGAGGCCATCCCTGCCAGGTAAGCAACTGACACGGTAATAATTCAATTTCTGGAATCAAATATTTTGTCCCGTTTTGGTTGCCCATGTAAAATTGTGACAGATAATGCAGCCGCGTTCAGATCAAATAAAATGATCGATTTCTGTGATAAATACAACATCGTGCTGGGCCATTCAACAGTGTATTATCTAGAAGGTAACGGCATGGCAGAGTCATCGAACAAGTCGTTGATGAATATAATTAAGAAAATGTTGGAGGCAAACAAAATAAATTGGCACCGAAAGCTTATCAACACACTATGGGCAGACAGAGTCAGCAGTAAAAAATCAATAGGTATGTCACCTTTTGAGCTAGTTTATGGTACTGATGCTATCTTTCCTACTTCTCTTACAGTTCCAGTTATGAGATTATTACAAGAAGTTGGCAGTGAAGATGATGACAACCAGCGAAGGATCAACCAGATGATTCACCTTCAAAAAACAAGAGAAGAAGTGTCACAGAAAACAAGTCAGTTGCAAGAGAAGATTAAAAAAATATATGACAGGAAGACTAAAGCAGAAAATTTTCAGTTGGATGATGTAGTGTTGAAATGGGATGCAAGAAAAGAAGACAAAGGGAATCACGGTAAATTTGACAACCTTTGGAAGGGACCATACAGAATTACAACATATAGGGGACATAATGCCTTCTTTCTTTCAGAAATGGATGGCCAGGATTGTTCTGGAGGAGCAGTAAATGGTAGGCTATTGAAGCACTACCATTGTTGAAGACATGGATCAGAATCTATCTCATCATTATTGTATATACCATATTATTTTTTAAAAGCAAAGTTCAAAATCCACAGTCATTCAAGTTTGGGGCCCGAGGTGAAGGCTATAAAACTTGGATGATATCTGTATGGTTTGGTTTTATTTCAGTTTTCAGTCTTAGTCTAGAGTCAGAGTCAGTTTGCATTTGTGTTAGTTTTCAAACATTTTGACTCCATGCCCAATGGATAAGGCTACTTGGTCTACAGTGTTCTTGGCACCTCCAATGAGCTACCATCCCCATTGGAGCCAATGTTAGTGTCAGTCTAGTCATACTACCATCAGTGATCAAAACTGCTCTTTTGCATATGCATATTAGGTGTCTCATACCGAATAAATTTCACCATTCCGCTAGGTCATGGATTCATTTGATGGTAGTATTGTTTTATCATTTTTCCCTCATGAGGTACTTGCTGATTTTCCTTTCTATGGTCTTTAGTCATTAGTCACTTTATTCTTTAAATCGTATCAGTAGGTCATAGGATGGGTCTCATTAGTTTCTAGAGTCTCACCATGGTCAAATTAATGAGTCAAGTATCAATAATATCAGCAGGGTCATGAGGATGTCAATAAGCTCAAAGTCACAGCACCAGAAAGATTAAAGAGACATTTTATTCATCTTGATGTAATTTTCACCTCAAAACCATTTTTTGAGGTGAAAACATGATATTTTACCTTTATTATCATTCATTATGTAATTTTATATCATCATATGTAATAAGTCACAATTCAGAAGTTGTTATCTCCACAAAATGATGTCCTTGCCTTCAGATAAGTTTTCTGCAGCATGTTCAGTGCCAGATCATCTTCAAAGCAGATCCATCAGAAAGAGCTCAGAAAGATCTTTCCAACGGTATGCTACACTCTCAAAACTGACTTCTGAATTGAATTTTATGCTTAAGTGAAGTAAAATCCCTCTATTCCCTAAGTCCCCCCTATTTCCCCATTTTTCCCTTTAAACTTTGTGTTATTAAAGTTCAGTATTCCTTTAAAAATCCCTTTCCCCCCCTCTTCTGATTATAAAATCGCGTTATAAATTACTTCTTAAAAATATATATGTGATTTTATTATTAAAACCACTTCCCCTCCATGACCCATTGGACTTCATAATAAAAAGTTCCATAATATAAAGCCCCCGCCCCTTTAACCACTTCCCCTTTTTTCCTTCCCCGCCAATCATATAATAAAACTTTATAATATAAAATTTCAAATTGCAATCACAACTTTTATATGGTACGTTCTGATCGGTCCATCGCAAAACTTGCGATGCGATTGATCGCGTCAACCTCCGATCTCTCATCCCACCGTTGATTACTCCCGCCGATCGAACGACCCACCATAAATCGCACCATCGCTCTGATCTCCCGATCGCATCGCACATTCCCTCCCTTCCGATGCGATTAATCCTCTTCCCCCCACCTCCGATGCGATTGCGATTGACCGCACATCGCAAATCGCAAATCGGCAGATACAATTATGTGATACACCCGCCCTCATTCCCGATTGCGATTTGCGATGGCGCTGTTATATTTGTCACTCCACCTACCCCCCTCTCCCGTGCCCGATTTACGATTGCGATTATACCCTGGTCCCACCATTAAAATCCTCCGCCATTCATCATAAAACCCATTTCTCCTTTGTAAAGGTGAAAATTCCGCCGCTTTGTTTATTACAAAGGCTTTCTCCCCATCGCATCGCAATATTGGTAATGTACTACCCCGCTCTTGCTCCGACTTTGATTGCGATTTATATGTGGGTCCCGCCTCTCCCTTCCTTTTTCCCATTTAAAATTCATTTTTCCCTTCACAAAGCATATAATTTCATTCAGTTCTATTTCTACGACATTTTATTAAAAGTCAGAGAATAAAGAAATAAAGGAAAGTAAAGGAATAGTCCAAGGGCCGAGAGCTAAAAATAAAATGAAGATATCTACAAAAGCAAAAAATAGGAGATCTGTTCACCAGATTACCTATTTTCGTTTATGCAGCCTAAACAGAAAATCTTCAAAGCAGACAATGTGATGTTGTCCCTTACTTTCAGGGGCAAATTGTTGTATTAATTTCTATGATTGTATTTCAGCTGTTAGAACAGCCCCCACTTTTGTGGATCTGTGTTCCCACATTTTAGCTTATTTATTGTATTATAAATCATTTGTAAAGCAGTTTTTTCTGAGTAGGAGAAAGTAGGGGAATAATGTGGAAGAACATCTTTGCGCTACATTGTTCAGTTTGACAGGAATTAATAAGAGATGCAGCTCTGATTTTTGGGATCCATGTGGTATGAAATTTAGCATTTGTTCTCTCCTTTGTTTCATATGTGAATTGTTATGTGTTCCATTCATCCATAAACATTTCTTTTGAATGCTTTCAAGATAGAAAGGCAGAATCCATTTTATATGCTATGCCTTGGGAAATCATTCATGCTCTGTGTGTTTTCTTCTGTTTGAAAGGGATCCATTTATTGTGCCCTTTTCAGCTCCTCACCAGTCTTTCCATCCCATCCTTATTAAATTTTAGTTTGCTAAGTTTCTTTCCTATCTTGCCCCATGAAATACCCTGTGTCCTGATTTAATTCTTGGTTTCAACTGTCCCTTCATATCCCACACATCCCTGAAATTCATTCATTCATTTATTTTATTAAACCTTTTCCATCATTTTATCTAGCCTAATATCAGTCCATTTATTGTGTTCCATTGAATATTCTTTTACGGAGAGAGCCCTCTCCTATCCTTGTAGGGCTAGCTACAAGGCTGAGTGTGGTTTAGTTTGTTACCTTGTTTTTCCTTTGCAGCCTAGAGTCCAATCCAGGTGCTAACACACCCTCCCCGTGCATAGTTTTCTTAACACGTTTTTGGGTTTTGCAGGGATATCGAGGCAGAAAATCGCCATGATTTACAACCTCCATTACAGTAGCGGAAAACACCGTAAAGGACCATTTCTCAGAGGCTAGAATTATGGAGAGGGGCCTATGAAGCTATTACGACATGACTTCCATTAAATAAGTAGGGTTAAACTCTGTCAAACGCTCTGAAGTCATTCAAAGCGTCGATTTTGCAGTCAGAGACATTAATGTTGCGACAAAGAGTATCAGTGGGAGATCAAAGAATTCAATAACTACAATGAAATATTTTGAGCTCAGATTCAATATTTAAATGGCAAAGGTACCAGATCAAAGATATCATGGATCACACAGAAGGTACCATGTGCAGACAACATTTCCCTCAAGGTTTCATTCCAGCATAATTTTATTTTAGGAAAGGACAGAATGTTTATGTGATTTTACTTCTATGCCGTGTTCCTGAAGAGATTTTCACCCGACGCATTTATTCTAGAAAGCAGGCTACAGAGTACATACAGCACTACAGAGTCATCAAGCAGTATGGGCGTGCACGTTTCCGCCATCTTGTTTTAATGTGACAAATTAAATGTTCATCGCCTACTCCCTTTTGGAGCTTTCTTTTTCTCCTATAAAGCTCCTGAAGAACAGATGATTTAGCGTTCCAGATTTTATCAGAAAATGATGCAGTGAAATGATTTTTGTATACATTTTTGTTGAACTCTTGTATGAAGGCTCAGAGCCCATAGGGTCTCAGTGAGGAGGAGTTCCACCTGTTAAAGAGGATTCTGGTCTTTGGTATTTCACAGTTTGTAACTTTCTCATATATGTGTTAGTTTAATAGATCATTTCATTTCATCCATCATTCCTGTATCATGTTTTGGAATGCGAGTGGCTCACTGATTTTTGGTGTGGATTTATCCTATTTGATACCCATGCTTGGATTAGTCAAGCGCTTTAAATATGGCTCGTGCATGATATTCTGTTCCACTATTCATCTAAACCGTATTTCTGCTATATTAGTTTCTTTGAGAAAGTGTTTTTAAAATGCTATTGTCATGTATGGATTCTTAGATTGGTAAGCCCATGCATGGTGGTATTGTGTATTTGGATATCATCTCAATGATAACTAATATCTTCTCAATATTTCATTCACTACATACATCCTCTGATAACTTATTTCTGTGAGGTATTTCTGAATTGGCCCTCTTTACAGTAAGTTGTCTCTGAATTGTCTGTTGCTTTTACATTGGAGTTTTGCATATTGCCTCTGCAGTACTCCTTTCTATGTGTCAGTTTCTGAAGGTCTTGGTCCCACTCAGATTAGTATTCCTTGTTTTACAAGAGATAGCATGAGAGCTTTTTATTGATAACTTCCTCTGTTATACCATATGATCCTTGCTATATAAGATGTCCT
Organism: Pinus albicaulis; assembly: GCA_034641835.2. NCBI lineage: Eukaryota > Viridiplantae > Streptophyta > Pinopsida > Pinales > Pinaceae > Pinus > Pinus albicaulis. The sequence continues at coordinate 1,542,635,547 of CM076584.1, forward strand.
AAGCACTGGTCTATCACAACTCTAGGTTGTCTCTAGGAGAGACAACAAGAAGGATCAAGAAGCTACAGCAGGATTACTTGTAGGTATCAATTTGCATGTGTGATTTCCTTTCTATATTTAGCATGCATGGTTATGTATGTGTGTTCTTGGTTCTCTTGTTTTCATTGGCATGGTTTTTGTCTGGTGTGACAGTGTTCTTTAGCCTTGCTTTTCCATTTATGGATAGCCATGATGTGATGCGGTTCTCATGTTTTTTTTCATCTTGATTTCCAAATGGAATCAAAGCTAAGTGGGGGGGTCTCAGGATTCTTCACAAGGCCTAGAAATCCCAATATGGGATACACTTAGATTTGTTTTGGAGAACTCATCATTGGATCAAGAAAGGAAAAGAAGGAAAAAGAGGAAGAAAATAAAAAGCAAGGAAGAGAAGGATCAAGAAGCTACAGCAGGATTACTTGCAAGTATCAATTTGCATGTGTGATTTCCTTTCTATATTTGGCATGCATGGTTATGCATGTGTGTTCTTGACTCCCTTGTTTTCATTGGCATGGTTTTTGTCAGGTGTGACAGTGTTCTTTAGCCTTGCTTTTCCATTTATGGATAGCCATGATGTGATGGGGTTCTCATGTTTTTGTTCAGCTTGATTTCCAAATGGACTCGAAGCTAAGTGGGGGGGTCTCAGGATTCTCCACAAGGCCTAGGAATCCCAAGATGGGATACACGGTAAAGTCTATAAGTGAACACCTCGATTGATCCTAGTAATCCCTTAACTAGTGAATGGTGGAATACATGGTAAAACATAGTGGTGAGTACCCTTGATTGGGCCTAGGAATCCCAGGTTGGAATACATGGTAAATCCCAGAGCGTGGAGATATCATAGGCCTAGGAATCCCTTGACCAGTAATGGCAAGATACGTGGTAAATATGAGAGGTTGAGACAGACAAATTCCTGGCGGTTTAGGTGGAGAGATCTGAAGGCATCCATGCTTTTTTATGGCCTAGTGATCTGGTGAGGATTGTGGTAAGGCATGATTTTATTGATGAGGGTGAGGTGGTTTATCTTCGGGAGGCCCTAGTTGGTTCTTTTGGTTTTGAGTCCCACATTCATGCTTGGAATATGGCACGGGGTTGATTGGCTAAAGAGATATTTGGCTCATCCAATCTATGGTCAGGTGGAACGTGGTAGTCCCATAACGGGTTGGCCTTTGCATTCATTAATAAGAGTTCCTTTCCTTGGAATTTTATGTGTAAAAGTATTGGTTCATATGTGGCATTTATGGTTGTTGTATCCTCATTATTTATGTTGTTTATATGTTGGTTATGAATATGTTTATGAAATTGAACATGTATGGTTCCCATCATGTTTTGATTTGTAAATGGATGAGCAATGAATATATGACCTAATATATGATAATGCAGCTAATGTGATAAGGCATCAGTGCTTCTTAGCGATTCTCAGATGAGTATAAGGCCTCTATGCTCAGGTCTGTTATTATGACATGTAGAATGCATAATCATAATATGTTTGACGAAATGCATGTCATGGCTAGTAGGGGTCTAGTCAAGCATTTTTTCAATAATTTTTATTTGCATCATTGTCTCTATGCTTATTTTCATTTCTGTAAATTCCATGAAGTTATGGGAAGTGACTGGATCCTAGCCCTAGAATTTAGCCTTAAATCTCACAGTTTATAGCATAACACTGGCATAAAAAGGCTATAGTCGCACTCAGGTAGGCTCATGGGAGAGACTAGGACCCTCGGTCTCTTGGAGGGCTTGACAAGGGAGCTATTGGGGCTCTAGGCCCTTGAACTGCTAAGTTTCCTTGGGGATTGGTCACCTGAAAAGGTGGGTTAGCTCCTGGAGGTTCTGTAGGATGTTTGGATGGTCATATTAGTTCTGTTCCATCGGTTCCACTTCCTTAAGGTGACCTAGGACGTTGAATCAGATCATAGTAGCCTCTTGTCACATGTTTACCCCAATAGACTGGTTAACATGGGTAAATGTGGGAGGAGGGTATTACCCCTATAAAGTAGGGGAAATTCTACACGACTCAAGTTAGACACTCAACTCGAATTAACTCTAATTTAATTCAAGGGGAAATTAAATTATAATCTTTCTTGGTGCCATTTTAAACACCAAATTTTCATGCAATGGCCCTTCTTATGATTTCAAAAGTATTTAATATATCCATCCAGATGTGTAACATCCCTCGTCAAAATTCCATGTAAAATTTAATAAAGTAAAAAAAAATACCATGGTCAAGGGTCACTTATTCCAAGTTAAATGTTGGGAAAAGCATCCTAGTGTGCATGTTCATTATGGTTATTATGGCTAAGGAAATTGGAAAAGGATTTGGAAAGGCAAGAGGCATTATTTGGCACTTATTTATGAAAATAATGGAAATTAGGAGAAAAGGAAGGTGAAAGGTCACAGGTTGCATGTGAGGAGGAAAATGAAGGAAAATAATGGAAAATGAAGAAAATGAAGGCCACATTAATAAAAAGGTTTTTGAGGATCAGTTCATGTCTTTTCGTCAGTTCAGTTTTGGAGCTCTCTCTCTATTCTCTTTCTTTCTCTCGCTCTTAGATACTTATATTTTTCTTGGAGCACTTCGGGATTGGATCAAGAAATGAAAAGAAGGAAAAGAGGAAGCAAAGATCAAGCAAGGAAGAGCATGATCAAGGAGCTACAACAGGGTTACTTGCAGGTATCGATTTTCATGTGTGATTTCCTTGCTATATTTGGTATGCATGGTTATGCATGTGTGTTCTTGGTTCTCTTGTTGTCATTGGCATGGGTTTTTCTAGGCGTGACAGTGTTCTTCAGCCTTTCCTTGCAATTTCTGGATAACCATTGTGTGATGTGGTTCTCATTTTTTGGTTGAGCTAGATTGTCGGATGGACTCGAAGTTGAGTGGGGAGGTCTCAGGATTCTTCACATTAAGGCCTAGGAATCTCGGGATTCAATACACGGTATAGCATGTATGTGAACATCTTAATTGAGCCTACAAATCACTTGACCAATGAATGAAGGTATACACGGTAAATATTAGTTGTGAATACCCTTGATTGGGCCTAGGAATCCTAGGTTGGGATACATGGTAAATCCTAGAGGGTGGAGACCTTGTAGGCCTAGGAATACCTTGACTAGATATGGTGGGATACACGGTAAATTCACAAGGTGGAGATTGATAAATTCTTCACAATTTAGGTGGAGAGGTCCAGAGGCATCCATGCTTGTTTATGGCTTAGTGATCCGGTGAGGATTGTGATAAAGCCTAGTTATATTTATGAGGGTGGGGTGGTTTAGCCTCGTGAAGCCCTAGTTGATTATTTTGATTTTGAGTTCCACATTTAGGCTTGAAATATGGCACAGGGATTATTAGCCGAAGAGAGATATGGTTCAACCAATCTATGGTCAGGTGGTACGTGGAAGTCCCAAACCTGGTTGGATTTTGCATTCATTAATAAGAGTTCATTTCCTTGGTATTTAATGTGTAAATGTATTGGTTCATATGTGGTACTTATGGTTGTTGTATCGTTGATATTTATGTTGGTTATATGTTGGTTATGAACATGTTTTATGACAGTGATAATGTACGGTTCTCATCATGTTTTATTTGATAAATGAATGAACAATGAGTATACGAACTAATAGAAAATAATGCAGCTAATGTGATAAGGCTTCAATGCTTCTTAGCGATTCTCAAATAAGTATAAGACCCACATGATCAGATCTATTATTATGACCTATAAATTACATGTTCATGATGTGTTCGACGAAATGTTTGTCATGGTTAGGCTTGGTTAGGTCAAGTCCTTAATCAAGTTTTGTGTTAGAGGATTTTTTTACTGTAATTTATTGTCTTGGAAAGTCTCATCAAGTTTCAGGAAATGGTTTGGATAATATCCCTGAAAAAGTGGCTTAAATATCGCAGTCTCTGGCACAGAAATGGATGAAAAATATTGCAGTCTCTCCCTTGCAGGCATTGTGGGAGCGACTATAGGGTTCTAGTTGCGTGAATGCCTTGTTATAGGAGCAACTGGGGGTTTAACTCATTGAAAGTCTAAGTTAACTTAGGGGTTGGGCACCTGGAGCGGTCAGATTGGTTCCTAGGGGTCCTGTAGAACCTGAGGGAGGTCTGTGAAGTGTTGGTTCTTCGGTTCCACTTCCTTAATTTCACTTAGGGAGTTGAATCATAACATAGTAACTCTTCGTCACATGTTTATCCTAGTGGACTGGTTAGCTTGGGTAAATGTGGGAGGAGGGTGTTACAAAGTGGTATCATAGCATGGTTCAACACTTGGATCGGATGGGAGGAATGTGTTTGTCATGCATACATATCAACTGCATATTTTTTCTTTATGTTGTGGACTATGTTCTAGTTTTCTATGCATGGTGGTGGTCATTGTTGTCATTTTGTCGCCATGTGGAAGTTGATGATGTTGTTGTTGGGATGTGTTTGTCATGAATGCATGTGAGCTGCATATGCATTTGTTATGCATGCTAGCGTCCATAACATGTTATGCATGCATTGTCATGGTTATAGTTGTTGTCCATAAGCTCATTGTAGGAATATTAGCTCATCATGATGTTGTTGGTATGTTATGATGTTGATGTGTTGGTTGAGATAGATTAGGAGATGTAGATCATCAAAGTGAAGTTTCAACACTAGACTTCAAGATGAGAGTATATTGTCATATATGTTTGTATGTTTGGTATGCATGTATTTCAGTTAATGGTTGTTATAATCATTCGGGTTACTTATATTCTTTCCATTCTATTATTATTGTGGTTAGATGTGTGATAAATTCTAGTTGATCAGTGTGATCATATGTACATTCGTCGATTAGTCATGAGGGATTGTAACTTGTTGTTACATGCATTGTGGTCATATGCATGATGGTTATAATAATTGTACTTAGAATCTTGATGTTATATGTAGCATGATAATTTGGCTTGGCCTATGAAGATGGTTAGGGTTATGAAATTCAAGTATGAGTTGACATATTTTTGTTATTGTGTTGTACTAATATATACTGATTGTGCATATGTGATTGTTATGCATGACTGACAATTGTTTATGAGTTTATGATGTGAACATGTTAGCTAGTTAATATTATGGATATAATGACCTTATTTATGTTTGAATTGATATGTTGTGAAGTTATATCATGATAATCTAGATTGATTTTGTAGAAAAAATAACATCCCCTGAGATACATTAAGGTATGAGCTTGATTATGTCATATACTTGGTGCTTGAATATTTGATTATGTAGTTTATTTGGTGTTTGAGTGTTTTATTATGTCATCTAGTTTATTTATATAATAACATGGTACATTTACAGTTTGTTTGAATGTTTGATTAATTGCATGATATGAGTATGTGTCTGTAAGATTGCTTGAAGAAATGATCTAGTTTTAAGCTGGTTGTACTAACACATATGTGTTGAGATAGTTGATATGTACTTGAGTGTAAGTAGGTGATAGTTGTAGCATTATGTATTATGACTGAAGAATGTGAGTTAATTATTGACTATGACATGGTTGTTAAACTTGGTAAAGTTTGGTTTCAAATTGATAGATATTTTGTCTTGATATTTAGAACATGTGGTTGACATGTGTGTCTCGTTACAAGGCAGCGTGTTTAGCACAACAAGGTAAGATAATTGGTATAATGTTATATTTATTTATGCACTGGCAGTTATGTGTTTATGGTAGTATGATGCAGTGGATTTCATGACAAGAGATTGCCATGAAATATTGAAGGAGGCTCAAGTTGAGCTTCCCTTGGAAGCACTGGAAACCATGGGGATTGAGTCATGGTGTTTGTTTCCAGTCTTGTGCTTTTGGTCTTTTCTGATTTGTTACGCTTGATTTGCGGCTTTGTTTATGTATGCTGCAAGGCCTTTCCACTTTGTTTGTATTGTCATATTTCTATAGGTTTTCATGGTTTTTTTCTTGTTTGCTTTTGTTCTTTCCTTTTATGTTTTGAGGTTCTTGGGAATTGGTTGGGAATGAGGAAAGTTAATGGAGCTTAGGGAGAGTTGAATGAGACCCAACAGGTGATGCAAGACTCAGATGAAGCTCGGTGCATGAGTAAGGACAGTTGAAGGAAAGTTTATGATGGTGAATTGGATTGGTTGGGTTCATTGTTGTAAATGGACAGTGGCAATATAGTCAGGAGAAAGGTAATCAAGTAAGGTGAAGTGAATAGACTTGTGGTGTCAAATGCCTTGTATATGTTGGGGACTTTTGTTTTCAATGTTGTGCATACTACGCATAGATAAAGGGAGTTCTTTTAACCTTGAACTTATGATATCCGATAATTATGTTGTGATCATAATTATGATAATGTCTATATATGTATATATGCATGTATGTATGTTGATGTCTAACGGGATCATGATTGTTTTATGTCGATGTTTATATATGCATATATGTATGTATGTAGTTTACTGACAAGGTCGTTAGGATTGTTTTGTACTAGTGTTCATATGTATATATATGTGTGTATGTATGTTGTTGTCTGACTAGGTGGTCATGGATCATCATTGTTTCATGTCGATGTTTATATGTATATATATGTATGTACATAAGTCGTTATCTAATAGAGTCATCAAGATTCATTCTTGTGGAGGAATCGTTGCTTATGCAGATCAATGGTATGAAGAGGCTCTTGGTTTATGAGGAATCAATTGGGAAGAGTAGCCCTGAAAGATCTACAAGTTTAGTACCATGTGGATATGAATTAATTTTACATGTTTGTACTATGCCTATGTTTATGTTATGGACAGGTAATTTTGAGGGATACATCAGCAGAACGGAAGCATTGTGATCCATGGCATGTTGGAATATGCATGAATAGTGAAAGGACCCTAGAATCAAGGTTGCTTGGTAGAGTCAGTGTGTGGTCTATGGATGTGCAATACTATTTTTGTGTATATGTTGTACTTGTGATGTTGTGTACATGTGTTTTTGTGTATATATGGTATTGTGTATATGTTTTTTATGCAATGTTATGTACAGATGGCATTGTGTACATGTTGTTTATGAAATGATATGTATAGATGGAATTGTGTACAAGTTTATTCAATGTTATGTATAGATGGTGTTTTGTACATGTTGCTTATGCAATGTTATGTATAGATGGTGTTGTGTACATATCGTACTAAGCGCTTGTTGGATATGCAGTGTTGTGTGCACATGGTGCTATGTACATGTTGGATATGTGGTGCTATATACATATGGTGCTTTTTGCATGTTGCATATGCGGTGTTGTGTACATACAACGTGGTCTGCATGTTGTGAATATGGTGCTATGTACATGTGGTCTTGTGTGTATGATTGTACATGTGGCGTTATGTGCATGTGGTGTCATGTACATGTTGTAGAGGGGGTGATGTGTGCAGGTGGTGTTGTGTACATGTCGTGCATGTGGTTTTGTGTACTCGTCATGCATATGGTGATTTGTACATGTGGTGTTGTGTACACATTGTACAAGTGGCGTTGTGCACATGTGGTGTTGTTTACACATTGTGCAGGTGGTGTTGTGTACATATTGCATAGGTGGTGTTGTATACAGAAGTTACTATGTACATGTTGTACATATGGTATTGTTGTACATGTGGTAGTGTGTGCGTGTCGTACATGTTTTTTTGTGTACATATGGTATTGTGTGAATGTTGTACATGTTTTTTTATGTACGTGTGGTATTGTGTATGTGCATTGCATAGTTGTTGTATCGTGACATTTGTATTTCATTGCGTCGTACACTAGGTGTATGTGTATGCATTGTGTTGTGTTGTACATTGGGTGTAGGTGTATGCATTGTGTTGTATCGTACACTGGGTGTAGGTGTATGCATTTTATTGTTTCATACACTGGGTGTAGGTGTATGTGTTGTTTAGTACACCAAATTCAGGTGTATGTGTATTATTGTACGTCGGATGTAGGTGTATGTGTTGTATGTCAGGTGTAGGTGCATGTATTGTATGGTGTTGTATTTCATTTGTGGATGCACCTGTTGTGATGTACATTTTGTGTATGTGTACGTGATTGAAGAGAAGCAAAGGCACTGGGTGATTTTCGGGTGTGGCAATTGATTTGGTGTGTACAAAAAGAAAAAAAGTAGAAGTTAAGGATCGATTAAGGGATAATTATCAGTATTTTATTTCAATTTTATTTTGCATGTGATATATGATTCTGATTTATGATGATTATATGTGATTTATGATTCTGGTTTGTGATGATTTAATGGGATTCATGATTTTAATTTATGATGGTTTCGTTTTGAGCTAACCAGATGGGATATGTTTATACATGATGATATAATCAAATAGCTAGTTTGACTTGTTGTGACAGGAAATGAACAGAATTGCAAGTGTACCTTATTGACGAACTACCAATGAGGTATGATGTGAATTTACTTAAATTTATTTTGAATCTAATGGCAGTTATGTGTTTGGTACAAGAAAGCATGGAATGCCTAGTTGGGTGATTGGAACTGACTGCAAGAATTAGAAGCAACAATAAAATCAATTGGAACAAGTAGTAGTAAGTTAGTAAAGAATTTTAGGAGCAGGGCCATTGTGGGACATTGGTACCCAATAGTTTCCATTGATTTCCATGAGCATGCTATGATCGGTATGATGGTTTTGAGGTAGGTATATGCCTTGGTTGTTTGACCTTCCGATGCGAGGAAGCCCTGCCAAGGGATGGATCTCCCTGGATAAGGTATGTTGGGGAACTTGGAAGGTGAGTGACTGTACGTAAGGGGGTGACCGGATTGCCCGAGGGAATGTGTAGCAGAGAAGGGAGGTTAGGGATGGGTTTTTTTTGGTCATTAACATTTTCATATTGAATCAGATTCACATTGGGAGTGTGCCCTGGAAAAATGATCCGGTAACTGTTCACTGAGAGGACAACAGCGCAGGATTGTAGCATTGGACATTGGATGCAAGATTTGAATTTGGAAGTGGATTCTTCACTTCCTAGGAAGCAGGTGAATCCTGGCACTGCATTTAGGGTGGAGGTATGAGCCTCTGGATTCCCTTGTTGTTGATATGGGCATCATATCCTTTTATTTGCTAGTTGAGCACATGTGGATATGTATCTTATTCTAAATATTGTATCGAGCTATATTTATAAATCTCCATAGACAATATGTTTATTTTTTGGTTGAGAAAATGTGTTCGTTATTGTAAATACCATAATGAGATGTGTTATAAAGCTCCATTAAATAGTATGATTTTCATGTTTTTAGCAAGTGGTCATTGTAAATACTGCAACAAGTTGTGTTATAAATCTCCATGGGAAGTATGTTTTTCTTTCAAAAGTCTTGTTGGTTGTAGGTGTAATTAAACACCGAGGAAGGTGTTCCCCTAAGGGGGAGGGTTTTGTAACAACCCAGGTCAAGATTCCATGTAAAATTTATTAAGGAAAAAACAAGACCATGGTCATGGGACACTTATTCCAAGTTGAATGTTGGGAAAAACATCCTAGTGTGTATGTTCATTTCAGTTATTATGGCAAAGGCAATGGAAAAGGATTTGGAAAGGAAAGATGCATTATTTGGAATTTATTTATGAAAATAATTGAAATTAGGAGAAAAGGAAGGTGAAAGGTCACAGGTTGCATGTGAGGAGGAAAATGAAGGAAAATAATGGAAAATGAAGAAAATAGAGGCCACATTAATAAAAAGGCCTTTGAGGATCAGTTCATGGCTTTTTGTAAATTCAGTTTTGGACCTCTCTCTATATTCTATCTCTCTCACACTCTTGGATACCTAGAGTTTTATTGGAGAAATTTAGCATTGGATCAAGAAAGGCAAAGAAGGAAAATAGGAAGCAAAGATCAAGGAAGGAAGAGCGGGATCAAGCAGCTACATAGGGATTACTTGCAAGTATCGATTTGCATGTGTGATTTCCTTTCTAGATTTGGCATGCATGGTTATGCATGTGTGTTCTTGGTTCTCTTGTTGTCATTGCCATGGATTTTTCTAGGTGTGACAGTGTTCTTCAGCCTTACCTTGCCATTTCTAGATAGCCATGGTATGTGTTGAGCCCCAAATATGTCCTTTTCTTTCACCAAATTTCACTTCATTTCCTTTGTCCTTTATCAGTTATAGGCTTAAAAGATCAATAGGATTGATTAAAGTCACTTTAGGAATGCATACAATAACTGACTTACTAAACTTTTGTGGTCTTGTTGTTGTAGTAATTTTTGATCGTAGCTATCTTCATGTTCGCACAGGTTACAGGTGTAACTTAAAGGAAAAATGAATATGGTTGAATTCCAGAACTCACCTACATCATTCCTTGACCTCTATGAAGTCTGAGCAAAAATCTGCAAGTGGTTATGCACGTGGAGGAAACCCAAACTAAGAAGTAGATTCCTACCAGGACAAGGACTCTACAGATGTCTTCAGCAAAGTACGAGGCCTCCACAAGAGTTCTAATTTGATTTTAATTGAAAAAAAAAATTATCCCTATTTCTTCTCTAGGGCAGTTATGTATTTCTCTTATAAGAATAACTTGGAAACCGAGAGACAGTTAGTCAATTGATGTTTCATTGTTAAGTTGTCCAAGACCGTAATACTCTGTTTTTGGAAGCGTTTTCCTTTACTGAAAGAAGAACAACTTTAATACATGATCTGAAGAAATATTGAGGAGATTTGTGTGCTAAACTGGTGGTAGAGGGCCCCTACTGCCCGAGAGGCTCTGTGCATATTTTTTAGATAAGTAACTTTAGCTATGTTTCATTCCTAATTTAGGCAGTTTTCTGAACTTTATGTTTTATGCTCACTTACATTGAATGTTACAGCTAGTCTTGTTCTTATGAATTGTTCCAAAATACAACTAACACTAAATGAGATAGAGCTGTAGTATTTCAGAAATTAATTGCATTTTAGTTCAGCTGTAGTATTTCGGAGGTTAATTGCATATTAGTTCAGTTTTGTTTAATGTATTTTAAGTTTTATTAGCTAGTTGTATTATAGTTCTGTTACATTAGACTTAAAGGCCTTCATTATTTACAAACTGCTCTTGTTCTTAATCTCTGCTAATACATCATTATCATAGGAACAAGAATTGGTAATGTCATTTTGAAGTCTTGAATGTTCCACAATTTCTCATAATTTTACAAACTTGCCTTTTTCCAAAACCATTCCAAAATATTTCTAACCCTTGAATGAGGCTTAATAGTGACATTTTGAGTTGCGGAATGGATTAATTTTAGTGTCATAAGTTAATTTAGAGTAGGGTTCCTTACTATGTTACAGATAATCTTTTCCAAATGTGTTCCAACAAATTTCTAACCATGGATGAGATTTTCTCTATGATAATTGTAAGTTGTTGTTTACTTGGAAGAACCTCATTGCATTAAAATTATCCCTTTCTCAAGTTGTTCCAACATACTTCTAGTGAAATGAATTGGACTGAGTTCATGTTATGAGTTATTTTTCTTGTCAAGTTTTTAAATCTGTGAATTAGCATTTTTTGTTCTTAGGTGCCATACATAGTTTAGAATAGATTTTGCTCTGTTTTAGTGTGACCAATAACTTCTCTTTGTCAAACACTTAGTTCTTTTCCTCTTAACATAAAAACAAAAAACCAAAAACATTAGAAAAACACTAAACACAACGAAGTAGGAAGCAAATACCTAGGCACATATAGTGCACTTCACTTCAACAATTTACTAGCCCTGGTTGACAATTTACGACATCAATTTAGGAACACTAAGTTGAGCAGACATTTTGGCGCTGTTGCCGGGGAAGTGTAACTAGGTAGCCTTGTTTCTTACCTCCCAAAAACAATGATATGCGTAGAGAAAGAGACTCAAGGGGTATATTCATAAGAAGCAGAAGCTTGATTCCTAGAACACCACTTGTGCCACCAAGACCAAGAGGCATCACACCTCCAACTCAAACCCACATCCCATACTCCACTGATCATAGACTTCCAGAGGACTTAAGATCAAAAATTCCATCAGAAGAACCTTCCACTTCATGCACTGAATCTATCCTAGAAGAAGATTCAAGAATCCCTGCTAGACATAAACTTTTCCACTTCCACAGGAGAATCAACCATGGCAGAAGAAGGGGGAGGAGGAGTCTTTAATGGAGAACATACACTATTTGGAGGGGGTAGAGGTAGAGATAGAGGAGAAGGAGGTAGAGGTGCAGAAGGAGAAGGAGGTAGAGGTGAAGAAGGAGGCAGAGGAAGAGGTAGAAGGGAAATGGGAAGCTCTTTTGGGTTTCCTATAGTAGATGAAGAAACCAATGCAACTATGAAAAACATTTCACCCTCTGTCCTTCCAAAATTTTATGGACTCAAAAGTGAAGATCCTGAAACCTTCCTATTTTAATTTGAAGTCCTATGTAGAACCTATGATTACTTACAAGATGCTCAAAAACTTAAACTATTCCCTTCAACATTAAAATGAGCAGCATTAAAATGGTTTATGAGTTTGATCAACAGTTCTATTAGGACATGGGAAGACATGAAACATGCATTTCTAGAGAGGTATTTAGATTACTGTATGCCAGTCAACCATAAGGAGGAAGTGTTTAAAATGCTACAAAAAGAGGATGAAAACCTGGAATATTTGTTGGAGAGGTTTAACTACAACATCAAAAGAGAAAAAATGGAAAACCTAGACCAAGATACCTTGAAAGCTCTCTTGTTGAAGACAATTAGGGATGAATGGCTAGATATCCTTAATATGATGGGAAAAGGGGATATATCTCAGCTCACATTACCTGAAATAGCTAAATTATGTATCAACCTTTCAAGAGAGAAATCTAAAACTGTAAAAGGACCAAGAGACCGTGCTATTGCAAGGGCAAGTAAGTTTGCTTCTGGGACAGTAAGTAGGGCATAAATAGGACATATGCTTGATGAATTCAAGTCTGAAATTTTAGGGAGTCTTAGTGAGCAAATAGATACCCTCAAGCTACAAAACAAGCAAAAAGCTGAATCTGATGCCTTAGCAGTCTTTTGTCCCAAATGTAGAAAGAAGCATGCCTTGAGAGAGTGCCCTTTGGATGAAAAAGTAGTATATACTTGTGTAATTTGTTCAAAAAAACATGAGACCAAGAGTTGTCCTTCACTTCCTGGTCTTAAAGTTGTCTTTCAAGAAGAAACCCCTACAAATTCCACATAATCTCTCAATTTTGTCTCTAGGAGGCCTTGGCAAGGACCTCAAACACAAGGATTCCATGATCAGCTGTATAATCAACCCCCACCAAACCTTGGCCCCAATTCCAAAATCAATCTCAAACTTGGGCACAAGGAGCACAAAATACCTATGGAAGATACTCTCAGTACTATCAATATCCACCATCCTATCCACCATATCCACATTTCCCTCCTCAACAAAATCTTCAACAAAATCCTCAAAAGAATCCTCAAAATCCACAACATCAAAATTCACCACTTCCATTACCATTTCCTCAGAAAACAAATAGGTTGCCTGCCCAACCTATACCAAACCCCAACAATAAAAATCCTCAGAATACATACATGATAGAAGGACAACAGTTTCCAACCTATTTGATCACTTCTTTAGACCTTAATGATGTTCAACTTAGGTCTGGAAGAATACTTGAAAAGAAGAAACCTTTTGTAATCATACAAGAAAAAAACAACTCTGAGGAAGATTCTCTACGGGTAAATAAAAGTCTTGAAGAAGACACATCTTTTCAAGACCCAAACATTGAAAAATCAAAACAAAAAGAACCAATATTTTCAACTCCTATATTAGAGCAACCATCAACATCCACCTCTATACCTCCCTTTCCAGAAAGATTACAAATTGATAGGGGTGTAGAAAAAAAAATTATGGTGCCTAATTATGATTTCCTAGATGATCTGAGAAATGTTTGTATTAAGATCCCATTATTACAAGCTATCAAGGAAATTCCAATTTTAGCAAAAACAATAAAGGAGTTGAGCATGAAAAAAACAGGAAAAAGAATCAAAGAGACAAAGAAAATTCAACTAGCAGGAAAAATATACATCATGATGGGTACATTTACATTCCAGTGATTTGGACTCATGAAATCCATGAAAGAATACACATCATGGAACCTGAGATCCAAAACACATCTATTGATTTATAGCACCAATATCACAGTAGACAAATCATGATAAATCAAATCTCCAATCTTTCTTTAGACTCCACATTATTATAATTTTAGTCACAAGTATTTGCATCAAAACTCATGGCATAGAAGACATTCCAGTTGTCTCAGAGACTGATATCCCGTGGATTTTTAAGATCCCAATCTAAGAACAATCAGATAGTATCCTATTATATTAGGAAGACTTGGCTAGCTGCCAATTACAAGTGCTCATTATTGTGAAGATCCAGCAGATATGCATCTCTGCTGGTAGCTCAACCAAGAAATTACCTCGTATCCTCAAACAGTATAAATTTCAATTAGATGATACGCAGTGGATTGAAGATGAAGAAGACATACAACCTCTTCACAAATTCAAATATGAAGCACAACCATCCTAACACTTTAAAATTTTTTGATTGCTCTTATAAAAACAGAAGTGAACAATTTCAAGAAGAATCCAACATTGAATTTTTATCATCAAGACAGATGTCTCTTTACTCCATGGATAAATTTGGCAGCTCTACAATTGAGATATTTCCAGGCAAAACTTTAAACATAAACAAGAACCTAGAGAAATCTCAACAAGAAGAGCTAGTCAAGATATTACAGAGATATTCTTCTGCATATGCATGGGAGTACACTGATATGAAAGGGATAAGCCCCAAGACTTGCACTCATCACATCTACATAGAGGAAAATTGTAAACCAATTAGACAACCTCAAAGACGGATGAATCCAAATCTTAGGGAAATTGTTAAAGAAGAATTATAGAAATTGTTAAATGTCAACTTTATCTATCCCATTTCAGATAGTCAGTGGGTTTCTCCTTTGGTAATTGTGCCAAAGAAAAATGGTAAATGGAGGGTATGTATTGACTACCGGGAATTAAACAAAGCTACTCTTAAAGATCATTTTCCTTACCCTTCATAGATCAGGTGTTAGATACATTAGCTAGCAAAAAGTACTTCTCATTTTTAGATGGGTTTAGTGGTTATAACAAAATTCAAGTAGCACTTGAAGATCAAGAAAAAACCAAATTTACCTGTCCTTGGGGTACCTATGCTTACCGAGTATTTCCATTTGGACTATGCAATGTACCCGCAACATTTCAAAGGGCAGTACTAGGAATATTTTCAGATCTAATACATGATTGTGTAGAGGTATATATGGATGATTTCACAGTCTATGGAAACACATTTGAAGAAGCCCTAACAAACTTGGAAATTTTTTTAAAGAGATGTAAAGAAGCAAATCTTTCACTAAGTCATGAGAAGTTTTTTATGATGTTTACTGAAGGAATTGTTTTGGGGCATCACATTTCAGGGGATGGGATTAGAGTTGATGAGTCAAAAGTTGAAGTCATCTCTAACTTATCTGTTCCAAGTTGTCAAAAAGATGTTATGAGTTTTCTAGGATTTACAGGATATTATCGAAGGTTTATAGAAAACTTCACCAAGATAGCATCTCCACTTTTCAAATTACTTACCAAGGACTGTGAATTCAAGTGGAATCCTGATTTCCAGTTAGCCTTTGAGACCCTGAAAACAAAAATATCTGAAGCACCTATTTTAAGGGGACCTAACTGGAAGTTACCTTTTCATATTTCAACAGATGCCTCAGATACAACTTTAGGAGCAGTATTGGGACAAAAAGACTTGATTCCTTATGCCATATACTATACAAGTAAAAATTTGACTCCTTCAGAGTTAAATTATACTGTAACTGAAAAAGAGTTCTTAGTTGTTGTTCATGCCATAAATAAATTCAGACACTATATAACAGGCTATGAAACTTTTGTTCACACATATCACTCTACAATTAAATATCTAATGAACAAATCAATTACTAATGGCATAGTCATAAGATGGTTATTGCTTTTACAGGAATTCAACATTACCATTCTAGATAGGCCTGGGAAACAAAATACAGTAGCCAATTTCCTATTTAGACTCCAAAACATCAAAGACAATACTCTAGTTGAAGATAAATTCCCTGATGAATATATTTTTGCAATTTCTACTCAAACTCCTTGGTTTGCTGACATTGCTAATTATTTAGTTTCAAGGAAATTTCCTTCAATAATGAATACAAGAGACAAAAGAAAGATCATTTATGACAGTGCAAAATATTCATGGGTTGCTAATGAGTTATACAAAACAGGTCCATACTTTATCATCAGAAGATATGTTCGAGAAGATGAGATGCCTGAGATTCTCAAGGCATGTCTTGATGAACCTTGTGGCGGACACTTTGCTGATAAAAGGACAGCTTATAAGGTCCTTCATTTAGGATACTATTGGCCATCCCTTTTTAAATATGCTAAAGAGTATGTCAAAAGGTGTGACAGTTGCCAAAGAGTAGGGAAACCTTCTCCTTCAGGTGAGATGCCATTGCAGCCTCAGGTACATATTGAACTTTTTGAGAAATGGGCTTTAGATTTTGTAGGACCTATTAGTCCTCCATCAAGACAAAAGAAATATATATTAGTTTGCACTGATTATGTTACCAAATGGGTAGAGGCCAAGCCATTAATTTCTGCTATTGAAGCATCTGTAGTTAATTTTCTTTTTGAGGATATTTTTACTTGTTTTGGTGTCCCAAGAGAAATTGTTACAGATCAAGGAGCTCAATTCACATCAAGGCTAGTGGAACAAATTATGGAGAGGTACAAAATCAGACACAGAAAATCTACCCCTTATCATCCACAAGAAAATGGTCAAGTGGAATCTACTAATAAGTTCATTGAAGGGATCCTAACAAAGACTATTCATTTACATAGAAGAGATTGGGCAGACAGACTTCCTGAAGCCTTGTGGGCCTATAGAACTACATGGAGAAGCACAACAGGCTATACTCCTTATGAACTTGTTCATGGAAAACAAGTTTTGTTTCCCATAGAGTTTCAGATTCAAACTTTTAAAATGGTAGTTCAGCTAGGACTTGATCTAACAGAGGCACAAAAGCACAGATTGGAGCAGATTAATGAATTGGATGAGATTAGACAAGATGCAGTCCAGGAAACAAGTATAGTCCAACAACAAAGGACTAGATGGCATGATAAGTACATCAAGGGAAATAAATTCATAGAAGGTGATTGGGCCCTCTTGTTTGATTCAAATTTCAAATATTTTCAAGGTAAATTCCAAACACATTGGCTTGGGCCATATGAAATTATGAAATTTTTTGATAATGGAGCAATAAAAATCAGGACAATAGATGAAGAGAAGGTCACTTTTCTTGTAAATGGTCATAGATTGAAGTTGTATCATAAGCCACTTTCAAGAGAAGAATTTGTCAAGAGATTCCAGGAAAACAGTGATGTGAAGTTAATGAAGAAGAATTCTTCTTCTTCATCAACTTAATTGAATTTTCTGAATTCAAATGCATGAAAAAAAACAAATAAAAAAAATAAAGTATAAACATGAAAACTAATCAATGTTTAGCATGTTTATACAGAAAAGATAAAGTGAAAATCAGAATCCTTCTGACACTTTAGCTTTTCAAATTTGTTCTTTTCCTACAAGCAGCTATCACAAAATCATAAGTGTAGACCCATTTTATATATCATATTCCACTTATGATCCATTTCACTCCATCATGTCTCACTTCATTCATATTTCATTCACTCCATTCATCCATACTTCATTCACTCCATTCCATGGTCCATTTCATTTTCATTTCAAACTTTTAAATTTGATCTCTTCCTGCAATTGAGTATTACAAATCATAAGTTGCAGGCCACTTTTCATATTTCATTCCAATTTACACCTATGATCCATTTCATTCCATTATAATTCACTTCACTCATGCTCCATTCCACCATATTTCATGATCCAGTTTATTTCATTTCATACTACTCTCCATCCATGTTTCAAATCATTTCATTTCATGTTTCAAAGCTTCTACAGGTATATTCTGCAGCCAGATATTTTGCAGCCAGACATTCTGCAGCCAGATACCCTGCAGGAAACTATCCAGCAACCACTTGTTCAGCAGCAAATTGACCCTGCACACCTATGTCAACAAGAAAAATCAAAGGGATTATGAAGACTGAAGGATCAGTGATTTTCAAAGAAAAACAAAGCATATTAAAACCATAAAAATCAAAGGAAAGGCTAAGGTAAAGATTGTGAAATTATAATAACAGATTATGAAAGTTATAGTATGGTTAAGTTATATGTATGTTTCATAAAGTTATTTTAATTATTCATATTGATCGAGCTTATCATAAAATCCTTGGAAAAAATCCCTTCCATTCCGCCATACCAAATCATCATTTATTAAAAATTAACGGTTAGTACTGAAGTGACCTATTAGGTCACGTCACTAACCCGAAGTATTCAGTGATGATTTTGAAATTCACACGAGATTTTTCCGTGGTCTTTTCCTCCATGACAGCTCTCAAACTCATTAATTTGTGTGAATCACCCCCACCGTATTTCACTCATCCCATAACCACTTCATGTCATCTTTCCATAGCCAATTCCTGCTGCATAAACAGAGAAGTCATCTTTGGGGTGAAAACAACTCTCTACAGTCATTTTTACCGTGAATAGAAGAGCAGTAACGGAGCAGTAAATTGAAGGTTGAGAAAAGAAGCCATGGGTCTCATTGTAAAGTCCGAACCAATCGGAACCAAATACTTAGAGGGTTACCCACAGATTAGAGAGATGCTACAGCAGGTTGGTTGGTTATAGTTTTTGGAAAATTTCAATGGTTTTCATAAGGAGGTAACCAAGACATTTGCACGGTCCTTCAATGGATCAAAAGTTGAAATAGGAGATGTCAAGTTCACTATTACAGAATCCTTCATTGCAGAAGCAGCAGAATTACCAAGGCAAGGTGAACGATGGTTCAAAAACAAGGAATTTCACAATGAGGCATGGAGGCAAATGCTCAAAACACCAGGTATGGATGTTTCAGTTTTCAAGAAGGGCATTCCTAGCTCAGCACTGAATAATAAATGGAGAAATATGTTGCTTATTTTGCAAAAGTTTATAACTTGTGAGGGAAGGTTTGGTACCCTATATGTTTATCACACTTGGCTTATGATGCATTTCCTAGATGAAAAAATCAATTTATCTTTTTTCTTACTTCATAGCCTAAAGAGAATGGCTTCTAATGTCCAAAAGAGGGTTCAATTTTTGGAAACCACCTTATATCACCATGGCCTAGTTAAAATCCTAATTAAGCATCATTTGAGAAAGGTGGGAGACAATTGGGATGAGTTCCTCTTGAGGAATCACTTTGAAGAACCCAAGGAATCTCCATCTGAAGGCAAACTTTCAAGAAGATGCAGGAGAGGGAAAATTTCCAAATCTGTTGAACTTAAAACTGGTAAGTCCATACAAGAGGACAATGAGGAGATTATCTCTGAGAAATTGGCTAAAATTAAGAAATAGCTTAAAAAGGAAAAGATAATAAGAAAGTATGCTAAGGAGAGAGGTGAGGGACCATCTAAACTAAGACGAAGCCATAGGCTTAGAGGCATATTGAAGAATACAACAGTTAAGAAAACAGGCATCATAGACATTGAAGATGAAGAGACACCAACTGATAGATCTCCTGAGTACCAGTACGAAGAGGATCTTGATGAAGGAACTTCGGAGATAGACCCAGCACAACAACAAATCTATAATTATGTTGAGTCATTAGAAAAGAGAGCCTCAGAAAGCAGAGGAAGAACTCCTAGTCCACCAGGATCTACAATTGAAGTACTAAGAAGAGAAAATATGAATTAGAAGTACTCAATAGGCATATAAGGAATGAAAATGAAAATTTAAAGGAACAAGTCAAACTGAAGAGTAACATGAACACAACTCTCTCTCTGCAAATGGAAAAATTGTACAAGGCTAGTGAAAAGTTGAAGAAGAAAAACAAAAAGTTGAGCAGGGCACTTATAAATTTGAGATTCAAGTTGGTCATAAGGAAACCTATGATGCCATTGAACACCAAGCAAAGCATAAAAAGGAGGCTAGATGTCCTAGCAGAAGTTTCAGAATACATGGATTGATTGCATGAGGACATGCAAAAGTTTTGCAGTGGGGGTATCTTGAGCCCCAAAGATGTCATTTTCTTTCACCAAATTTCACTTCATTTCCTTTGTCCTTTATCATTTATAAGCTTAAAATATCAATAGGATTGATTAAAGTCACTTTAGGAATGCATACAATAACTGACTTACTAAACTTTTGTGGTATTTTTGTTGTAGCAATTTTTGACTAGACTTAGCTACAGAATGCAGCCATTCTGTAGCTAGTCACCTATTCTGCAGCTATCTTCATGTTCACACAGGTTACAGGTGTCACGTAAAGGAAAAAAACATATGGTTGAATTATAGAACTCGCCTACATCATTCCTTGCCCTCTACGAAGTCTGAGCAAAAATTTGCAAGTGGTTATGCACGTGGAGGAAACCCAAACTAAGAAGTATATTCCTACCAGGACAAGGACTATACAAATGTCTTCAGCAAAGTACGAGGCCTCCACAAGAGTTCTAATTTGATTTTAATTGAAAAAGACACTTATCCTTATTTCTTCTCCAGGGTAGTTATGTATTTCTCTTATAAGAATAACTTGGGAAACCGAGAGACAGTTAGTCAGTTGATGTTTTATTGTTAAGTTGTCCAAGACCGTAATACTCTGTTTTTTGAAGTGTTTTCCTTTAATGAAAGAAGAACAAATTTAATACATGATCTGAAGAAATATAGAGGAGATTCGTGTGCTAATATGGTGGTAGAGGGCCCCTACTGCCCGAGAGGCTCTGTGCATATTGTTTAGATAAGTAACTTTAGCTCTGTTTCGTTCCTAATTTAGGCAATTTTCTGAACTTTATGTTTTATGCTCACTTACATTGAATGTTACAGCCAGTCTTGTTCTTATGAATTGTTCCAAAATACCACTAACACTGAATGAGATAGAGCTGTAGTATTTCAGAAATTAATTGCATTTTAGTTCAGCTGTAGTATTTCGGAGGTTAGTTGCATATTAGTTCAGTTCTGTTTAATGTATTTTAAGTTTTATTAGCTAGTTGTATTCTAGTTCTGTTACATTATACTTAAAGGCCTTCATTATTTACAAACTTCTCTTGTTCTTAATCTCTGCTAATACATCATTATCATAGGAACAAGAATTGGTAATGTCATTTTTAAGTCTTGACTGTTCCGCAATTTCTCATAATTTTACAAACTTGCCTTTTTCCAAAACCATTCCAAAAGATTTCTAACCCTTGAATGAGGCTTAATAGTGACATTTTGAGTTGCAGAATGGATTAATTTTAGTGTCATAAGTTAATTTAGAGTAGGGTTCCTTACTATGTTACAGATAATCTTTTCAAATGTGTTCCAACAAATTTCTAACCATGGATGAGATTTTCTCTGTGATAATTGTAAGTTGTTGTTTACTTGGAAGAACCTCATTGCATTAAACGTATCATTTTCTCAAGTTGTTCCAACATACTTCTAGTGAAATGAATTGGACTAAGTTCATGTTATGAGTTATTTTTCTTATCAACTATGAATTAGCATTTTCTGTTCTTAGGTTCCATACATAGTTTAGAATAGATTTTGCTCTGTTTTAGTGTGACCAATAACTTCTCTTTGTCAAACACTTATTTCTTTTCCTCTTAACATAAAAACACAAAACCAAAAACATTAGAAAAACACTAAACAAAACGAAGTAGGAAGCAGATACCTAGGCACATATAGTGCACTTCACTTCAACAGTTTACTAGCCCTGGTTGACAATTTATGACATCAAGTTAGGAACACTAAGTTGAGAAGACAATATGATGGAGTTCTCATATTTTGGTTGATCTGGATTTTCATATGGACTCGAAGTTGAGTGGGGTGGTATCAAGATTCTTCACAAGGCCTAAGAATCCTGAGATGGTATACACGGTAAAGCTTGTATGTGAACACCTCAAATGAGCCTAGGAATCCCTTGACCGGTGAATGACGTCATACATGGTAAATATTAGTGGTGAGTACCCTTTATTGGGCCTAGGAATCCCTGGACCAGTAATGGTGGGATACACAGTAAATCCGATAGGTTGATACAGAAAAATTCCTCATGGTTTAGGTGGAGAGATCCGGACGCATCCATGCTTGTTTATGGCTTAGTGATCCGGTAAGGATTGAGATTAAGCCTGGTTCTCTTGATGAGGGTGAGGTGATTTAGCCTCAGGAAGCCTTGGTTGATTCTTTTGGTTTTTAATCCCACATTAATTCTTGGAAAATGGAACGGGGGTGACTGGCCGAAGAGAGTTTTAGTTCAGCCAATCTATGGTCGGGTGGTATGTGGAATTCCCAAACCTAGTTGAATATTGCATTCATTAATAAGAGTTCCTTTCCTTGGTATTTCATGGGTAAATGTATTGGTTCATATGTAGTATTTATTTCTAATGTATCCTTGATATTTTTGTTGGTTATATGTTGGTTATGAACATTTTCTTATGGCAGTGATAATATATGGCTATCATCATGTTTTGGTTGATAAATGAATGAAAAATAAATATATGACCCAATAGATGATAATGCAGCTAATGTGATAAGGCATCAAAGCTTCTTAGTGACTCTCAAATAAGTATGACACCCCTATGCTCATAGTTATTATTATGACCTATCGATTACATGTTCATGATTTGTTCGACGAAATGTATGTCATGATTATGCTTGGTTAGGTCAAGTTGTTGATCAAGTTTTGTGTTATGGGCTCTGTCTTGGTGTCACTGATTGTCTTGGAAAGTTTCATCAAGCTCTAGGCAGTGGTTTGGAGACTACCACTGAAAAAGTGGCTTAAATCTCGCAGTATTTGGCATAGAACTGGCTGAAAAATATTGTAGTCTCTCCCTTGTATCCATTGTGAGAGTGAATATAGGGTTCCATTCATATGCATGCCTTTTTATGGGAGCGAATGGGGGTTTAACTCATTTAAAAACTATATTAACTCAGGAGTTGGGCACCTAGAGTGGTGGATTGGCTACTGGGGGCCATGTATCACTCGAGGGAGGTCTTTGAAGTGTTGGTTTGTCAGCTTCACTTCCTTAACTACAATTAGGGAGTTGAATCATAACATAGTAACTCTTCAACACATGTTTACCCTGGTGGAATGGTTAGCTTGGGTAAATGTGGGAGGAGGGTGTTACAAGATGATCGATATATTATCTCCAGGACTATAGGATCTATGAACCCAATCTTCCATTGAATATGAGGAAATATAATTTTGAATGATAATGGTAGTCCACAAACTTTGGGTGTACAACAAACACCAACCACATTTTGTGGCTAGAGCTTGGGAAAACATAAATATATTCTTAAGTTCCCACCCACCTAGAGACTTTGGCATAGAAATATTCTCCAAGAAAACCAAAGGAAGGAACACCTCCTCCTTGTTTCCAAACCAAAGATAATTTAAACATATACACTTGACACGTTTTAGAATATCGACGGGGATCCAAGCCATTGATGTCCAATATATTGGAATTGCTTCAAGGACAAACTTTATGACAACCAAGCTCCCAACCCTAGATAGCCATCTATGACTCCAGTTTTTGATACGCTTATTGAATTTAGAAATCAACCATGACAAGTCCATATTTCGATAGGTATTTGGTTTCACATGAAATTCCAAATATTTGGGACCATCATGCATCAATTTGATATACATCTGAAGGATTTATGAGATTTTCTACAACTCAGCAGCCCCTATGTTGCAAGCAATAAGGGATGATTTCTGAAAATTGATCATGATACCAATTTCTCTCCCAAACAAGGAGAGGATTCGCCTCAACATATCCACCTCTCTAGGTCTGCCATTACAAAAAAATAGTATATGATCTACAAATAATAGGTGAGAGATATTGAAAGTTCTAGTCACCAAAAAACCTTGAAAATATACTCTTTTTTTGGCCTCCTCTAATACTCGACAATGGCCTTCCTCCACCAACAAGAAGAGAAAGGGGGGGGAGAAGGAACCCCTGACGAAGTCCACGCTAGGCATGAAAGAAAGAAAGAAGTTTCTCCATTGATCGGGATAACAAATGTGACAAATTATAAATCTCATAACCCATGTAATTAATTCCATGTTGAAACCAACATGATTAAAGAGTAGCCTTGGATAAATATATTTGACATGATCATAGACTTTTGATAAGTTGATTTGATCAAAACACCTTTTAGATTCATAGTTTTTAATTTATGCAAACCTTCCTAAACCACCCCTATCGCTTCATGGATTTGTTTGCCTTCAATAAAGCCAAATTGTTCCTTGGAAATTATGGAGGAAAGGATTGACTTGAGCCTTAAAGAAATCAACTTGGCTATGATCATATAAATGGAATTGCACAATGATACATGTCTATATTATTCGAAATTGGAGGGAGATTAAATCTTTGGAATGAAGGAAATAAAGGTGGGGTTAAAGGCTGAAAGAATTTAATGCTCCCACCAATATTCTTCAACCACTCCAAGAAGATCATTCCTAATAATAAAAAAATGGCTTAGAGAAAATTCCACACCCCATCCATCTAGACATAGGCTCTTATCCTTTTGGAATCTATGAGATACTTTCTTTAATTCATCTTCAAATACTTCTTCCATGAGTTCGTTATTGCCTTCCTCATCAATAAAAATGGGGAAAGGAATGGAAGTGTGAATGAATTTAACAATGGTTACTTCTTCCTGGGATTTAAAAATAATTTTGAAATCAAATTTCTCCATATCTATTAAGGCTTAGAAATTGAATCCATCCCTACTATCCTAATCTTTTAAATTCCAAATTTCATTTCTCGTTTTTCTCCCCTTAGCATAAGATTAGAAAAATTTTGTATTGTCATCTCCAAATTCAAGATAAATGGTTATTCTTTTCAACCTCCATTTGGCCTCGTGATTTTCTATAAAAAAATTTCCTCCTCTTCTCTAATCGAAAAAAGAGTATCTCTAGATTCCACAGATCCATAGCCTTCCTCATCCTGTGCACCAAAGGTATGAATTTGATTTAGATCTCCAAAAGATATAGGGTTTCGACCTGTTTATTATTCTTATCCCACTCTTTTGTTTTTTGTTTGATACTCTTTATATTATTTTCAAAGTGCTTACATGTCAATTCAGCCACCTAGGGATTATAAGGATGTCGGTGCTCTTGAACCAATTCTAGAAATTATTCTTCTTTGATCCAACTAGAATTCATTTTGAAAGGAAAAGCAGGTTTGTGAGTGACCCCTTTTAATTAAGAAAATAGGAGAATGATATGAGGCACCACCCACCCCAACCCATTGCTTAATGAACACAAATTGATCCATTAAATATTCAGCCACTAGAAAATGGTCAAGTCTCTTGGCCACCCTATTCGAGCTTGTTATCTTGTTCCTCCATGCGAAATGAAGCTTCATTGGTTCCACATCAAGAAGGGACTGACTAGAAATTAGAATGGAAAAATATTCTATTAACTGATCATCTAAAGCCCTTTCTCCCCATGATTCTGATGACCCCAAAGAGAAATTAGATAGCCTCATATAATTCATGAAGTTTAATTTAAGAAGGATTTATTGAAAAATTCCTCCCATAAAACTTTCCAGTTTTGAGATGGCCCATATACAATGAGGATAATGATTTTTATTCCCAATTCTTTAGAGAAAATTTCCATACATAAACCATAACATATACTCCAAGAATTCATAAGATTTATACACCACTGGTTCAAACCTACTGCAAGACCCATCGACCGACCAAAATCATCTAAACTCAGAAAATTCCAACCTCACAGAATGTAGAAATTACGATGTAGATTTGCAACTGCTCATGAAGTTTTAATCAAAATCACAAGACACAAACCTACTCTACTGCTCTGTAGACATTAATTCAAAATTTAGAACAAAAATATCAAACATGCAATAAGAAATCACACAAATGAAAATGGTATTTTTCCTGGGGAAAGCAATCTACTAAAATTCTAATGTTTGCTTGCATTAATCTGATGAATAGAGATGTATTGAAATTTCTTTGCTCGACTAAGAACAACCTTCAAGTGCATAACCTATCTCTTTACTCATTGAGAAGCTCTAACCCAAAATTATTCAATTTCCTCCTTTTCCTGAGCTCCTTTTTCCTTGCATCGTTCCTTGAAAAATTAGGCCCCTATTATTTAGGAATTTCTCTAAAATGGATTGCGCAATTCCTTAGGCTGATCACTTGACTGCATGCAACACCTATACACTCAAGACCAGTATACAAATGATGTTACATTGCCTTGGAATCTCCACCAATCCTGGGGAACTCAAATTATTTTCATGCACTAGCTATTTTGGGCTAATTGATCAGTTAACCAGATGATCATTGAGTTTGATTGAGGTCCCACTGCTTAACTGACCTTCCACTAGTTCCTTCAACAGTTAGAACTATTTTAACTGAAAAATAAAAAGAAAAAAAAAACTTAGATAACTGACCTTTATTGCTACAAATTAGAAATCGCACATGCTTATATGAATTCTAACTCCTCCAACTTGAATTTACTAAGTAAACTGGGTGACACAAGCAATGTCACACAAGTTAACTGCATCCAAGTTTTATGTTGGTGTGTAAATTCGAATTTTCTCATTTTAATCAAGAAAAAATCAAAATGAGAATTTCTTGTTGCATTTTTCAACACTCCCTCTCAGCAAGAAAGGAATTATCAACCATCCTTATCCTGCACCTGTGAAACTGAAAAATCCCTCTTGACAAGGCCTTTGTCAAAATATCAGCATCTTTTTCCTCTACCGGAATGTATTGCAACAAAATTATCTACCTCTACACAAAGTTCCACAAATGGTGATATCGAATATCTATATGCTTGTATCGATGGTGAGAACAAGATTCTCAGAGAGCTTGATGCAACTCTGATTATCATAGTAGATCATAGTTGGATCTTTCATCTAACCAAACAATCCAACAAGTATCTTTCTCATTCATATCTCCTCACATGTTGCTTGACTTACAGCCATATATTCTGATTTTTTCGAGCTTAGCACCACGGATCTTTGCTTCCTGTTGTACTGGGAAACCAGTGCGGACCAAACACTAAAACTTCCACCTTATGTAATTTTTTGTTTTGATGGACTCCCCGCCCAATCTACATCTATGAAGCCACATAGCTTCACTCCCTCTGTCTGTATGAACTGTCGTCCAAAATGGGTAGTGCCTCTGAGGCACCATAACAAATTCTTAACTTTCCTCCAAAACATTTTGGTTTCCCTAACCATATCTTGGCTCAGTTGGTTGACTACATAGCACATATTTGGTCGTGTGTTCACAAAATACATCAGTGAATCCACTAGCTGCTGATAAATAGTAGCATCCACTTCTTCACCTAAAGTGGAATCCTCCTTCCTCCAATTGGTCGCTAGAGGTGTCTCCATGGATTTGCAAATCTCCATGCATAATAGATGTAGTATCTCATTTACATACTTTCCTTGGGAGACAAGCAGTTCCCCATCGCCTTTACATACTTCCAATCTGAGTAAATAGTGCATGAGACCCATGTCCTTCATTTCAAATCCTCTTGAAATGTCCTCCTTGCAAGATATGATTAGTTGTTCATCACCAGTTAAAATTAAATCATCAACATATAAGACAATAATGAGAAATTCACCTTCTACTAAGATATGATATAGGTTTACATCCGCCTCACTTTTGGTGAAGCCCAATCTAGTGAGATAGTTATCAATATTGGTGTACCAAGCACAGGGTACTTGTTTGAGAACATACAACGCTTACTTGAGTCTGCACACATGAGACTCTCGATCAAAAGTATTGAAACCTTATAGTTGCTCGATGTACATCTCATCCTCAATAACTCCATTTAGGAATGTTGTTTTTACATCCATCTAGTGGATCCTCCACCCCATCTACGTAGCCAGAGCAAGAATTGATCTAATGGATGATTACCTTGGTACAAAATCACATATCTCTTCATATTTAATTCCCTCAACTTGAGAGTACCCCATGGCCAAAAATTTGGCCTTATACTTCTCTATGATTTCATATTTTTGCATGCTTTACCTTGAAGATCCATCTTGAACCCACAACTGATTTATCTGTTGGTCTTGGGACCACTTCCCAAACACTATTATTTACAATGGATTGGTATTCCTCCACCATTGCATCAACCCATACAGGTTTCTCTACTTATTCCTCGAAAGAGGATGGCTCAGTCTCTACAAGCTTAGTCATTAGAGCCATGTAGCCAGTGTATCGATCAGGTTACCTTCTCTTCCTGCGCAAATTTGAAGGAGCACCCACATTCTCCCTCACATATTACACAAGTCTCTCAGCTCCCTAGTTCTTTTCCCGCCTTCTCTGGATGGTTCTACTTGAATGGTTGTCTCTACTCTCTGCTTCTCAATTTTTGGTTGATCCACAGCTTCTTGAGGCTCCTCCTTTGGAGCTAAAATCTCCTCCTCTAGTGGGATTTGAAGGTCCCTTTCAAGAGAGCATTGCGTCACTTTCTCCTCATCAAATTTTACATCCCTTTGCACAACTTTCATTTTGAGGGATGGAAAGTACACACGGTAGTTGTGAGGAGTTTATGTGTAACCCAAAAACACCCCCAATTATATTGTCGCTCAAGCTTATTCCTTAATTATTTGGAGACATGGCAGTAAATAGAGGTTCCAAAATACCTAAAGTGTGACAAATCTAACTTTCTCCCTGAGAAATCCTCCTCTAGCCTAATCATGTCGAGAATACAATGAGGAATCTAATTTTGCAAATAGAATTTTGTGTTTCATGACTCTTCCCACACTTGCACTGGTAGAATTTGGCCATGCAAAATCACCCTGACTGCTCCCATAATGCTACAATTCTTTCTCTCAACCACCCCATTATATTGTGGTTTGTGGGGTGTTTTCATCTCTCGTAGAATGCCTTATTTTGCATATAAATTTTTAAATTCATTTGACACGTACTCACCTCCATTATCGCTCTTGAGATCCTTCACCTTCCTGTCGGTTTCTTTTTCAACCTGTGGCTTGAATTCTATGAACTTGGAGAATTTTTCATCTTTCTTCTACATGAATAAGATCCATCACTTCTGTGAGAAGTCGTCAATAAAAATGACAAAATATTTATGTTTGGCAGTGGCGGCTATCGATAAATGTCCACACACATTAGAGTGGATCCTTTCAAGGACTACATGTGCTTTGTTGTCGTGATCATGGAATATGGATTTTGTGTACTTCCCCAAGGTACATCCTTTGCATATATTTTGTTGCTCGAGTGCTCCTTTGGGTAGTCATATGGTTATTTGTGGCATAATCTTTAGGGCACCATGATGTAAATGGCCAAGTATTTTGTGCCAAAGTTCATCTACATCATGGATTTGCACCTTATCAGCCTTAGTTCTTAATGCAACACAATATTCCACATCTGGATTATATAGGTTCTTCACAATAACCATGATCTGCTTCATTTTTCCCGTGGTTATGTGTCTCAAGAATTCCTTTCCTTTGTTTAAGATCACATCATAACACCGGTCTTCCAAAACTACAGGAGAGATGATATTTTTCTTTAGCCCCAGAGTGAACATGACATCCTTGATCTTAATGGGGGAACCCAAATCCCTCTAAAAGGTGATTATACCAACCCCAATTGTGTTATACCTTCCGTCGCCCCCCATCTCGACGTGTATCTACAAATATTTTTCTTTTAGGTTACTAAGAAAATATCTTCACCATGTCATGTGGAACGATGCACCTGAATCCAAGTACCACGCACTCCCCATCATTGTGTTGGTCATGCATGTGATAAGGGTAATTTCAGCCTCAAACTGTGAAGCCATGGCTTCACTTGCTACTCCTCCTAAGGTCTTATTGCTTGCCTTTTT
The DNA here is from genome assembly GCA_034641835.2 of Pinus albicaulis. Classification (NCBI taxonomy): domain Eukaryota; kingdom Viridiplantae; phylum Streptophyta; class Pinopsida; order Pinales; family Pinaceae; genus Pinus; species Pinus albicaulis. The sequence continues at coordinate 1,542,665,534 of CM076584.1, forward strand.
GTATGGACACTTCATGGCATAGTCCCCAAATTCATGAAAATGGAAACATTTAATCTTGGAAAAATATTTCTTCTTAACCCCTTGATTGGACTCTAGTTTGGATTGAGATTTTTTCCATTTTCCCTTCTTTTCCTTTCCATCCAATGTAAAATTTTATTCATCCTCACCCTTGGATGAATTTCCATCTCTGTTATTCTACCTTATTTCCCCTTGTGCCAAATCGGACCATAAGCGCTCCCAATTCAATAGTTTCTCCCTCTCATTCATTGAATCTTGATATAAATGCTAGCTCTTGGGAAGGCCCAAAAGTGTTAGGCTTACCAAGTCTTCTTTAGGAACATTTACACCAACCCAGCCAATTTCATAACGACATTGTGTGAACTTGATCAGATACTGTGGAATAGTGTCATTCTTTTTTATCTTGATACTTTGAATTTTATCCTCAAGCACCAGCTTCTTGTGATCACTATTATTCTTGAAAAATTCTGTTAATTATTTCCACATTGCAAACAAAGTTTCCTTTCCATGGAGATTTGAGACAACGTGATCTCGTACTCCATCCAAGATTATCGTCCTCGATTTGGCTACATCTTTCTTCCACTGAGAAAGGTTTTGGGCATCAGAATCTGGGGGTTTTTCTACATCTGTCTTGATGTATTCTAGAAATCCATTGTCATTCAATACCACCTCCATGCGATCCTTCCATGAAAAAAAATAAGAGGTTCCTTCGAAGGCATAATATAGCCTTAGTCCATTGAAGGCCATCTTTTCAGCTCGAAGTAATTCCTGCTACACTGAACTCCAAATTTGAACCTCCTAAGAAACAACTTTGAAATTTATGCTCTAATGTGAATCCTTCTCTGATACCATGTATAAATTAAAATGTATATTTGCTACTTCTCATGAAGTTTTAATCAAAATAACAAGACACAAACCTACTCTACTGCTTTGCGAAAATAAATCCATAGTTTAGAACAAAAATCTCAGACATGCAATAAGAAATCACATACAAATAAATGGTAATTTTCTTGGGGAAATAAATCTTCCAAAAACTCCAATGCCTGCTTGCATTAATATGATGAATAGAGATTTATTACAATTTCTTTTCTCAATAGAGAAAAACCTTGATTTCATAACCTATCTCTCTACTCACTAAGAAGCTCTGACTCAAACTTAGTCAATTTTTGCCTCTGCTTGAGCGCCTATTACCTTGTGTTATTCCTTGAGAAATTAGGCCCCTATTATGTATGAATTTCTCCAAAATGGATTTTGCAATTACTTAGGTTGATCATCTAACTACATGCAACACGAGTACACTCAATACTAGTCTACAATTGATGTTACACTGCCTTGGAATCTCCACCAAGCCTGGAAAACTTGAATTCTCTACATGCACTAGCTATTTTGGGTTGATTGATCGGTTAACTGGATGACCACTGAGTTTGATTGAAGTCCCACTGCTTAACTGACCTTCCCACTATTTCCTTCAATAGTTATAACTAGTTTAACTAAAATCATCCTTATATAATTGGCCTTGATTGCTACAAATCAGTAATCACACATGCTTAATTGAACTCTAATTCCTCCAAATCGAATTTATTGAGTAAACTGGGTGACACAAGTAATGTCACACAATTTAGTTGCATCCAAGTTCTCTTTTGATGTGGAAATTTTAATTTTCTCAATTTAATCAAGGAAAAATCAAATTAAGAATTTATTGTTGCATTTTTCAACAAAAAATCCCTTCAAGACAATGTGTAATAGAAGCTTTGTCTCCTATGGATTCTTGGACAAAAATAATCTCAAGGGAATCAGACTCAATAATTATTTTTAAAGAAATTATTTTAGGGAGACTTAAAAGACCTCGACATTTGAAAGATAAAATCTTCATTTAAGCACTCCTAAAATCTTCATTTAAGCACTCCCACGAGGGCAACGACTATTCTAAGAGCCCCTTGAATAGAAAATTGTTTGTCATAATCCATGTTGACTTTCGCATGCTCCTTAGCTTTACTCATGTTTGATTTTCTCCCCCTCCTATTATTCTCAAAATAGGAAATATGAATTTGACAAAGGCCCAAATCAGAAGGATTCTACAAAAGCTCATTTGTGCGAGGCCAAATATTGTAGGAGGACAATCCTCCTCCCTAGGAACGGGAACATGAATTGGAGAGGGAGATATTCAAGGAAGAGAAATCATAGTGAGTTAGGAGAAAAAAATATTGGACCTGAGGAGAGTGTTGATGAGAGCTCGACATCATGGTGAAGGACTCAAGAGAGTTGATAGTAGGAAAATCCATATAATGATCATAAAATTGAGAATTAATAAAGGAAGAAGAGGGAAGAGTGTCTAGAACAGAGTGCTTCAAGAGATATTATTGCTCGTCATCCATGATCATGAGGTCCAAAGGAGGCACTACTTCTATTGAAACCAACCCTTATTACAATCTTTGAATACCACTAGTCTCCCCACACAAGGACGACATCAGATTCTGTAGATTAGGGTCCTCCTAGAGAAAATCGTCCTCCTTTTCCACCACTAGATGAACCACTGCATAATTCCTAATGATATAACCATATTGATGACATCGATGAATTAAAAGGAGACCCCTTTGTAGTCATATTCCTGAATGAAACCCTCATCCCCTCTGAGGTCAATTTCAACAAGAATACTATTTCTGAGATCCACCTTAATCAAATTTTGTCCATAGTCATTTTCCCCATGGAAATGTATGAGGAGTCGTGAGAGAGTTAGAAACCAATTTCCCAATATATTGAAAGATTTCATCTTTTTAGAAATCCAAGGGAAAACCAAGAAGTTGAACCCATAAGGGGCCCAAGTCTCATCGTTCCCGATGAACATAAAACAAGGGCGCCTAAAATTTGAACAACACTGGAGTGGAATAAATGTGTCATACCTTTTGTTCTATTAATTTTGAATCCTCATCTTTAGCCAAATTTAAATGAACCTACCCTTTGGATAATTGTTTGACTCTCGACAAAGCCCGAAAAAACAGGAGCAATTTCATTGATAGCCCACTCTTTTAGGGTCTGTATAGAAAAATTTCAACCCTGGACCTGACGTACCAAGGATTTTTTTGCAAGAATAGAAACCTTGTTCATCTTAACATCTGCAGCCAAAACTAGAGATTTTTTGTATGAATGGCCTTTCGAATACAATGATGTTTCTTAAGAGATCCAACCTTTATATGATTTCATTTACTGATTTTTCTCCCTTATGCAATAATTCACTAGAAAACCCTATGATTTCAATGACCTTGTAATATGGTTTTATCCTTTAGGTCCAACCTGATTGTTGATACAAATTCCTTGAGGGTTTATTAATTGGAATGGATTAAAGTTTGGAACTAGAACAAAAGACTGAAAATCACCCGACTAAGTGAAACCCTTAATGGAACCAAAACCTTTCGAAAAAACTAAGCCCTCTGACTGACTAGGACCAATTAGAATAGCAGTACTGAGAAGGAAGCCTAAAAGGGAGACATGCCTACAGGGGCTTGGATCCCATACTGGGCCCATAGAACGAGACTCCATCCCTTAGATACATGGTGAGTTTCCTCCCCATTGTTAGTTACATGACTTATTTTGTAGGAATCTGCCTTCCTCGAAATGATCACCTTGTCTCGAGCCTCCCCCATCATTGTATCAATGAATATGTAATCAACTAGAGAAACTGGTAGAAAACACGCTAAATGGGTTGAGTTTTTTTATCTCCCCCAAAAAATTGATGAATATGTGGTCACATGGGGAATACTCAGGCTCATAATCAACTAATTCCTCCAAGTCCATACATAAAAGAGGACAAATATAGTGGAGGACTAACGAATCAAACTATGGATCCCAAAATTAAGTAATGCCCCAACCTCTAACTATCCATTAATCTGACAAATAACCTGGTCGCAAGCATAATATCGTCCTGATAAAACTATAACCCAAGGATTAAGAAAAAAATACAATGTTTAACAGGAATTCTCCCTGGGCCATAATACTTACCGATTACAACTAAGAAACCCTCACCCGCTGCCATGATTAGGGTATTCCATTTCCTTTGTTATGATATTAGACTTATAAATCTCATTTCATCAATCAATATTTATTGAATATATCTAATTTCTTCTTTAAATACTACTAAAGGTTGGCCATGGAGTGGTCACATATATTTAATAAGACAATTCAAAGCAGAGTGTAGTTTTTTTGCATGTATATCAAAAATAACAATACTAGTTGGAGTGAGTGTTGAAGTCTAAGAATGTCTCTTTTTTACCACATTTTTTCCATCACTTTTCACCTTTCTGTCATTTTTCCGTAAAACCCTAGAATATTAAGGTCAAGATCAAATCCACAAGGTACTAAAACATCCATATTTAAAGTTTTTTTTTTAGTGAAATTATGACAAAATTATCTTACCAATACCAAATTATGTTCATTCTGCAACTAAAATCCATTTTTGCAGTAGAGTTCATTGTTCAATAGGTTGCAGCGCTTCAAAAGAGGAAATAATATTGTCAAAATATGACATTTGGCTTCCATATGGTAACCCACCCACTATCATTACTTGGAAAGCCAAAGATAATGAGAAATATAAAGTCAAAGTTGATTCAAACTAGGGAGTTGTGTGTCATAGTTGCACACTGAAGACGGAGAATCAACCGAGCGAGACACTTAGCTGATGAAATACAAAATCTCGTATGACTTTCTTTTGCAATAGCAAGTCATAATGATACATGTCTCTTAATATTAATTTCATAGGTGTCAAGTTTGATTGTATTTAATCGGTTTAAAACTCTTATGAGTTGTTTTTATTATTTGTATAAATAATAGTAAGTAGGACAAAGAACACAGTCGTGGTTATTTTTATTAAGTCTATAATTTCTATGTGACAATTTGGTACATCGCTCTTTTAATACAAGCTACTATTACTTTTCAATGTGTGCATAAAAGCGTTCTAATTGAGTGATCAACCCTGCAGTCCAGGAGGGCCCCCTGTGAGCGCGAAGTTTTGTTTAAGTTTTACTTTCAACATGATTATTCTTACTTGCAATTTATCTTCTTCATTATAGTATTTGATTCTTTCCAAAGTACTCATAAATCATAAAATACCAAAAAGAGTTCCTGATACAAATACATTTCTTGTTTCTGTACTTAAAGACTTTCATTTGATTCTAGTCTTAGTTAGTTGGTTTACCATTACATTTCGTTTTTGTTAAGTCATTATATGTTAAACCTTGAAGACACATTTAGAAATTAACTGTGCACATCAGTAATCAACCTTGAATAGAATTCTCATTAGATTTCGTTATCATTTCTTGTTTACTTTGAATAGATTAGATTTCACCATTATCTCCTTTTAGAAGCAGTTTTACTTTGGATAAAATAGATTCCATTATCAGTTTCTCACATTTCTTAGAATAATCATGTTCCAATTGCAATTTAGTTTAAGGATTTCTTTTCAAATAATTAGTGCAGAATAGATTTAATTTTGCAGCAATAGAATTAAATTATTCCTCTTTCATGATTTGATTTGAAGCATTTCCTTTCAGTTTTGGATTTTCATAATATATATAGATCTTTATTTTAAGAATTTGATTTAATTAGTTCAGACTTTGGATTGGCAGAACATTTGCATTGTTAGTTTCCAAATTGTATCAAGGCATTCATTCATCTTCTCATCTTTTAAATTAGTTAATTTACAAAAAACAAATCCTAGCATATATAGTGCATACATATTTCACAAGTATTTGTATCCTGGTTGAAATTTAATGAATTAAATTAAAAGACAATTAATTTACCAAACATTTTGGTGTCGTTTTCGGGGAAGTGTATATAGGATTTATTCTTAGGAGCCTTTTAGTTTCAATAAAATTGAAAATGATAAAAAATATTTATGCATAGAGAAAGATATTCTAGGGGTATATTTTTAAGTAGAGGTAGAAGCTTGATTCCAACATCACCACTCACTCCACCTAGACCTCGTAGTGCCACACCATCCACTGATACTCACATTCCATCATTGACTGGCAGACATAGACTTCCAGAGGCGCTTAGATCCTAAATCCAACCTATAAATTCACCAACCTCAGCTATCGAAGTTGTAGTTGAAGAACCTACATCCCCAATAGAAGGAGTTATTTTTCTCTTTTCAACTGGAGAATAAATTCTAGGACAAGAACTAGAATTACCTAGTGAAGAAGCAAAAGAAACTTGTTTTAATATTCCATTAGTAGAAGAACCTAAATAAGAGCTATACAATCCAATCACAAAACCTTATATTAGCCCTCAAGAATCTACAATGGTAGGGGAAGGAGAAGGAGAAGTAAATAATGTGAATGGTGAACTTAGGATTGGAGGTGGAAGAGGCAAAGGAGGAAATAGAGGAGGAGGTGGAGGAAGAGGGATAAGAGGTGGTAGAGGAGAACCATAACCTTTTGTATTTACCATCTTTGTTGATGATACCATAGCAACAATGAAGAATATCTCACCCTTTATCCTCCCTAATTTCCATGGATTAAGGAATGAGGATCCTGTAACATTTTTTTTTTAGTTTGAAGTCTTGTGTAGATCTTATGACTACTTGCTTGATTCTCAAAAATTAAAATTTTTTCCAACCACTCTTAAAGACTAAGCACTTAAATGGTTTATGGGATAAGGAACACATACTATAAGAACATGGGAAGAAATGAAGAATTTTTTCTTAGATAAATACAAATATTATTGTATGCCTCATAACCTTAAAGATAAAGTATTTAAAATGATGCAAAAAGAGGACGAAAATCTTGAAGATTTGGTTGAAATATTTGCTTATAATGTTAAAAGGGCTAAGATGCATAACCTAGATGATGAAAGTTTGAAATCTCTTTTGTTGAAATCCATTAGAGATGATTGGATTTATCTCCTCAATTTAATGGGAAAGGGATATGTTTCTCATATTTCATTTAGAGACATATGTGAACTATGTACGCATATTTCAAGAGGAAAGGCTAGAACTGGGAAAATCCAAGAGATCTTGTCATGACCAGAATTAATAAATCTGCAACTGGTACAGTAAGTAGAGTTGAAATAGGAAATTTTCTTGAAAATTTTAAAACAAATATTTTAGGGAGTCTTAGTGAACAACTAGATACCCTTAAAATACAAAACAAGCAAAAATATGAAAATGTTGCATTCTCTATATTTTGTCCAAGATGTAGAAAGAAACATGCCTTGAGAGAATGTCCTCTTGATAGTGTGGAAATTTATGTCATATGAGCTTAGAATCATAATACTAAAGAATGTTCGTCAATACCTAGTCTTAAATCCATCTTTAAAGATGAAGTTGGAACAAGACAAGTTGAATCTCTCTATTTTGTTGCTAAAAGACCATGGAAAAATTCATAGCCAAATATGAATTGGGGTTTTAACAACAAATCATATGCACAACGACAAAATAATTGGATTGTACCTATGCCTTGGCAACCTTGGCCTCCACAATCTCAAAATTCATCTTGGGCACAAGGTTGTAAATATACTTATGGTAAATATCCTCAATTCCAACAGCCTTATTCTTCTTTTCCACCACCATATTTTCCTCAACCCACTGAACACTCTCAATTTCAAAATCCAAACCAACAACTTTGATTACCATTCCCTCAAAAACCAAATCAACTGCCTTCTCAACTACTTCCAAACCCAAATAATAAAAATCAACAAGTTATTTGTAATGTCGAAGGAAAAAAAAATTCGGCTAGTATGATTACACCACTAGGTCTAAATAATGTTCAACTTAGATCTCGTAGAGTCTTACCAAATAACTCACCAACTGTTATCATCCAGGAATCTAAAGAGGATGATATTCATGATAAATATGAAAGTTTTAATCAAGAAATTACTCCTCTAAGGGAATATATTCCTATACATAAAAGGATGATCAAATCAAATAGGCTCATATAGTTCCTATAATAGGGCAACCTTCTTTCTCTTTAGAAGAACCACCTTTTCCTGAGAGACTTAAAATTGATAAAGGATTAGAAAGGCAGATTGTCTTACCAGACTATGACATGTTATAAGAACTTAAGAATATTTTCATCAAAATACCTTTACTACAAGCAATATAGGAAATACCAATATTTTCAAAAACCATTAAGGAGCTATTTATTAGAAAACTAGGAAGAAAAAGAAAAAACATTAAAAAATTCAATTGGTGGGAAAATTGTTGATATAATGATGAGGAAAACTATTGTCCAAAAATATTTAGATCCAGGAAGCCCCATTTTAAAAATCCTTATCAATGGTATTGAGATCCCAAATACTCTAATTTATCTAGGAGAATCCATTAATATTATGAGTAAGCACGCCATGGAACAAATCAAACTTTCAAATCTTCAATATACTCCAACATTATTACAATTAGCAAACATATTTGTTATTAAACCAGATGGAGTATTAGAATATGTGTCTATATCTCTAGATCCTTGGGAGTATCCTGTATATTTTATGATTTTAACTCCCAAGAATAATTTAGGAGGCCATCCATTTATCTTAGGTAGACCTTGACTAGCTACAACAGATGCATTCATAAGTTGTAGATCATGATATATGTATATATCTGATGGAAATTCCACTAATAAATTCACACAATGTCCTCATGAAAAAACTATAAATGAAATAGAAAGTGAAGTATAGATAGATGATGATGAATACTTTGATAACATGCAATGAGTTTATAGTTTTGCACACTTAGATGAAGAAAATCAATTAATAAATTTAATAAATAACAATGATTCTTCTTCTTATTGTGACCAAAATCAAAGTTTTCACGAACAATGTAATATTGAAAATTTATCATCACATCAAATTGATTTACATTCTATGGAAAATTTTGGCAATTATAAAGTAGAATTATTTCCAGGTAAAACATTAAATATTAACAATAATCTAGAGGAACTTAAAAAGAGAAAACTAAGAATGATGCTACAAAAGCATTCTTGTGCTTATGCATGGGAATACACTGATATGAAATTAATTGATCCTAACACTTGTATGCATCACATCTATATTCAAGAAAATGTCAAACCAGTTAAACAACCCCAAAGGAGAATGAATCCAAATATAAGGGAAATTGTTAAAGAGGAGTTACAAAAACAGTTGAATGTGAATTTCATTTATCCTATATCAAATAGTCCATGGGTATCACCTCTAGTGACTGTTCCAAATAAGAATGGGAAATGGAGAGTATGTATTGATTACAGAGAATTAAACAAAGCCACTTTGAAATATCATTTTCCACTACCATTTATAGATCAAGCGTTAGATACCTTAGGAGGGAAGAAGTATTTTTCATTCTTATATGGTTTTAATGGATACAATCAAATCCAACTAGCACGAGAAGATCAAGATAAAACTAAGTTACATGTCCTTTGCGAACATATCCCTATAAATTACTTCTTTTTGGATTAGGTAATGCACCTGCCACATTCCAAAGAGAAGTCTTGGGTATTTTCTCTGATCTAATTAATTATTTTTTGGAAGTATACATGGATGATTTTACTGTGTATGGAAATTCTTTCGAAGAAGCTATGGAAAAATTAGAAAAAGTTCTTCTTATATTTAAAGAATAAAATCTTTAATTAATCCATGAAAAATGTTTTATGATGTTTAATGAAGGTATTGTTTTCGGTCACCATATTTCTAGAGATGGAATTAAGGTAGAAGTTATTTCTAAAATTTCAATACCTTATTGTCAAAGAGATATTAGAATTTTTCTCGAATTTACAGGATAATATAGAAGATTCATAGAAAACTTCATAAAAATAACCTCTCCACTTTTCAAACTTCTTATAAAAGATTGTGAATTTGCATGGAACTTTGATTATCAAAAATAATTTGGAACATTCAAACAAAGAATTACTGAAGCACCAATTTTAAGAGGACCAAATTGGACTCTCCCTTTTCACATATCTACTAATGCTTCAAACACATCCTTAGGGGTTGTATTGGGAAAAAAGGATTTAACTCCTTATGTTATTTATTACACAAGTAAAAATTTGACTCTAGTAGAGTTAAATTACACTGTAACTGGAAAGGAGTTTTTAGTTTTTATTCATGCCATTAACAAATTCTGTCATTACATTACTGGTTATGAAACTTTTATCCATACAGATCATTCTTCCATTAGATACTTAATGAGTAAACCAATTACTAATGGAATAATTACAAGATGGTTGCTACTATTACAAGAATTCAATATTACTATTATTGATTGTCTTGGACAAGAAAACACAGTTGTTGATTTCCTTTCCAGAATGAAAAATGATAATGTTGATGTTCCTGTAAAAGACAAATTTCCCGATGAATATATTTTTGTAGTATCCACTAAATTTCCTTACTTTGCAGATATTGCCAATTATTTAACTACGGGAAAATTTCCACCACATTTGTCAGCAAAAGAAAAGAAAAAATTTTATCAAAACCAATGCATCCTATTCATGGATAGATGGAGAATTATACAAAACTAGACTATATTTGATCATTCAAAGATGTGTTCGAGAAGATGAAGTACCATAAATCTTAAAAGCTTGTCATGATGAACCATGTGGAGGTAATTTTGTTGGAAAAAGAACTGCATACAAAATACTTATTTTGGGATATTATTGGCCATATATTTTCAAATATGCAAAATAATATGTCAAAATATGTGATATTTTCAGAGAATGGGAAATTCAGTACCTTCAGATGAAATTCCTCTACAACCTTAGGTACTTGTAGAATCGTTTCAAACATGGGCTCTAGATTTTGTTGGACCTATAAATCCTCCATTGGTCCAGGTGGATATTGGTGGCCACCCACCTCTTCCATTTGGACCCCCACCATTGGTTCTTTCAGATTTTCAGTTTCATCGTTTCTTACTATTTTTAGCAGTTTTTCGAGTCTCGAACTTCTGGAGTCATTTTTTAGGCCCTAAACGACTTTTTTTGGGAAAACTGGGAGAAACATGGAATTTAATTTGATGTTTCTCGCCTAAAAAGTTATAGTCCTCATATATATGTTTCTAACAAGGTAATGAGTGTGTCAAATGAAGATCATATGCCAAAGTTACGTCCTTGGGAAGTTGATGTACCAATTTACCCAAACGGGGCCCATAGTTTTGGCGCTTCATCTCCTAGGGTTAGGTTTTTGGATGTTTAGGGTTTTTAGTTGTTTCTCAACCATAAATAGGCCTTATATCCTCATTTCAACACATTTCAGAGGCTTGTAGCCACCACATATATTCTCATAGATAAGCTACCAGCGCCCTAGCTAGTTTATTTTCATTATGTTTGTAAGCATATTTCTGTTATTTGATATTAATGAAATGAAGTATTATTTTCGCTGGATATCTATGTTTATGTCTATTTCTATAATTTATTGTTTTCTTGCATAAATCCCTATCATCCATCCAAACATAAAAGGTACATACTTGTTTGCTCAAATTATATCACAAAATGGGTAGAAGCTAAGCCTCTTTTATTTGCAACTGAAAATGTTGTAGTTACATTTATTTTTGAGGATATTTTTACTTGTTTTGGTGTTCCAAGAGAAATTGTAACATATCAAGACCCCCAATTCATATCCAAGTTGGTACATAAGATTATGGAGCGGTACAAAATCAAGCATCGAAATTCCACTCCATATCATCCACAAGCCAATGGGAAGGTGGAATCTACCAACAGAGTTCTTTAAGCAATTCTTACCAAAAATTTTCATCTGCATAAAAAGGATTGGGAAAAAAAATTTCCAAAAGAATTATTGGCATATCAGACCACCTGGAGAAATACAAATGGGCATACTCCTTATGAGCTTTTTTATGGGAAGCAAGTTTTGTTTCCAATTGAGTTCCAAGTGGAGACCTATAGAACAACTACAAAACTAAGCCTTGAGTTGTCAGAAGCTCAGAAGAAAAGACTAGCACAATTGAATGAGCTAGATGAGATTCAACAAGATGCTATCCATAGGACTAGCATAGTACAACAACAAAGATCAAAATGTCATGACAAGTTCGACAAAGATAAAAATTTAAAACAAGGTGACTGGGCACTTATTTTTTATTCCAAGTTTAAATATTTTCAAGGAAAGTTTCTGACTCATTGGCTTGGTCCCTATGAGATTGATATTGTTTTTGAAAATGGATCAGTTAAAATTAAGGCTATTAATGAAAAACAAATTTATTTCCTTGTTAATGGCAATAATTGAGATTATATCATAAACTGTTGACAAAGGAGGAATTTTTTAAATATCTACAAGAAAATTTTGAGTTCAAGTTGATTAAGGAGATTTTTCTCCTCACCTTTCAACTTGAATGTAATTTCTTTAATATATATATATATATATATATATGAAAACCAATTTTATTGGCATGTTTATATAGAAAATATTGATTGAAAACCAAGACTTTCTTGGCAGTCAAGATTTTCATAACTCCTTTTTTTTCTCTTATCCATGTTTCCTTTTATCCCTCTTTTTCCTCAATTTTATAGGTGATCAGCTATCAACAAAAATGAAATTCTTCTCCAATAGATCCACAAGATGATAGACAAAATTCCCATCATTCTGCAGCCAATTCACAGTTCTGCAATCAAGATCCAATTCCACAGCCAAGAAGAAAATCAAAGGTAATAAGGCAGCAAAGTAAATCCTAAGGTATGTAAGATTGATTGAGTTACATTTCATTTAAAATTATATTTTAAACTATGGATACAATATTAAAAGATTAAATACCTTATAACTATGCTAATCATTATGATATTAACCTCTCATCATACACCTCTTGTCACATCATGTCTGATCAATAAATCAAGCACATAACACCAATCCCTTTTAAATTGGATCTGGGGGGTTGTGCAAGTACAATTTGGATAAAACACGAATTATTTCATCACTATCCATTAATATCTTAACTCGCCGTAATTTCAAATCCGCTCCATATCCATTGTGCTCATTTCAAATTTCCCTTCATTCCTTTCACTCCCTTCCATTTCACAGTCGAAAAGAGAATTCCAGGTCGAAAAATTCTCAGCACCATGGGAATGCTTACTCGCTATGAACCGAATGGTGTGAAATTCCTCCAAGCCTATTCTAGAGTTAAGGAACAGTTACAACAAGTGGGTTGGCTTCAATTATTCGAAAATTTTGATGGATATGAACCAGAGGTTACTAAAGAATTCACTCAGGAATTTGATGGACTAGAAGTTGAGATTGGAGATACTAAACTCATCCTTACAAAGTCAATTTTGGTTGAAGCAACATGCTTACCAAGGAATGGGGAGAGTTGGTTTAAAAATAGGAAATTCAAGGACAGTGATTGGATGCACTTCTTAAAATAACCAGGTATGGACTTGTCTATTTTCAAGAAAGGAATCATTGTGACAACATGGATCCACTTAAGGTGTGGAAATGGTTTATCTCCTTGGGTGATTCCTCTTTTGTAGGAACAAGAAGCCCAAAGGGAGAAGCTTGACCCTATCCCCATGAACAAACAACCATCTCTCCGCCCACGAAGCTTCTAGATCTTGAAGCTTCATTTCCATTTTTAAAAACCTTCCAGAAGTGGATCAGCGCGGGTATGACCTCCATTCCAGCATCAATCGACATTTCTCTGGGCTTAATAGGAGGAATCGGAGCGAGTGAGACAAACAAAGGGATCGTTGCTCCAAATAAACATGTTTTTAAGGAGCTACTCCAGGAATGATTAACAAAGAGTTTGTTTAGTATACTGTAAGGGATATAATGGCACTTTTTCATGATGGAAAAGAGATAGAGGGGTCACTAATGAAGGTCCTCCAAGATTCGAGAACAGGGAGTACATGGACAGTGAAAAATTGTTGTGTAGCAGATTCCCCCTAAATCATGAAGTTCGAACGAGAGTGAGGGAGGAAATTCTTTATGACTAAGTGTCAGGACCAAGACTTCATAGTTGGAAAACCTGTGAAATCAAGCCAATATATACATAACTAAAATCTTTGAGATAAACACATGACATTAGGTATGGACACAGCCATCTGTAAAAGAGATCATGAAACAGGATCTGTGGTATGGTCGTAGCCATCCAGTATTAAAGAGGACCACAAATATGGACTCAAGTATGGTCATAGTCATCCATATAAAAGAGTCATGTGTACAATCATGCATAATACATATCACCTCGCAACCTGGACTTTATCAGACAAAATCCAGGGTCTTGCGCTCCGCTATGACCCGACCAAGTACAAATTCAGGCATGTATGTGGGTGATTTGAAGTTGAACATGCAAGAAAATCGCCTGATTACCAGTCAATTATGTAAGCTATTAACAGGCGCAAGAGAGACCACCAATAATGATAATGGCCCTCAAGGTACTAATAGTACAATCCACAAGATGTGAATAAGGAGTTGACGTTGAACACCCGTGAAATCATCTGATCGAAGGCCAATGATGTGAACCTGTCATCAGACGCGAACAACCTGCCATTAGGGCATGCAGGCTCTAAGGTACTGAAAAGGGATCTCTAGATCTACTTCCCGAATAATGATTTGAAGTCAGCAGGAAGCGATCCGCCGAAGGAGGGCCATAATGTGTCCCACATCATCACATGAGACAGAGGAAATAAGATAAATATGAAACTGAATAGAGAACCATGTAATGAATAAGATGCAAAAGGAACTTTTCTTGAACGTATCGGTGACACAACTTTGGAGCTTGGTAGTATTTGACTCAAATGGAATTAGAGGTCATGTGGACGAAATTGGTGATTGAATGAGAGGCAAATATATTTCCCAAACCCATGGAGGAAAAGTGACGAATGTAGGATGTCCCCAACCTGACACGAAACAGAGTATGTGTCATGTTCAAGAGAGACATATTACCGACGCAACTATTAAATATTTTCATTTTCCCCCTCCATTTATGGTGAGTAACCAAATTATTTTTGAATAGAATATTGAAGAGGATAGCATATGCTTGTCATATAAGTTTTTCCTTCGAAAAAATCCATCCTAGTACATCTTACAAGCCCTAGGAAGGAGGAACTCGGTGTCATCATGGTGAAGGGCCCCATGTTGTTAGATTTTAACAAGTCCAACAAAGGTTGAACTCGGCGCCTTTTCATGTTTAGAGAGTTTGAAAAGAGGCGAAAAGAAAACTCCTGATGGCCCTTTTCATAAATATTCCCTCGAACCCGAAAAGGTAGAAAACAAATTTTGAGAGAACCTCTTTGTCATGATTGACTAAGGTATTCATTTTTCATAAATAATTTATCCCAGCCCGAAAAATGGGTAAACGTATACTGGGTAAATGACATTTCGTGCACTTTAATGAGTTCAAAACGACAAGAACTCGGCAATCTTTTCACATTTAGAGAGTCAGAAAAGAGCTGAAAGATGACTCCTGGAGGTGAATTTTTCATTTATTTTTTACCAAGTTTGAAAAATTAATAAAATGGAACTCAGGTACATGTCATCCTTCAAAATATTAACCCTATTGTTGCACAATAATAAACCCAATATTTATTTTCGAGGTAAAATTTATTAAAATATATTAAAATATGACAAAAACCCTAAAAGTGACTTGAACACTTATAAAAAATGAGGAAAGTAAACACATTTTTACTTTTTACCTTCACAAGTTTTGGAAGAGGTTTTTACCCTTATTTACCTCAATTCTTCAGGAGAAAATCATGGGCGATCCAAGAATTTGATCGACGAGCCGTCAACACCAGGTAATAGCCGCACTCATCCTCGTCATTTTCATACATTTTTTAGTATTTTTTACATCGTATAATAATTTTTTGGAGAACATATTTAAACGTAGTGTCACGGCGGATCGGCGCGGGGACCCCATATTAGGATCATGTCAGTCTGTTTTTTTAAACATTGGCTGAGCACTGATTGGCTTAGGTATTTTTAAAACGGCTGCACCGATCACAGAGCATGAAATAACACTAAAATTTATCCAAAAACTTCATTGAAAATCGATTTTCAAGCATGGATATTGATAAGATTCCATGTAAATGTTATGACAGGAAGGAAAAAACCGAGCAATCATGGTGATTGAGTGGAGAGAGAGAGAGCATGACGAAATAGATAGAGCAGCTATGGAAAATTGATATTGCCTTGCTGCTTTGAGGAACTGTGGGCTCCTCAAATTCTTTCTGACTCATGGTATGAGATCATAGTCGCAATTACTACAGTCCTTGGTAAGAATTTTGGATACGGGATGGGAGTGATTCATCATTGGTGACCAAGAGCTTGAAATAAAGGTGGATGATAATTACTTCATCACCGGCCTATCACGTAGAGGAGCACGGGTGCATATGGCTTGAAGTTGTATCATGGGCGAAAGTATGGATATGCTCATAGGGAGGGAATGCTCAGAAGCGGTGAAATATTCTTGTGGGAATATAGATATAAGAAGTGTGAACAATTTTCCTCTCAAAGTAATCATATACACCATCACACATGTCGTCGGGGCACAAGCACTGCATGAGGCTACCAAGTCTTAGCTGCAAACTGTCGTGGACTGTATGTCGCC
This sequence comes from Pinus albicaulis, assembly GCA_034641835.2. Taxonomy (NCBI): domain Eukaryota; kingdom Viridiplantae; phylum Streptophyta; class Pinopsida; order Pinales; family Pinaceae; genus Pinus; species Pinus albicaulis. Next base: position 1,542,682,071 of record CM076584.1, read on the forward strand.
TACCATTTTTAACTGGGAGGAAGTCGTACTGGAAAATATGAAGAAATAGCTCTCAAATTGCAAGAATAGTCGACTAAAGTAGTTTGGATATGGTTTGATCTTAACAAAAAATTTCTTAGAATGGGTACCATTGTTCCAATTCCAGTGGGTAGAAGTAGTCGCGCTGGCACCATGGGATCCACGTTTGATCATATGGACTTAGATCACTAGTACATTTGGCGGAAATTCCGACACTTGGTTCCGACACTTTTGACCAAATGTTGGCAATTTCCCCAAAAATTTTCAATCCCGCCCGAAACTGTCGCTATACCGACATCTAGAGAAAAGTGTCACAATACCGACACTTAGAGAAAGTGTCGCAATTGCGACGTTTGGAGGAAGACGTCGCAATTGCAACAATATGCCCCAAAGCGTCACTATTGCGACGGCTGCCTCCAAACGTCGCAATTGTGACACAATGTCTAAGTGTTGCAATTGCGACGTTTGGAGGCAGTCATCGCAGTAGCGACGCTTTGTTTGCGACACAATGTCTAAGTGTCGCAATTGCGACGTTTGGAGGTAGTCGTCGCAATAGCGACACTCTGGCCGCCGTCGGTATAACAACACTTATATGCAATAAACGACAGTTATATGCCTTTGCAAAAATGGTCGGCTTACAGAGCAGCGCGAGGAGTAGTTAATGGAGGCACCTTTGCGATTGCGCATAATTTGGAGAGAAAATAGTAATAATGAGAGAGGCTCCTTTAATTGCGTCTTTGATTCGTGAAGGTATGGATTGTCCAACCTGCAATTCTATGCTGTCGAGAAAGACTCACAATCCTATAGAAACAAGACTGTTGTGAAGATGCCTGGCGAAGAAACGGACATCGGGTTCACGACTATTGATGAACACATCGTAGTCCGGCGAAGAAGGCACCAAGGAGGGTATTCTTAGTGAATGAGGGATATTGAAATATTAATTTCAACTACCCTATCCTCTGGCCGCTTTCTAAATCTATTTGAATGGCTCTGTCAAACAGCCGCTTTCTAAAACTGATGAACAGTCAATTTTGGTTTTGAAATCACAGTCCCTGCACACTTAAAAACAGAGCGTTGTATTGTTTTGGAAACAAAGAAATTTAATAGTAAACGTGGGAGATTTTAATTCAGAAGAACGTGGTCCCACATACCACAGACCAAATCAGCCATCCACGTGGAAGCAGGCGATTCGATCGCGTTATTTTTTGGCCCACCTGCATTGTGGAATTCCGGACCTGAAACATTATAGGGCGGAATTAATTTTATTTTCGCGTCACAGTTTTCCTCCATACGCAAAGCCAAAAAACGGACCCAAATTTTTATATGGCGTATTCTATGAATTTTTCACGTCACAAATTAGGGTGACATCAGCAGGCTATTTTGGAACGCGAATTTGTGATTGAAATCGGGTTTATTTTTTTTGAAGTCCGGACGTATGATACAGTTTTATTAATATTTTGTTATAAGTTTTGTTTCACCGCCCGATAGTTATTTAAACCATTTGCTCATATATAAAATATGCGCAAATATTTCACTTTGGGCATTTGTAATGTGGGCCCCAAATACTTTAAATAGGTACATATACATTAGACAGTTTAAAAGTTTTGAGGATTGCACCCCTAGTGCAATTGTTTGTTTATAAGATTATATGATACATGTGAGATAAAGGTTTATTATTTATCATATATAAATAGATTTTATAAATATTGTACATTTACACTTTTATGAGGTGATGTTATAAGTAAATTCATAAATATCTCTTTTTAATCCTCATTTTACTCCATGAATATGTTTGGAAATGAAATTTCAATAGATTAATTTTCTCCTAACCTATGTATCATCAATATTGTACATTTACATTCTTAATTATGAGGTGATGTTATAGGTAAATCCATGAATATCTCCTTTTAATCTTCATTTTACTCCATGAATATGTTTGGAAATGAAATTTCAATAGATTAATTGTCTTGCTATTATATGTTTTACGAAGATATGGTAAGGAATTCTCTCTTGTTCTTCTTAAAAATAATTATATATAATTTTATTTTATTTTAAAAATAGATTAAAAAAATTATATGAGAAAAATTATTAATTCATCAATATGTGTGTGTGTGTTGTGAGGAATAATTTCATAGTTCAACTTAATGGTTCATTATATAATCATGTGATCATCACCAATGATATATCTTAAAAATCAACTGAAAATCCATGTGTACAAAATCGATGTATACTCTAGAGAGTGGTTCTCATATCACTATGTAAATTTTTGTATGCTACTTCAACAAAATTATAAGATAAAATGTAATACACATCATATATGCACCATAACAATTGGTGCAGGGTAAAACCCACCTGCCACACCTTTGTACTCGATCCAATTTTCTCTGTCAACTCTTCTAGCTATGGGAGTTTCCTCCAAGGATCATAATACCCCCAAGGCCTGTTATCACCCTAGTAATTCTCAGGTTGTGGGATAGGGATTTTTGTAGTTAATAACACCAGGGGTAACCAAGAACCGCTTTGGGAATTCAAGATCTAGCCTTCTTGAACTCCAGAGAGGGATCTCTCCGTATGATTTAGCTTTGTTTTAGTAACAGATATTAGGCTAGCTATGATTGTGTATTTGGGTTTGATTTTAAAATATTGGTGGGAATAAAGAGATTTCAAGGTAAACCAGAAGGATATACCAGAATATTTGGCAACGGAGTCAACTCTCTAGGCAAGCAGAACTAAGAAATAAGGCTCAAAGATGAAAATGTGCTAAGGGCAAGATAGGTGACCTTCTAAGGCTATGTATAGGCTTGATTTGATGGAGTGGATGGAATCTGAGCAAAAGGGCACTTAAGAATCCTTAAGCTACAGACAAGAAGATTAAAGAAGGGGATATAACTGGGAACCGTAGAACTGCCCATAAGGTTTTACGAATAGGCTATTACTGGCCTACCATCTTTAAGGATGCCAAAAAATTCGTGCAGGCCTATGATAGCTGCCAAAGGGTAGGACGCCCTGGGCAGTCTGATGAAATGCCTTTGAACCCTCAACTAGTGATTAAACCATTTAAATGTTGGGCACTTGATTTTGTTGGCCCTATTAGTCCTCCCTCAAACCAAAAAACATACATCCTAGTTGCAACCGAATATGTCACTAAGTGGGTCGAAGCAGAGGCACTTTCAAAAGCTACAGAGGACTCTATAGTACAGTTTCTTTTCCAAATCTTTGTGCGCTATGGTCTCCCAAGGGACATAATCACAGATGGAGGACCACAATTTGTAGGTAATAAATTAGTTGAAACATTGCAAAACTACCACATTCAGCACAAGATTACAAATCCGTATCACCCACAGGCCAATGGCCAAGTAGAGAGCACGAACAAAGTAGAAAACATTAAAATGCCAACAAGTTTCAAAACAGGGAGCTTATTATCACTAATCCTATTTAATTTTTCCTTAGTTGATCATTATAGACTAGAAAAACATAATATGAATGAATGTAAACTTTAAATAAATACACTAAAAACAAGGAAAGAAATGAGACTTATCTTGTCACCACGAGAATCCTTAGCTACGATGTCTCTGATCTCTTTCCAGTTTGTTGCTTTCACTAATTGACTCACCAACTTCAATATAACCAGCAAATAAGACTATAGTTGTCTTGAGAAATTTTATTCACACTGAATACTTCGAATTGTGAAGTATTTATAGAAAAAAATGTTTACAAAATATCTCAGGAATTGAGATAATGTTTTAATAAAAAATAGGAAAGAAAACTTAAAAAGAGGGACAGCTGCAAAACAGTTTGCAAGTTGTTACCTTTTTACAAGAAAAAATAGAACTGATTATTCTAATTTGAATTGATTGTTGTTGTGCACTTTAACCCTGTATTTTTACCATTTGAGGTAACAGTAAAAAATTAATTTCCAAGTGAATTTCTTGTTTTTTATCCATTAAATTCACAGCAGATCTGTGAATTCTTGCCACTTTTCTGCAGAGGGGATCTTCATAGTCTTCAATTTTCTGTAACTTTCATCTGCCTCTGTATACTTGGCAAAGTTAGGCTTGATAGTGAACATATGCCTGATCTCATTATCTAAAAAGAACAGATTTTCAAAATACTGAAGAAGTATTTTTCCTGTTGGTGATCCTTGAGGCAGTTGTTGTCTGGCTTTCTCTTTTGCATGATTTCTGATTTTTAGATCATAATATTTCTGAGGCATTAACTCGTCATTCAATGCGTGAATATCAGGCAAACCTGCTTCTGACAATGTTTTGTATTTGGCTAAAAATATTGAGATGGATAAATTCATGTCTTTACACCAGTCCTCTAGATTACTCATTATGTTTCTTTTGTTCAGGACCTTTTTGATTTGAAGAATGGTTTCTGTTCTATCAACAATTTTCAATTCTTCCAACTCTTCCCTGGTTTTACTGTTTAAAAAAGCTATGAGTTGCATTGCTTGGGCTGGTTTATTGTCAATTTCCCTCTTAGTCTTGTTAATCTCTGCACTAGCAACTTGAAGTAACTCCCTTTGTTCATAAATTATCCGAATTGAAGGCCATTGAGAATGAATGCCTTCAATAATTTTGGTCCATAAATGATTTTTTATATAGGCCACTTGATCTGTAAGATTTACTTGTGCTTGCAGAATCTTTCCCTGTTCTTGTATTCGATCAGCCCTTTGCTCGTGTCCTCTAGAAGTAATCAAGGCATAATTTTTGGAATTTTCTAAATTTTTGATAGTGCCTTTCAAACTAAGAATCTCTTTATCTTGGTCTTGTAGTGTGCTCCTCTGTGAGGATGAAGAAGAAGAGGCAAATATTAGAGAATTAATTGGCACTGCACTTGCCAGTACTCCTTTCGGTGCCAAGTGTTCTGCCAAAGTAGATGGTATAGCAGTGTTTACAGTGGGGATCACTGTAGGAATGACCATTGGTTGTGATTTTCTTAGTCCTTCATTATCTTTCATTAGAGATTCTATTTGACTTTCCATTGTTTTTATCTGATCTGTCATTTGATGTACAAGCTGCTTTAAATCATCATTCTCTGTTTTTTGCTGTAGAATTTCTTTTGCTTGAGAGTTTTCACTCTGAGGCAACTTCAACTGTTTTCTAAGAGCAGCTATATCCTCATTTTTCTGTTTAATTAACACGTTTTCCCCTTCAATGTTGGCTGGGTCACCCCCTGCTTCAATCACTATATCTTCTAGTGCTTTTATTCTTAAATTATTAGCATACAGTGAGGCTTTGTCCAACTTCATTTGATTTTGTAGGTTGAGCACTGTTTTCTCAAGCCTAATTGATTTCATAGTTTTACTGACAATTTTGGAATATAGCATTTCAGTATTGCTCCTATGAAATTCAATTTGATCTAATTCATGAATGGCATCTGCATCCAGTTCAAGATCTGTTTTGGAATAATCTGCCACTGATTTTGGCTCAACCACTGTAGGCTTCAAGAATGACATTACCAATTTATTGGATGAATAATCAAATGTTGAAAGAAGCCTGTCTTTGTTTCCAGGCTTTTCCTTAAGAAATCTAGAATGAGCTTGATTCTTGAGCTCTTCATTCTTCTCTTTAATCTATCTGAATCTGATCTGAATCTCTGACTTTGTATTGTCAGTTTCCTGAGAAGAAGGAGGAAAATCGACAGTAGCCTGGTTTTCCTTCATGACTGTATCTTTTTGTTGTTTTCCAATTTTTACATTTTGAAGCTCTTTTAATGTTTGAGTGACTATTCTTGTTGCTTCATCATCTATATCAATATTTACAGCCTTATCCTTTTCTTCTTCTGTTGACTTGCTTCTTTTACTATAAGGAGTTCTGAATTTTATGTCCTCAATAGTCTCAGTTATGAAACTATCTCCTTCTCTGCCTCTTTTATGTACATTATCAGTATCTTTGCTTGTAGAAGCCACCTATACTGTCTGTTCAATTTGTTTGCCTTTGCCATTGTCTACCTATATTACCTGTACTGTCTGTGAATCATCATTAGATAGGGTGTTTGGCTCCCATTCAATTTTATTTACATATCTTTCAATATGGGGCTTAGGATCATGCAAGTAAACATGCAACTTACATTTTACCCTTACTGCACTCAAAATATCTTGTGGGTCATACTTCCATGTAAAACTACATGGGAACTTAAACTCTTTAAGTTTGACATTTATCTCATTGGCAGCTTCTCTGTTATTCACAATGAATGGCCCAATTTGATTTTTCAGATTAAATTGGGTCTTTTTCTTGAAAGCTATGAAGTTGATTTCATCTACATTCAATAGTTGTCTCAGATATTCTAAAGCAAATATTCTTGTAGTAACAAATCTGGGTAACTTATATGGGGCCAAGGATGAGCCATACACTCTGATTTCTGTATGATTTTTATATAAATACCAATCTCCAGTTTTGTAGCTCTCTGATAACTGCAGAATTCTTCTTGTCTCATCATTGATCCTATGGATCTCATCTTTTTCCAAGAGATGCATAGCAGGGGCTATAAATGAGTCATTGAAATCTGTAAAACTATACTTTCTGTTCCATTTCCTTAGAATATATGACCAAAATACTATTGATAAAACTTTTCCTTCTGCATCCACTTTCTCACATTCAATTAGAAACTTATCTGTTTGATAATATAGGAAGAGGTGGAGTAGATAAGAGGAGTATCTGAAAACTCCTTCTTCTGATAATCTGGATAACTGATAATGCATACTTTCAGCAATAAATCTAGCAAAATTGAACCGAATGGATGGTGATTGACCAGGGCTTAGAGTTGATAGAAAACCTAGGATAGCCACATCAGTGAATTCATCACTGGCGTATCCTAGTATGAAGAAGAGCATTGAGACAATCTATCTAGTTTCATCTGGGAAATCAACGGTGTCGAAAGGAGGATTTAACTTAGGAATATCAACTTGATTTGGACAAAAAGTCTGGTATATTTTGAATCTAGTATTGAACTCCAAGTCAAGATATAGTTGGGTTAAATCTTCTATTGATAGGGAAGCAGAATTGGGGTCATGATTCATTTGTAGCATGGAATTTATCGACTCTTCAGTGATGTAAAACAGGATATCTTTTTCTTTGTTTACAATACATCTTTGTTCTAGCATATAATAGGCTTGGCATAATCTGATAAAGTCAGGAAAAGAATGAGTGAGAGGGACAATATATCTAGGCAGATTGGATTCCCAAATTGGAATATCTTTGTCACCCTTTTCCACTGATTTTCCATAGCACCAATTATAGACATCAAGCAGGTTAAATTCTACATTAGGGTCTAGTATTCTATAGTCCAGATCAACTAAAGGGTTGTTCTCTGGAGAAATGACTGGAGGCTGGACTGGTCTGACCACTTCTGTAGAATCAGCCGTGAGTACAGGAGTTGGTTTATCGATTTTGAAGGACATAGGCTGAGGAATCTTTGCAGAAGACTTATTTTGAGATTTTGGGCCTCCATTCTTGGGGGTTACCTGTTTCTTGGTCATTTTTAATAATGAACAAAGCAAGCTTAAACGGTTTGCTAAGTTCCTTTACGAGAAACAGGGGTTTCTTGGCAAATTTCTACTGAAAATGGGGTTTCTAAGCAGGGTTTTTAGGAAATGCAAGGAATTTAAAACTCAGAACGTGTATTTAAAATCGATTTCAACAGCAAAATGGACCAGGGTATGGAAAAAACTGCAAGAAAGGGAAATTAGGGATTCCAAGGAAATTTTGACAGAGTTTCCCCTGAAAAATGGACACTTTTTTGCAGTAACTTTGGTAATTATTTGAAATCGACAGGAATTTTGAAATCTCAGAGGGCAACTTCGAAGAAAAGTACCTGGAGAACCAGCGGAATTCGGTTGAAGACGTTGCAGAGGTGCTCAGTCTTCAATTTTTTGAAAATGGCTTCGCAGAGGACAATGTAGTACTTTGTAATGGAAATTCAGGGCAATGGGTGTCGAAAAATGGTACTGGTAGGTTGAAATTGGCTCTGCAAAGTTTCTCAGGGTTCAAACGGCATGATTTTGAGGAAAAAAGGTTCTGCAATGTTTTTACAGGTTTAAAGCGAAAAGGTGAAAATTTGAATGAAAAATATAATTTTAATGTATTAAACAATGGTATAACCATAGTTAAATGACATTAAACTCAGGTTAAACGGGTGAGGTTTATGGAATACCGCCAGTGGTATTTGCGAGGGTAAATGGTGGTAAGCGGAAACTAGCTTTTTGAACACGATACAACGTGGTGGCGACACGTAAGCGCGGGTGGTTTGGAAAAACCACCCATGGCTTTTCCAAAACATCAAACAATTACTTTATGAGCGCGAAAATGTATTAGCGCCATCGCATCTGGATTCAACAAGCGAACGGCCACGATCAAAAGGAAAGGTTTGGGGAAAAGGTAAGTTATCGGGTTCACTTTGGGCCATTGATCTTGGGAAACCATCGCTATACCGACATTTAGAGAAAAGTGTCGCAATACTGACACTTAGAAAAAGTGTCGCAATTGAGACGTTTGGAGCAAGACGTCGCAATTGCGACACTATGCCCCAAAGCGTCGCTAGACGGCTGCCTCCAAACGTCACAATTGTCTCCAAACGTCGCCATTATATGTTTTACGAAGATATGGTAAGGAACTCTCTCTTGTTCTTCTTAGAAATAATTATATATAATTTTATTTTATTTTCAAAATAGATTAAAAAAATTATATGAGAAAAATTATTAATTCATCAATATGTGTGTGTGTGTTGTGAGGAATAATTTCATAGTTCAACTTAATGGTTCATTATATAATCATGTGATCATCACCAATGATATATCTTAAAAATCAACTGAAAATCCATGTGTACAAAATCGATGTATACTCTAGAGAGTGGTTCTCATATCACTATGTAAATTTTTGTATGCTACTTCAACAAAATTATAAGATAAACTGTAATACACATCATATATGCACCATAACAATTGCCATACAACTAATTTGTTTTAGGATACATGTGGCATTCTAGGGGTAAATTCTGTATGATGTGTATATCAATCTATTAGGTGTTGGTAAGTTGTGAGTATCTAAGAAATGATAAGGAATATCCATACATCATGATCTTGTAATGTGATTATAAATTGTGTCTATAATTTCCATAAAATGTATAAATGATTTGTTTAAAAAAATCAACACAATCAACCCTAAACAATGCTCATGATGTGGAATGTCATTGGCGAAACCAAAAGGATGGTCACATGTCCCATTTCTATGGTAATGGTGATCATATAAATGTTGTAGCGACACTTGATGAGTAATTAAATAAATCTCAGAGTGTGACTCATTGTGCCATATTTTTTTAAAGCATGATTTGTTTTCCTAGTTTTTACTAATTTGTTAACATATTTTATTCATTTGTAAAGCTAATTAATGATGCTTTAAGTAATTAGGACCTAATGAGAGATCATCTTCACATCTTCACTGAAATATGTTTGGTAATTGTAGTCACTATATGGACCGCACATGCATGCTACTTAAGAAAAATTGAAATATAAACTATAATACACATCTTATATCTGCCATAACAATTGTCATACAACTTATTTACTTCTAGATACATATAAAATACTTCAAGTAAATTCCATATTATGTGTATACCAATATAGTAGGTGTTGGTAAGTTATGAGGATCTAAGAAATGATAAGGTATCCACACATTAGTAGTGCCTTGGTGAATTTTTTGCATAATTTTATATTTGTTGTAATTTTGTTGCCTGGATTTGTTATAGATTTCAAATAATATATACAATTATCTACCAATTTTTCTTTATAAAGAAGAAGTACAATAAGTAGTCACCTAAAAGTGAGCCATGTGAAAATATTGGTAACATGAGTAACCTGGTAAGATGTAAATGAAAAGTGAATAACCTCCACTCACCAACAAGTGGCAGGCAGGGTTGGAATTTGGATTTCTCTTTACCCGTCACACAATTTTTTTTGACGTTTTGGTCATTATTTTTCTAGTCAATAAATGTTATGTTTAAAATTTGCACTTCATTAATGATGTTCTCGTAATAAATTAACCCTTCACCAATAAAAGTTTGATTAAAAAAATTGAACGCTCTTCCATTTTCTTTGGATTTTGGAGTGTGATATATTTGTGTCATGGACTTTTAATACCTAAAGTATCAAGAGAAATAACTGATTCTTGTCAAACTAATATTTCCTCAATATATGCTATGATCTACTAAAATTACTTCAAAAATCAAGTAACCTTCCAATATAAAGAAAAAAACATGAACGAGCTTTCCCTAAATTGCAATAAATTTATGTTTATTATTAATATTGCATAATCTATCTTATAAAAATTGCATAATCGGACTAAGAAAGGTAACTTGACTATCAATCTACTAAACCTCACTTCCATGATTAAAAAAGCACCCCCACCTTGTCAGTGGTCCCATCATGGTCCACCTATTGAAAAACAACCAACAAATATTATTTTTTATATATTTTTGCATGGCCATTGGACAATGATTTACTATGGTTTTCCTACTAAATTCCAATGGATGATTATTCAAAAATATTGAGAATTAGTAATTTAGTCTCAAGGCATAGCCAAGAGTCTTACTGGATAATTATAGATTACATCTCCATTGGATGATTGTACATTTTTCATCTACTTTTTCACGTGAGTTTCAGTTGATGCTAGATCTTTGCCTTCTATTTCTTTAGTGAAGCTAAGAGTTAACTTTGATCTTACATTAATAACTATACTTGCATGAATATCCATGCTTTTATACTTCCCCACTATGGTCAATGTTGATGTATGGCCTTTGCCCATTGATCTTACAATTAACTCACTATTCATATTCAATTTTCTCCATTTTAGCCCAATAAAATAAGGAAAACAAAAAATGAAGTCCTGATTTTTCTTTCCAGTGCTCCTACATAATACAAATACTCTTAAAAACCAATTAATATATAAATTGTCATCATTCATGCTAAAATCAGTTTGAATTTTTTTAATGAATCTGCTTACAATTAATAGATTACATTGCTCACAGAATAAGAGATAATTTAGAACTATGATTTCATAATAATAAATTATCGGGCTCCCACAGGGCAATGAACTTGGTCGGATGTTCCTCCTCCTCCGGATCTTCTGGTTCCTCCTTCTAGATCTTTGTAGTGGCAACAGTGGCATTGGGCTCCGCATCAATAATCTGTTTCCCTTTGTCATTCCCCTTGTCAGGTTCTGATTTAGAGTCGGAGCATGCATCTGACTCAGAAGCCCGCATCTCAGCCACCAGGGACTGCTTGGCCCGACACTCACTTGTGTTGTGAGTGGAGCTCTTATGGAACTCACACCACTTTCACGTGTCCTTCTTTGGCTTTGCGGTGTTCTTCTTTGCTTGTGGCTTAGACAGGTTGTCATGAGTCACCGTGCCTTGGCTCTGTCCTTTGTTCTGCAGTTTGGGAGCACCTTTCCCTTGCTTTTGATTCGCAGATCCAAAGTCTCGCTTCTTCTGTTTGAATTTCTGCTCAATCTTGGCAGCATACCGGTATGCCGTACCAAGCGAGGAGATGTCGAGGAACTCCATTACCTCCTAAATGTATCTGTGTAGACAACTGCGATACTTTAGCACCAGATGTTTCTCTGAATCTTTGATACCCAACTTGGTGCGTAGGGTATGGAACAGATTCGTTAGCTCATGCACATCTTGATCCCTTTGTTGCCGCAGCGTGGTCCATTGTATGTACTTGTCCTCATAGCTCCCCACGGGATAGTATTGTTCCTTGATGGCGTCTCAAAAAGAATTCCAAGTGGGTACGACCGAGAACAGAGAGGGTTTTGTCTCGTCCTTTTTCTCACAGTGGGTTTCCCACTAGTCCTTGACATGGGGGGCAGCTTTGAGGAGTGCAAAAATAATCTTCTCCCTATCGGAAAAGTCATGAACCGAGAAATATCCTTCTAATAGATTCAACCATCTATCTACGGCATCTGCATCTATTTGACCCTCAAATATGGGAATGTCAAAATTTACTTATACCTTAAAAGGAGTCGCGCCTCCAGAGTGGCTGCTGGATGCAGATGCGCCGCCGGTGGGTAGCCGTTGAAGGATCTGAGCAAAGTTATCCATCATCACGTTCCTTTGTCTTTCGAGGGCCTCCTCGAGCAATATTTTGATAGGATCTCCTGCTCCCTCATCTTTCTTTTCGTCCCCCATGGGCGTCCGTCGAGGTTTGCGAGGCTGATCTTGCAAAGGTTCCACCAGATCAAGCCCTAGCTCCTTATACCCCGACCTCGTTGGGGACATGAAAAGAAGGATCGAGAAAAAGCAGACCGCTCTGATACCACTGATCCGGATTTATGCAGGAACGCAACAGAATAAACACATAACCATAAATACAGAGATGCAGCGGAAATAACACTTCATTTTATTAATATCAAAGAACTGAAATTTGCTTACAGACAGAATGGAAATAAAACTAGCTAGGGCACTGGTAGCTATCTCTGAGAAGAGATGTGGCGGCTACGGGCCTCTGAACTGCTTTACAATGAGGCGCGAGGGCCTATTTATTATTGAGAAACAATGGAGAACCCTAAACATCCCAAAAACCTAACCCTAGGAGATGAAGCGCCAAAACTATGGGCCCCGTTTGGGTAAATTGGTGTTTCAACTTCCCAGGGACGTAACTTTGGCATACTATCTTCGTTTGATGCACATGATACATCATTAGAAAGATCTATTCGAGGACTAAAACTTTCGCCACAAATATCATTTTGGGACAGAATGATACGGAATGATATTCGCTGGAGGCGCGATGTCCAAAAAACGTCATTTAGGGCCTCAAAACGGCTCTGGAAGTTTAGGACCCGAAAAACTGCTAAAAATAGTAAGTTTTGCCGAAACTGAAAAACTGAAAGAGACAATGGTGGGGCCCCAAGTGGAATAGGCGGGTGGCCACCAGTATCCACCTGGATCATTGAGTGAGCCAAAAAAGTAACTTTCCTTACTTTTTGAGTACAGCCTTGCAATTGTGAAGAGGACTAGTGTTGCAAAATTATTGGTAAGTGGAAATTAAAGGGCGTAAGAACGTTTTTGAAAAAATTTCAAACGTAAAAATTAAGTCTTCTATCCTTCCTAGCACCTCATGGAAAACGGGAATCCGCAAATTCTAGTCATCAAATATGTGCAAAATGCCTTATGACGGGCAAAATGGAGGACTGGCCCTATGCTGCTACATGAGTTAGGGTTTCATGTGGCAACAGGGAACCTTGTATAGTTTTTCAAGGATAGGAAAGGAGAATATTGTCAATTAATCATCACATGAAACTTCATCACCATTTGAAAATTGTGTCCTAATTTGAAACAATAAGACTACCCAACTATTTCATTATTTAATTTTGATTGTGTAATACAAAAAAATATCCTAGATAGCTTAAATAATGTAAGCACTTTTTAAAAAATTTAGTGGAGAGAACCTTCAATTACATTTATTTCGAAGTTCCACTTGCATTTTAAGCCATTTTAATTAGTCTTTCATGGCTATTCTAGTAAAAATTTCAACCTCTTGTAGAAATTTGTTTGTCACTTGTATTAGAAATGCAAAAATCAAATGTAAATAAAAATGATTTGAAATGCTAAAATTCAAATACGCGCTACATAAAAATGATTTTTTTAAAAACTACATTAACGTCTGATATCACGCGCGCATTTGCCCTCAGCTCTTGCAGAACAGTATTCGCCCTCAGCTCTTGCCGAACAGCATTCACCCTCAGCATTCGCCCTCAGCTCTTGCAGAACAGCATTCGCCCTCAGTTCTTGCAAAATGGTAAGTTCTTACTGCAGGCCCTTCCTCCTGTAGTAGGGTTGACCCTATTTGGGTTTTTTTGGAGCCTCTGAGAATAAAAAGGTTGTGATTGATTACGGGGCACTGCCTATATTTGTGGAACTTCTTACCTCTGGGAATGATAATGTTCGAGAACAGGTAGCACATTCATTTTAGAGGCATAAAATTATTCTTCCCAACTATCTTTATACGTCTGTAATTTTGGAATTTGATTTTAAAAACTACTACCCAACTTTGAGTTCAACTGGTGTTCGTGTAAGGCTGTTTGGGCTTTGGGAAATATTGCTGGAGACTCTGCATAATTTAGGGATCTTGCCCTCAGTCATGGAGCTCCGAGGCAGGTGCTTGCCCAGTTGAATGATACTGCCAGAATTTCAATGATACGAAATGCTACATGGGCTCTGTCAAATTTTTTCCGTGGTAAACCCCAACCACTATTCGAACAGGTAAGCAGAATACATTTTCTGCCTCTTCTTCTTAGTTCGCAAATACTGTGGATTTTTTTTTATAGATCTTGGTGCTTGGTAGATTTGGACGTAATATGGACCTAGGCGCTTGTTCATTACAATGACTCCGTCATCAGGTTTTAGAAAATGCTCAGAAATTTGGGTTTCACAAGGGGATTACCCTTGCTTGCAATTATCGATTATCAATCACATTCAAAAAAAGTCTTTCGTAGCATTGTTGAGCTCTTTGTAGGTGAATTTCTGAGGCAATTTCACAATATCTGAACTAAATTTGTTTGTCCTTTTCAATACTCTGCGCTTGTAACAGAACCAGACAAACAATCTAGTGGCCAATGCAACAACAACAACACCTCATGTTGCAATGCCTGCAATTCACCCTCTCTGCACGCATGAATGACTATGGCACCCTCTTTTGTGAACAGGTACTGGAGCTGAAGGTACTGGTTTCCATTAGGGTCGTGGAATTCAACATCCAAAATAGTATCAAATTCCACTGCAATAGTATTCCCCAGCGAGGGCAACAGTTCATTGAGACCTATTGGACTCATCACCCCTAAATAGCCTCCAGGGCTACCCAGAGTGTGATCATCTAGAGCAATAACAAATGCTCATCCATCCCCAATTGAAACAAGAACAGGACCCACATTGGTTACAGAAAAGGAGAAACACGTTTTGAAAGAAGAAGAAACTTTTGTATTAGGGTCCAGAAATCTAACTGGTATATTGTACAATGCCCTACCTGCACTTGAAATTGGTACTCCCAACTCCATGCTAAGGCTCACTTTGCCATTCTTCAGATGAGCATCTTAACCTGAAGTTTGATTCCAAAAAACCCAAGTCCCCTGTTCTATGCTCAAGACCTCTGTTACAACGAGTAGAGTTCTGAGCGAAATACATCACAATAGGAAGCAAAAGAAACATCGCAAAATTTATCCACTTTAGACTAATAATTTTCTGTGCGAAAATTCAACTGCAGACAGTAAAAACATAATATCAAACACAACCAATCCACAATGGAATTTGAACATGAGGATTTATAACCACAGAAAACCATCTCCAGGTTAAAAGAATTCCAGAATGGCTTTAAGATTCTACTAATGAGCGCTTACAACACCATTTCAATTACTGTCACAATGAAATCTGCTGGAAGCAAAGCCCTTGTATAGTTTCTACATTTCCACAGTGGAAGCAAGAATCTTGCTATCTCTCATGATCTGGTTCTGTGGTCAAATCCTTTGCTATGGCTGTCTTGTTTTGCTAAACGTGGATCTGTCTTAGCTTTGGCTCTGGTTTTTTAGAAAAACTGCTAAAAATAGTAAGTTGTGCCGAAACTGAAAAACTGAAAGAGACAAGGGTGGGACCCCAAGTGGAATAGGTGGGTGGTCACCAGTATCCACCTAGATCATTGAGTGAGCCAAAAATTAACTTTCCTTACTTTTTTAGTACAGCCTTGCAATTTCGAAGAGGACTAGTGTTGCAAAATTATTGGTAAGTGGAAATTAAAGGGCGTAAGAACGTTTTTGAAAAAATTTCAAACGTCAAAATTAAGTCTTCTATCCTTCCTAGCACCTCATGGAAAATGGGAATCCGCAAATTCTAGTCATCAAATATGTGCAAAATGCCTTATGACGGGCAAAATGGAGGACTGGTCCTATGTTGCTACATGAGTTAGGGTTTCATGTGGCAACAAGGAACCTTGTATAGTTTTTCAAGGATAGGAAAGGAGAATATTGTCAGTTAATCATTACATGAAACTTCATCACCATTTGAAAATTGTGTCCTAATTTGAAACAATAAGACTACCCAACTATTTCATTATTTAATTTTGATTGTGTAATACAAAAAAATATCCTAGATAACTTAAATAATGTAAGCACTTTTGCAAAAATTTAGTGGGGAGAACCTTCAATTACATTTATTTTGAAGATCCACTTGCATTTTAAGCCATTTTAATTAGTCTTTCATGGCTATTCTAGTAAAAATTTCAACCTCTTGTAGAAATTTGTTTGTCACTTGTATTAGAAATGAAAAAATAAAATGTAAATAAAAATGATTTGAAATGCAAAAATCAAATGCGCACTACATAAAAATTATTTTTTTTAAAACTACATTAACGTCTGATATCACGCGCGCATTCGCCCTCAGCTCTTGTAGAACATCATTCATCCTCAACATTCGCCCTCAGCTCTTGCAGAACAGCATTTTCCCTCAGCATTCGCCCTCATCTCTTGTAGAACAGCATTCGCCCTCAGCTCTTGCAAAATGTTAAGTTCTTACTGCAGGCCCTTCCTCCTATAGTAGGGTTGACCCTATTTGGTTTTTTTTGGAGCCTATGAGAATACAAAGGTTGTGATTGATTACGGGGAACTGCCTATATTTGTGGAACTTCTTACCTCTGGGAATGATAATGTTCGAGAACAGGTAGCACGTTTATTTTAGAGGCATAAAATTATTCTTCCCAACTATCTTTATATGTCTGTAATTTTGGAATTTGATTTAAAAAACTAGTACCCAACTTTGAGTTCAACTGGTGTTCGTGTAAGGTTGTTTGGGCTTTGGGAAATATTGCTAGAGACTCTGCAACATTTAGGGATCTTGCCCTCGGTCATGGAGCTCTGAGGCAGGTGCTTGCCCAGTTGAATGATACTGCCAGAATTTCAATGATAAGAAATGCTACATGGGCTCTGTCAAATTTTTTCCGTGGTAAACCCCAACCACTATTCGAACAGGTAAGCAGAATACATTTTTTGCCTCTTCTTCTTAGTTCGCAGATACTGTGGATTTTTTTTATAGATCTTGGTGCTTGGTAGATTTGGACGTAATATGGACCTAGGCGCTTGTTCATTACAATGACTTCGTCATCAGGTTTTAGAAAATGCTCAGAAATTTGGGTTTCACAAGGGGATTACCCTTGCTTGAAATTATCGATTATCAATCACATTCAAAAAAAGTCTTTCGTAGCATTGCTGAGCTCTTTGTAGGTGAATTTCCGAGGCAATTTCACAATATCTGAACTAAATTTGTCTGTCCTTTTCAATACTCTGTGCTTGTAACAGAACCAGACAAAAAATCTAGTGGCCAATGCAACAACAACAACACCTCCTGTTGCAATGCCTGCAATTCACCCTCTCTGCACGCATGAATGACTATGGCACCCTCTTTTGTGAACAGGTATTGGAGCTGAAGGTATTGGTTTCCATTAGGATCATGGAATTCAACATCCAAAATAGTATCAAATTCCACTGCAATAGTATTCCCCGACGAGGGCAACAGTTCATTGAGACCTATTGGACTCATCACCCCCAAATAGCCTCCAGGGCTACCCAGAGTGTGATCATCTAGAGCAATAAAAAATTCTCATCCATCCCCAATTGAAACAAGAACAGGACCCACATTGGTTACAGAAAAGGAGAAACATGTTTTGAAAGAAGAAGAAACTTTTGTATTAGGGTCCAGAAATCTAACTGGTCTATTGTACAATGCCCTACCTGCACTTCAAATTGGTACTCCCAACTCCATGCTAAGGCTCACTGTGCCATTCTTCATATGAGCATCTTAACTTGAAGTTTGATTCCAAAAAACCCAAGTCCCCTGTTCTATGCCCAAGACCTCTGTTACAACGAGTAGAGTTCTGAGCGAAATACTTCACAATAGGAAGCAAAAGAAACATCGCAAAATTTCTCCACTTTAGACTAATAATTTTCTGTGTGAAAATTCAACTGCGGACAGTAAAAACATAATATCAAACACAAACAATCCACAATGGAATTTGAACATGAGGATTTATAACCACAGAAAACCATCTCCATGTTAAAATAATTCCAGAATGGCTTTAAGATTCTACTAATGAGCGCTTACAACACCATTTCAATTACTGTCACAATGAAATCTGCTGGAAGCAAAGCCCTTGTACAGTTTCTACATTTCCACAGTGGAAGCAAGAATCTTGCTATCTCTCATGATCTGGTTCTGTGGTCAAATCCTTTGCTATGGCTATCTTGTTTTGCTAAACGTGGATCTGTCTTAGCTTTGGCTCTGGTTCTCATTTAGGATCGTGGCTATCTGATCTTGTTGTGGCTTTGACTATACAAACTTGTTCAATAGGAAAATGTTGACTCTGCTATATATAGGAGCTTCAATGGGTGCTCTCAAACACTTTTTTGGGCAGCTTTGTTTTGTCTATGATTCAAGGCAAAACTATGTTGGCCTTGGTTTTTTAGTCCTTGGAACTTAGTTCTCTCATATTTTCCATCCTATCCCCAGTTTTCTACCGAGAAAGACATAACTTCACGATATCAAAATTGACTACTTTTGGCCATTTATCTTTAGTAATGGTACAGCTTTAATTTGGTGCATTTGTACAGTATCTGAAGAGCACTCTGAAGCTGTTATTCAGTATTTTAGCATAACTAATACATTCAACTGCCATGCTCAAATATTTATATCAACCGTAAGCATTCTTAAGGTAGTTTCACGTTTGTGAAGCAGAAGGAATGCTTCTGACAACTTCTTATCATAGTGGTACAATTCTGTTCGTAATTTATCTTTTATAAACCTCCAATTTTCCAAACGTAGTAGAGACTACAGTTTGCATCTCAAATTTCGGACAAATATGTTTAGTTTTCTACAGAAAATGCATTAAGAATAAAAAAAGCCCACAATTTGTAAAAAGCCCACAATTTTGTAAAAAGCCCACAGTTTTGTAAAAAGCCCACAATTTGTAAAAAGCCCACAATTTTTTAAAAAGCCCACATTTTATTAAAAATATAAGCAATTTGTAAAAATCCCACAATTTTGTAAAAAGCCCACAAATTGTAAAAATCCCACAATTTGTAAAAAGCCCACAATTTTGTAAAAAGCCCACATTTTGTAAAAAGCTCACAATTTGTAAAATGCCCACTTTTATTTTCTTTTTGCTTATATATTGAGCTCCCATTGAGTTCAACAAGCCTTGGGTTTTCTACACCATTGAGAGAGATTTATTGTTTTCTTTATAGGATAATTTGCATCAATGGAAGAAAACATTGGAGCTGGAAAAAAAAATCAAAAGGGTGAAAGGGGTGATGGTAGAGTTTATTGCCCTTGTAAAAAATGTTGTATGAGAAATAATATTAGAGTTTTAATAGCAACAACAATAGTGCATTGTAGGAAATATGGGCACATTAATGGTGGATCGAATGACTATCATCCCGTGGTAATTAATTATCTATCTTCATTTTGATTATATCATAAAATTTTATATTATTTTAATATTTTTTATATGCGCACTAATGTTTAATTATTAATGTTTGTAATTTTCATAAAGGCACGGTTGCCCCCCAACTTTTTGCAGATGATCAACCAGCTTCCACAGAAAAATAGTAGTAGATTAGATGATGTTGCACCAGTACAAGAGAATATTGCAGCAAATATTAGTATTGGAAATGATGTTGTACAAGGTGAAGAACATGAAGCGAATGATGAAGATGATTTTAATGATCCCATGGAGGTAGATGATGACAATAATGAGATAGTTCACATTAATGATGGGACAAATCAAATGCTCCAAGACTTGTATGGTGAGTCAGATGATGATGGTGGAGATAGTGATGGTATTTATGATGTACCTTTGATTAAAAGGTCAAGTGAACGACTTTTTGAACACTCAAATGCAACTCTTCTCTCTGCTACATTGTTGCTGGTGAACTTAAAGGTTATGAATAATTTTTCGAACAGATGTATGACACAACTCCTAAGGTATGCAATATGTATATATGATCACATATACGTAAATGTTGATTATTTTCCCTTTTTTTAGTTGTAATAAATGTGTAAAATAATAACTTATATATAGTATATAAGTTATTATTTTACACATTTATTACAACTAGAAAAAAAGAAAATAATCAACATTTATGTATATGTGATCATATATACATATTGCATACCTTAGGAGTTGTGTCATACATCTGTTCGACAAATTATTCATAACCTTTAAGTTCACCAGCTCTCTGCTATTGTTGCTGGTGAACTTAAAGGTTATGAATAATTTGTCGAACAGATGTATTACACAACTCCTAAGATATGCAATATGTATATATGATCACATATATGTAAATGTTGATTATTTTCCCTTTTTTTTAATTGTAATAAATGTGTAAAATAATAACTTATATATATATATATCATAGTTATCAAAACCGGCCAGTCAGGACAGCGGCCGGTTGGAACCGGTCTTGCAACCCGGTCAATAGCCTATTCTCACCTGTTTTGGCCAGTTAACCAGACCTAACCGGCCGGTTAAGTAAGGAACCGGCCAGTTTATGCATAAACCGGTCAGTTCCGTACTTAACCGGCCGGTTAGGTGCTCCTCCATGAGTTGCAAATTCCTCAGTGTCTCCTCCATGAGCTGCAAATTCCTCTATTATACTAGCAACAAACTTGTCTAATAACTCATACTCAACACCTTATAGTAGCAACCATACACATGATGACTGATAAATACAAGGTTGGCTAGCATAAAATCCCTGGCAGCATGCAACTCATCAAGTGTACTTGATGACAATTTCTGTTCTCAAAACAATCAGCAGCAACCTTATTTCACACTCAGCTAGGAACTGTCAGACCCTCTCTCTCTGCTCACACATAGCAGCAGCATAAATACAAAACCTTTCACACAACATACAAGCAATTTGAGCATGGCATCAAGACTGATGCAAATGGTCTGACGCCACTCAAGGGACAACAACATACAACCTAATGAAAATGTGACTAGCAATAATAAATTGACCACTAGAAAATTCCCGCTTGGAAATGCACTAAACTGGCTACTGATTTTTCTGGGTTTTAATGAATCTTTTCAGTGATAAATTTCGTCAAACACATTGTGAGCAGACTGTTGAAGTTGTAATTCTCTCTCAACTTGTTACAAATAGCACTAATAGTGGGTTTCATAAACCAATTCAATACCTCTAAGTGTTGTAGATGTTTTTCTAGAAATTTATTTCCAAGCAAACATAGATAATGAAGAATACAAGATCTTCAAAATGCTGGTATGATATATATATATATATATATATATATATATATACTGAACCCAGAATTGTCTTTAAGGCTGATACAATGAATTGACAACAGATCTGAGCAGGGACAGATTGTATATTATAATATTAACTCAGCAATAAAACACAGTGAATAATATAAGAGAAACCTAATACATTACTTCAACAAGTTTGCTTATGTATTTTTCGATGATATGTATTGCATTTGCTGCCATTTTGATATATTCACCTTTTCATGGTATATAAATGAGCAAACTTTTCATATTTTGTCTCTATTGGCTTGGAATCATGGTTGCAAATCTTTAAAATAGTTTTTATTTATTTATTTATTTTTCATTTTATTAAAAAAAACCGGTTCATTGTATTTTTTTTTAAACCGGTTCATTGAGATCTGATCGCTACCGGTTAGATCGGTTCCGGTTCGAAACCCGGTTCATTAGCTCCACCGATCCGGTCACCGGTTCTGGTTTTAATAACTATTATATATATATATATATATATATATGATTAATAATCTTTACAAGACACTACTTTTTGTTTATGTTGTAGATTGTTGGGTGAATATTTGTTACCATCGCCAAATACTTTACCTCGAACATATCAAGATCTACGTGCTATTATGAAACACTTTGGAATGGAATATAACACTATAGATGCATGTCCTAAAGATCATATTATA
Source organism: Pinus albicaulis (assembly GCA_034641835.2). Classification (NCBI taxonomy): domain Eukaryota; kingdom Viridiplantae; phylum Streptophyta; class Pinopsida; order Pinales; family Pinaceae; genus Pinus; species Pinus albicaulis. The sequence goes on from CM076584.1 coordinate 1,542,704,091, forward strand.
TATTACAGAGAACATGCATTGAAAACAGAATGTCTGAAATGTGGTACCAGTAGATATCGAACAGATCAACTAACCAAAAAGGTGCCTCAAAAGGTTCTTCGTCATATTCCCATAATTCCACGTTTGCAGCGAATGTTCAGGTGTAACAGAATAGCACAGTTTATGGATTACCATTCAAAGAATAGAAGTGGAGATGGTGTTCTTCGAATGCCTGCAGATGGTTCTTCATTTAGAGAAATCGAGGAAAAATATGTAGATTTTAAAAATGAACCTTGTAATGTCAAGCTTTCATTGGTAGCTGATGGTGTTAATCCATTCGGAGACCTTAGATCTACTTACTCGGTGTGGCCTATTTTTGTTGTCAACAATAACATTCCTCCTTGGATGTCAATAAAGAGGGAGCACATAATGTTGACTATGATTATTCCAGGTATTTGATACATTATTTCTTTGAATGTAACATTTTCATTTCTCTCGTTGTTTGCATAAATATATATTTTATTTATTTACTTACTTATATATACATATATCATGGGAGTAATTATTATGTACCGTAATTTTGAAAAATTAGGTAAGTACCAGGTCAAAGATATGAATTTATATATTCATCCTCTTATCAATGAGCTAATACAGTTATGGCATGGCATCACTATGTATGACATCACTAAACCAATCAAGCAAAAGAGATTTCAATGTCGTGGAATGCTTGTATGGACAATTCATGATGCCCCAGGAATAACACATGTTTGTGGTATGTAATATTTCATTGCACTTTAATATAATACATAATTATCTAAATTAGATATACCATATTGCATGTTTTAAAAATGATCTCATATTATATTAATTGTTATTGATCCATCTATTGCAGGTCTTCAAACAAAGGGTAGATTTGCATGTCCAGTTTGTGGCCCTATGATGAAGTATCGTCATTCGCCAGACTAAATAAATATGGTGTTTGATGAGTTTAGGCACTTCCTCCCTAGGAACCATAGGTATCGTACTACTGAAAAACATATTTTCAATGATAAAGAAGAAACTAGATTAAAACCACGAAGAATGACACCTCAGTTGTGGATGTTGGAATATAACAGAATTAATAATCGTCGAGCAGCTGGTACGTAATTTGTGTGTATATATATATATATATATATTATTTGTTTATGTAATGTTTGGAATTTTTGTTTTAACTAATGAATTTATTTTATTTTATTTTATAATTAATATTGTTCTGATTTATTTTATTCTTTGATATCAAGGTCATCGTCGTCGTGAAGGTACTAATATTGTACTTCCACCTGGAATGAAATGTTATCCTTCTCAATTTGCGAGGTTTCCCTACTATGAGGACCTAAAAATAGCTCATTTGTTTCATACAATGCATGTCGAGAAGAATGTGACATAAATGTTATGGCGAACCATAGATGGTGCACATGATAGAGATAAAATTGACAAAATTTGTGCCGACATTGAGAAATCGAATCATGCAATGAAAAGTGTGATTGGCGGATCAAATAGCAATGGAGGTCGAAATTATAATAATATTCCATGGTTATTAACAGAGCAACAAAGCAATGATGTAAAAGAGGTTGTTAGAAGAATTAAATTTCCAACAGGTTTTGCTTCAAACATAAATAATATCTTAACGAAGAAAGGTGACTTCAGTGGGGTGAAAACACATGATTGGCATACCTTTGTTAAGGTAATTTTTTTGGTATATGTTTTTGTATGTTATTGCTTGAATACATATTTTAAATTTTTCTTTTTTCTGTTTAATTTGGAAACCAATAACGATTAATTTTTTATTTTTATAGTATGTTCTACCTGTATCTCTCCCAAACGACTTCGACAACAATGTCAAACAAGTTATATATGGTCTTAGTAAATACATGAGGTAAGTAGTTTTGATTTATATGCAAAATCTAATTGCTACAATTTATTTTCGTACTTAATGAAATGATGTATTAATTTACTTGTAATGAAATATATATTATGTTTCATTGAAATAACCTTGCGTAATGATTTGTAGATGGTTGTCATTGAAAGAAATCCATGAAGATGAAATAAAGTATTGGAAGAGAGAAATTCCTCGGCTAATGTGTGAAATGAAAAAGTATCTACCTCCAACATTTTTCAATGCACAAGAACACTACTTGATACACCAAGTTGAGGAGATTGAAATGTGTGGACGAGTACACACAAGGTCAATGTGGATGGTCGAGAGGCACCTGAAATCCTTGAAGGCTTTTGTTAGACAAAGAGCACGACCTGAGGGTTCGATGGTGGAGAGATATGTGGTATATCAATCCATGGTGTATATTAGTCATTATCTTCCTATATTAGCTGTGCCAGCCATGAAGGTAGTGGATTGCATTTGGGATGTGAACTCCATCAAAAAATTTGAAGTGGAGCACCTGTTGGGAAAAGGTAGAATGAAGAAAGTGAGAGGTAAAAGATTTATTATTTATAATACATATAATGTTTCATTTTTTTACATCATGTATATGATCATTATATTCATTTAGGTCTTATTCTTTCATAGTTTATTAATTAATATAATTTACCATGGTTAAAAGTAATATTTATTAATATTGGTGAATTATTGTTTTTTTATTCAGGTGCTCAAGATTATGAGGCACTACTTTTATACATTGCAAACAATCTTGAGTGGATGAGTGAATGGATTGAAACACATAAAGCACGTAACGACGGTAGGTTATCATGACAACTACTGTCTGAATTGATTGGAGAAGCGTATCGTAGTGGATATGGGAACGTTACGGACAGGGAAATTGATTTAGCATATGGTTTGAAAGATAGAAAGGTAAGAAATTAATTCACCTATTTTATTCATTACTTATTTTATACTATATTTATAATGTGACAAGAAGTTTGATTTTTCAGTTAATTTTCATGTTGTGTAAATTATATGTTTAATTATTAATTGAGAATGCATCTTTTTCATGTTTGGCATATTGCATTTGAAACACCACAAGGCTATGTGGTGCAATGGTCGTCAATTTCGCGTTAAACAGTTGGATGATAACAGGAAAACTTCTGATAGTGGGATAAATGTAGTATTCCAGGTCACTAATGTTTCCTCCAGGAGTGATAGACATCCTCGAGAATCTGAAAATAGATATTATGGCTTAGATGATATAGTTGAGTGTGACTTTAATTTCTTCAAAATAGTTTTGTTCGACGTCAAATGGTATAGGCTACGAATGAATGTACGTGATGATGATAGAACACTTAATCAACATGAAAATGGATTTCCAATGGTTAAAACATCGCAGTTTGAAGCAGGAAAATATCGCTATGTTTTTCCAAGCCAATGCGAACCAGTCTTTTACTCAGAGGTTCCAGGTGAGAACGAATGGTCATTTGCTATTAGATATGATCCAAGAGGAAGGCCAGTAGAGTATACTGTAGAGGAAGAAGATGATATTGATCAAGAAGAAGATGATGCAGTGGCAGATGAGCAGGAAGATGCATGGACAGATGAAGAAGATATCTTAGAAGATGAACCAGGCATAGGATATGAGGCAACAATTATTGATGATGATGTCGATGAGGATATTATTGAAAATGACATAATTGATGATGATGATGACATGGTCGATCATTTCAACACCGTTTCTGAATCAGATGTTGATATAGATGTCGATCAGTTGGATGAAGATCAAGAAGATACAGAAGAAGAATATTGATACAGATGTTATGTTCGAGTATGAGCTGGTATGTAGGAATTATTGTCTTTAAAAAATTTAGTAATTATGTGGGTTTGTTGCATGTTGTTTATTATTTCAAACCAATAAATAATGGCCTTACTATTGTTTATTATTTCGCAGGATTCGCATGATTCATTTGATTCTATGGTCAAGTCTCTGAAAAAACCAATTAAACATTTAAATATTCAAGATCTGGAAGACAGGCTTTACCCCCACCATAAATTGCTGAAAAACCGGCCTTCAGTTCAGCTTGTTGTGCTAAAGACGAGGGTGGATTTTCATGATCAGTTGAATGAAAATGAATCAGATATTTAGAATGTTTTTTAGGGCAGATCCATAAGCCCCATAGATGAATATACCATTGCTGCAGAATTTATGTCTGCATTGAAGCACAAGTATAGTGTTGTATCGGAATACAAATTAGAGGACAACTATACCAAGTCTAAATCAACTGAATCCAGTTATAGTGCTCTTGAACTTACCGAATTAAAGCCAGAAGCAGGATTTACAATCTCTAATGGGAACGGGTATGGTAGTTCCAATATTGGATTGGATGTCCGGAGCTCTGCAATAGGCACTGGACTTGATCGTAATGAACCCCAACTAATTCAATGTGATGAAAATATGGACTTTGATGATGATCAGGAAAACAAGCCAGAGCATTTTGGCAATATTGAAGAAACTGAAGAGGTTTCCTGTGATCGATTGAATCAACTCGGCCATAAGACATCTACTGCAGGCTGGTTTGTATCAGAAGGAGAATCGGTTTTGCTTTCCCATGATGATGGATGCTGCTCTTTTCACGATATAACAAATTCAGAGGTGTGGAGGTTTTAATTATTGTACTTAATTTTGGGGTTTATGGGTGTTATAATTTATACATTTTGGGATTTTCTATTAGAAATAGGGAAAAGCCTAGGGGTTAGATTATTCTCATGGTTTAAATTTCTATATTTGAAATAAAATTCACCAATTTCTATTTAAAAAAACGATTTGCCTAAATATTTGATGTAGTTTAAATAGGATGTAGTTCATTTCAAAGACTGTTGAAATTTTATAGAAACTATGATTGGGATTTCAAGAATATTTATGCACTCTTTAAATTTTCCCTTAACATAAGGGGCAGTTGATGTATGAGTAATACTCAGTATTTTTTTTTTCAAATCTCCAGGAGAAGGCTGAATATAAAGCTCCATATGGGCTTACCCCAAACATGTGGGGTGATTTCTAGTTGATCAGAGCAGCTGGTTCAGATGGTCGCTCTGGTAAATATGTTTTGGCAGCATCTGTAGGTTGTACATTGGACTCAGGTTTATGTTCATGGGAATTTTATAATAAATAAATTATGGCATTCCATACTGAATCAGAGGCCTTCACTTCAACGTCCAGTACCATATCTCTAGTTTTGGCAGAGAGGGATGTCTCGGGGAGAAATTTTGGCTTTGCAAATGTTGTGCCAGAGAATAAAAATTGGTGGTACATGCCATGTGGGCCTCTTATGGTATCTACTTCCAGTGCCCAAAAGACAGTTAATATTTATGATATTTGTGATGGAGATCCTGTGATTTCAATGTGTTTGTTTTGAAAGTTTAGGTTTCATAGTAAATCATCAATGGGCTCTGAAATAAGGTCGCACATTGAAATCTTGGATACATGTTTCATGCCAAAATCAGTTGTATCTTCCATAAATACACAATCTTGGACCACTCTGTATAAATCTGCTTCTCAGACAATATTACATCTCCCTCATTATACAAGTGGTGTTTTTACATGCATAGCAAAGGCATTGTTTTGGCAATCATTTTATAAGTCACTAGATATTGTGGGTACAAGGATCTAGGGTCTCCACATGAAACTGTGTTGCCCGGAGACTCACTCTGCCTGTCCTTAAATTTGTAAACATAGTAGTATGCCAATGCTTCTTTCATTTTGTATGCATAAGACAATTTTTTGTCAAATTCCATAATTTTTTTTAAGTTTTATCCATCCCAGTTTTGTTGTGAATGCACAATTTTTTGGCTCAACACATATCTGTTATATATTTGTACTTTTCCTTTACTAATTATTTGAAATTTCTAGTTATATTTAGAGGTGTATTTTAAGGGATGAGGGGAATTACTTGGATTTAGTGCTGCCAGGCTTATCATTTATTCTCCAAATGAAGCCCTAATCTGTAACACTATATGGGCATGAAGCTCACTTGTTAAAATATAGTTGATACAATATGTTGTACATGAAGCCTGGAATTGTGTACATTCCTGGAATATATTAATTTGCAGGCATGCTTAAAAGAGAGATAGGGTTTGATAAAATCAAAAACCCTGAACATGAAGAAAAAAAAGAGGCAATTATTTTATACAGATAGAACCAAGACACTATCTCCTCATTAATAACAAAACCTCAGTCCAAAAATCATATGTACAAATTCTAGAAGTCAAAAGTTGAAAATTTCCGAAATGGAACCAGGCCCTTTTCAAAAGAATAAATTTAGTAAAAACGAGGGTGAAGAAAGTTGTCTTATCAAAATTTCCACATATTGTGTTAGCAAGGAATGACTCCGAGTCCTAAGCAGTGAGACTGAGGAATTGCTCTTTTGCTGCAGGTTGCAGTTCTCTTCTCCAACACGATGAAAAGAAAATTCTTAGCTCTAGAGTTTGAAGCCCGAGTCACAACTTGGAAGTTGGTAAGGAAAATTATCAGGCTTGTTGCCAGTTGGCTTGGAGTTCGCAGCCTCATTAATTTTCTTTAATGCATTTCCTTCAATGTTGTAGTTGTCACTGGCCAGCAACCTTTACAATAAAATTTATTAGACCCGTCACGCTACGAGGAAAATTTGACGTGATCACTGATCATTGATTTCTTATTGTGATAAAAAATATTGGAGATTTACTGTCCTGTTTTAAAGTTTCATTTTTTTTTTTTAAATTGAAACTGTCGTCGGTATACCGACGTCTTGTAAGCGTCGCTCTTCTGAGATTTTGAACGATTTCCATTTTCGTCAGTCTTGTGACGTTCGTCGATATTGCGACAATTCTTCCTGGCGTCGGTATTGCGACGCATTTGGAAACAGTCGGTATTACGATGCTTTTGAAATGCGTTGGTCTTGTGACAGTTCTTCCTGGCGTCGGTATTGCGACAGTTCTTCTTGGCGTCGGTATTGCGACGCTTGTGGAAAGCATTGGTCTTGTGACACTTTTTCAATACATCGGTCTTGTGACACTTTTGTACGGCATCGGAATTGTGACAGTTTAGACACGTCCGAAGAGCGACAGTATAAAGACGTCGGAAGAGAGACGTTTAAAACATCGGACGACATTTCGTCGGAATGGCGACACTTTACAAACGTCGGAAGAGAAACGTTCAAAACGTCGGACCACATTTCGTCGGAATGGCGACACTTTACAAACGTCGGTTTGGGAAACGTCAGAAGAGCGACGCCTATTTGGAAGCGACGGAAAAGGTGTCGGTAATGCAACACTTTTTAAGTGCATCGGAATTGCAACGGCACGGCAAACCACGGTTTTCCTGTCCTCGAACTGTCGCTCTTGCAACGACTATGTGTCAGAATAGCGACGAATTGGCCGTCGGAAATTCCGCCAAATTTTCTAGTGGATGATGCCTCGTTCAGGAGGTGGGCAGCAGATGTCATACAAGCCTAACTTATTTGTATGGTTTAGGCATCAACTTATTGTCGTGGAGGATTGGCCATACTTCGGGACTAATTTCCAAGGTGATCCAGATGTACCACTTCCATAGGGCGAGCATTGGGATGACAGAGGTAAAACATTTTTTGTTAACTTTTTCATGTTTATATTTTTTTGATATATATGTTCTGATATTTAAACTTATGTGTCTCAGATTTTGGACCACGGAGACTAGATGGGATGTCCCCTATCACTAGAAGAGTGGCGATGGATTTTGAGGCTACTCCATACGAGGGAGAAAATCCTGAAGAAGAGACTTCCCAAAATCTAGATGCTTTGACTACTAGTATTCCAGAATACGCTCGTGTTCAGGACATTCCCCATTGTTAACGGAGGCATATTGTAGGGGTGTCTGATCGCATTCATCAACTATTGACTCGATTCATTTGATCAGTGGCCTGCTACTGTGACCACCATGTTGATTAGTCTAGTTTTGATTTCTGCGGTTGTAGTCTTTTTGGGACCTGCGAGTCTTGTTATGTAACAGAACATATATTTTTTGGGGTTATGATGTACTTGAAAAAAATTTCAAACCAAATCGACATATATATATATGTTATATTTTCATGTTTTATACATGATGTAATGATGATCTTAGTTTTACAAATTTTGCAATGTCTATATAGAACATAATTAGCTAATGCATATGTTAATGTATTCATGTGTCGTGTAATGTGCTTATATGTAATGTAATCAAAATTCCTTTCTAAAAGACGAACATGCAAATACATTCTCAAAGTTTGAGGGTGTCTGACGGAATATTTCCCATTGAGCTATAGGACAACAAGCTGTGAATCCAAGTTTACAACCAATTCTCTAATGGCAAGAGTAATTGCTTCTGAAAAAAGTTCAATGACTGCACTGTACTCAACAATATTGTTGGTTGTACGACCTAAACATATACCTTGCAGATCTACTAACTGTTGATCAGCGGTTGTAATTGATGTCAACCCAAGCAGCACCAAGGGCTGCCCCAATATTGCATGGAATTTTGACCTACCAAATTAGTCTATTCTCGGTCAAGAATGATTTTTATGGTTTCTACTTGTTGAGATGTTTCCGTTGATATATGGCACGCCACTTAATTCTTCACGGTTTGAGAGATATTCATGTTTGAAGTTTGTAACCCCAGTCAGTGGGCTAAAACCCCATGGGGTTGTGGTATGGCTCATTGTAAAGATATAATTGTACTAATTCATTGTAAAAATTGTACAAGTGTCTTCTGCCAAGAGTTGAAGAGGTGGTGTCGGGAGGTCTAGGATCATCATTAGGTGGTTGTGTCATAGTTGGGGTTATATTCTAGTGTGTCTTCTTCTTCTATGTTTGTTCATTCTGTGGCTTTGAAGATTCTTCTGGAGGATTCTCAAGTCTATAGTCTCTGGCTATGTGTCCAAAGTTCTGACATTTGTAACATTCCATATTATTTCTTAAATTTTCAAATCTATTGATGTTTCGTTGAGCTCTGGGAGGTTCATATTTGAAGGATCTCTTGGTATCAGAGCTTGGTTCCTTTAATAGCAGTTTAACAGTTGGAAGGAAGTCATGGAGCATACCAAGAATGGTGTACCTACGTTCAATGAAAATAATTATGCACTCTGGAAAGGAATAATGGATTTTTATCTCTTGGTGCAAGGTTACGAAGTATGGAACACTGTTCAAAATGGATTTACATCAACCGTGGATGAACAAGGTAAGAAGAATTTGGTAAATGATGCAAAATCAAAGAATATTATTATTAGTGGACTTATTGAGTCTGCTTATCATAAGGTTTTGGGTTGTAAAACTGCCAAAAATGTATGGGACAAGCTTGAGAATATATATGCAGGTGACTCAAATGTCAAATGTTGCCATCAATGCCAAAGGGGGAGATTGTTGATCAACGGTTGTCATTGATGTCAACCCAAGAAGCACCAAGGAATACTCCAATATGTGATTTCAGTTCTATAGTAGTACTCTAAGTCTTATTTACAATGCCATAGGTCTGATCCAATTTGGATTCTTTAAGGGAGATTTATGCCCTATCTCTCACAATGACCTAATTATGGACTGTTTCAGTAGAGCGAACTTGTACGAAGTGCCACTTGTCATTGTTTATTCATTCGTCTCTGAAATTGATACAGAAAAAACTACAGTCTGTGCACTATCTTCCACTTTTTACAGAATTCCAATCTAATACTCCACTTTCCCAAGGTCACTTCTTTGAGATGAAGTTCAGGAGCCTGCAAAAACACCGACTTCCACAGATCATATCTCTGAAAATATTACGCACCCTGATCTGAAATTTTTACAGGAGCTTCCCCAGGATTTCGGCTTTGCCTCATAAAAATTTCAACTTCTAAACCTATGAGATCTAACATGCATGTATACTTCACTGGACAAGATTCGCAAGAACATCCTTGGAAGACAATTCCTCAATGAAGATTTCCATCTAGGTACCAACGTATTTTTCATGGCTATTGTTATTCATGTGGAAAATTTTGTCATAAAGTTGTAAAATGTTGCACGTACCCTAGGAACTTATACAATTCCAGGAGATCCTTTGCAGCCCTTGACAACACATGATCTAGCTTTTTCTATGCCTTTAGCATTTATAGCCCTTTCTTTTGCGTGAGTAACCAACAAAGATACCTTCATTAACACATGATTCAAACTTACCCAAATTTTGATCTTCTCTTTAGATATAAAATTTTCTTCCGAAGATTCTGAAATATTTTACATTAGCTGGTTTTCCTTTCCATAATTCATATGGGGTCTTGTTGATATTATTTCTGAGAAGCCTTCGGTTGATAATTAAGATTGTCGTATTAATTTCCTGAACCCATAATTTTTCATCCAATTTTGAGTCCTTAAACATTGTTCTACCCATTTCTATTCTTTTATTCAGCAACTCCATTTTGTTGAGGTGTTCGTGTGGTTGAAAATTGTCTTGTTTATTCCATTTTCATCACAGTATTGCTGAAATAATTTGGAAGTGAATTCTCTACCATTATCTGATCTTAGACACTTTATTTTAAAATCAGTTTCATTTTTGACCAACTTCTTGTAGATCTTAAAGCACTCAAATGCTTCAGATTTTTTCTTTAGGAAACTAACAGTTGTCATCCTGGTATATTCATCTATCATTAACATGAAATATAATTCTCCATCTAAGCCTTTTGTTCTCACAGGACCACATAGATCAGTATGTATCAATTCCAATGGATGTGATGCAAAGTTTTATTTTTTTTAAATTGTACTTTTGTCTATTTGCCATGCCGAAAGGCCTCACATAGTGTGTTGGAAGGTTTTGATATTTTCGGCATTTCTCGTACTGCTTCATTTTTTCTTATCCTGACAAGATTGTCAAATTTTATGTGACCATTCGTTTGTGCCATAACCATATTTAATATTCTTTAGCTAGTAGACATGCTTTAGTTGCTTCATCCAGAGTATATATGTCATTTGGAGATTGACTTGTTGTAGCCACAATTTTACCATACCTGCCTTTCCTGATTTCACATTTTGTGGGGTTGAATAGCATTGTGTGTCCTTGATCACACATTTGTCCAACATTGAGTAGATTGTGATTCATGTTTTCAACCAATAGAACATTATTTGCTATAACATATTTTCTTTCGAGAGTGATGGTACCTAGTCCTATAACATTTAAAGATCCATCATTTCCAAAGGATATGGTTCCATCCTTCTTCTCTTTCAGAGATACAAATTTCCTTCTATCTCCAGTCATATGTGTTGAGCAACCGCTATAAACATACCACACATCTTTGTTGTTTTGAGCCTTGAGAGAACAATTATCAGTGAGCCTATTCCCATATTCTATAACAACACCAGTGCCATCAGCATCTCCAAGAATCTTGTCATTCATTCAAAAACAAAACACATTCCGATAAAATATCATTTTGTTAGAGAAAAAGTCGTTGAAAAGAATATCAAACTTGAGTATGTTGGTACAAAAGAACAAATCATTGATATCTTCACTAAACCTTTACCTCATGAAGAATTTGAATATCTTCGCCAGAAGCTTGGGATTCTCCCAAGTTCTCATTAGATTTTCCCTTTTTAGAATATAAAGGGGGAGTGGAAATGTGTACAGGTCTGCAGGATGGTTATGTGTCAGGGGGACTTACCCTTTTCCATTGATTTCAAAGGGGGAGAGAATGTTGTAGGAAGAGGTGTCATGATCACAGGGGGAGTACTTTTATTGCCATCAATGCCAAAGGGGCAGATTGTTATCAACGGTTGTCATTGATGTCAACCCAAGTATCACCAGGGGCTACCCTAATATTCCATGGGAATTTTGACCTACCAAATTAGTATATTCTGGGTCAAGAATGATTTTGATGGTTTCTACTTGTCGAGATGTTTCCATTGATATATGGCACACCATGTAATTCTTCACGGTTTGAGAGATATTCATGTTTGAAGTTTGTAACCCCAATCAATGGGCTAAAACCCCATGGGTTGTGGCATGGGTCATTGTAAAGGTATCACTGTACTGAGTCATTGCAAATGCATCATTGTAAAAATTGTATAAGTGTCTTCTGCCAAGTGTTGAAGAGGCGATGTCAGGAGGTCTAGGATCATCATTAGGTGGTTGTGTCATAGTTGGGGTTATGTTCTAGTGTGTCTTCTTCTTCTACATCATTCTATATCATTGTAAAGTGGACCATTTTCCCTGGTACGGGAGTCCATTCTTGTTTTCTTCTTCTATAGGGTGGTAGGCTGGTGCTAGGCTGGTGCATGAAGTCACCAATAGGTTCAAGTCTATGAAAAATTTAGGATGGCGCTAGGGTGAGTTGTAGCTCATTGGGTGTTGGGGCATCTGTTCAGTTGAATACTAAAGAATATTGGGCATTGGAGCGTCCATCCAGTGGGAGCTGGAGAATAATTCTTTTCTAGATTCTAGGAAGTTGGAGCTTTATTTTCAATTAGAGATGAATATTAAAGAATTATTATAAAAGCATTCAGGTGGTTTTTGTCCCGGAGAGGGTTTCCACCTTAAAAAATGTGTGCATTTGTGTTCCTTTTGTTTACTGCTATCATTGTAAAAACACTGATAATAATTGAATATTTACTAATGCTCTAATTGAATGGAATACTGATTGACCCCCCCTCTCAGTATTTCCAACACTAACTCACCATTAGGGTCATAGATAACCCATGATGCAAAAGATAAATTTTGATTATTATGGAAAGCACCATCATCAAAACCGACATAAGGTATTAAAGACATCTGAAAATCAAGTAAAATAAGATAAGCAGGAAAACTGCTTGCAAACGCACACCAAACAAAAATTGTAAAAAAATGAAAAGCACACTAATGTACAAAACTAATTACACGAGAAAGATCATGCATAATACCTCTTCACATAGATTTTATTTTGGGGCTTATCTAAAGGGTTACCTTCATAATCAATTAGCTCATAGGCCCTTTTTTTCAAAACATGTTTTATGATGTATCGCCCATGCCACATTGGTTCAAATTTTCCTGCCCCCAACTTATCGTGTGCTTGGTCACATAGAAGGACCAAGTCTCCTTTAAAGAAGGTACACGTAGAAACAGTCTGATCAAAATGGGCTTTGACCCATTTCTTCTGAGCTTCAGTAACTTAATCGACGAAGCTGTGAGTTTCATTAATCCTTTCCAGATACAAGAGGTGTTCCTCTTCTGGCAAGGTATTTGAAAGCAATTCAATAGCTAATTTAAGTGAATTAATTTCACATTCAATCAAAAATGTTTCTTGAAGGCCATATACTAACTGAAATTAGGGAATCCAGTGGCATTTTTAGCCAAGGTTCGGTAATTCCAAAGAGCTGAAAAAAGCATGAGATGCCAATTCGACTTGTGCATCCCAATATTGCGCTAAATCATAGTAACTAAGACTTTTTTGACTACTTCAACCTGGCCATTGGACTGAGGGTAATATTGAGTTTATTTGTCATGACACAGGCCCAAATGAGAGGTCATCTCATCCATCATGTAATGGTGAAAATGAGAGCCATGGTCGGTGGCGAAGGCTTAAGGGACTCCAAACCAAGCAATAACATGATTGAAGAGAAATTGAAACACAATTTTACCATCAACAACATATGTAGGCATTTCCTCAGCCCATTTGGTAAAATAGTCAAAAGCGATGATAATATAAGCATGCCCCTCGGTCTAGTGAGGGTTACATGTCATGAAATCAATGCCCCGTTTAGAAAAAGGGCCAACGATAACAACCGGGTGTAAGGATGCGGGTGGGGTGCGCATCTTTTGCTAGTAAATCTGGCAAGCGTGGCATTTACTGATGGCAAGAATGTAATCCTTGAAAATAGACAGCCAGAAATAACCAGCACGAAGGATTTTCTGAGTTTTTGCATATCCAAACATATGACCGCCACATTTCCTAGAGTGGCAGTCGTTGAGCACTCTCTTAGCCTTTTCGAAATTCAAACAGTGAAAAAGAATCGAATATATGCTGACGCAGTATAAAGTATCCCCAATGATATGATATGTTTGAGAGTGATTTCGACTGTGTCGAAGATCAGCTTTAGTCAACTCAGATCGGAAGGTTTGGGTTTGTTGATACATGATGATATCACCGTACCATGGATCGATAGTACTGATAAGGAATAGATTGTCATCTGGAATATGCTCATTAAGATCAGACAGAGCAGAAGCCGAGGGAAGGGAGCATATCCATTTAGCGAAATCCAATGATTTTTTGTATTTGGCAGCAATGAATTCCAAATCAAACTCTTGCAGAATGATGATCCATTTAGAATATTTTCCCCCCGGTAACTAATGGGTCAAAATATAATTCACGGGATTGTAATCAAATATCACAGTAGTCATGCAAAGGAGAATGTAATGACGAAAGTGCTTAATATCATGTATTGTAGCTAAATCCAGTTTCTCGACATGGGCATATCGAGTCTCTATATCCATTAGGTTACGGCTGAGGTAATAAATGACGTTTTGAGTACCATCATCATCGTCCTGGACCAGCACCATACCAATAGTACCAAAATAATCTGCTAATTAAAGGAAATAGTCACGATGGTAATTTGGAGGATGTAGTAAAGGAGCGTGGATAAGAAAAATATTTAAAGCATCGAAGGAGTTTTGAGTAACTTCATCCCACAGGAACAGGATCCCTTGTTTAAGAAATCATGTAAAGCCCTTAGGAAGCTCCGCATAATTAGGAATGAAACGAAAAAGGAAATTAGCTTTCCCTTGTAAGCTCTGAAACTAAGATAAAAAGGAGGGAGGGGCTAAATTAACGATAGCCCTTACTTTCATGGGATCGAGATGGATGCCTTCTTTAGAGATGACAAACCCAAGGAGTCTATTGGATTCAACACAAAAGACACAACTATGCAGATTCAGACGAATATTATAGTGTCGGCAGTGGATAAAATCTCTCGAAGGTGTGCAGGATGGTCTCGACACTAAGCGGAATGAGCGGGAAGCTCCTCTAGGTAAGGTTGAATGATTTATTTGATATCATGGAAAGCCTACAACATCGTGCATTGAAAAGAAGCACAAGAATTTTTCAGACCGAAAGGGAGCTTCTTGTAGGAAAAATTTCTACATGGACAGATGAAGGAAGTCTTGTGTTGATTAGCCAGCAGGATTTTAATCTGGTTATAGCCAGAAAAACCATCCATAAAAGAAAATATCTCACTACCAGCGCATTCATCAATGATATTGTCAATGAAAGGAGTGGGGATAGTTATCTTTTGGGCAGGCACGATTTATGTCTCGATAATCGACACAGACGCAAATAGTGCCCTGATTTTTATTTACAAGGACGATATTGGACACCCAATCTGTCAAAGGAATTGGATAAATGAATCCATCCTTAAGAATTTTTTCAACTTCTCCCTTTATTTTGACGGCCTTTCTAGGATGCACAGGATGAATTTGTTGACAAACAAGCTTCGCATTAGGATAAGATGGTATTTCGTGCACCACTATACTCAGATCGATGTTAGGAATTTCCTCATAGGACCATGCAAAAACATCTTGAAATTATTGAAAGAGACTGGTGTAAAGCTTGATCTCATCTGGAGAGAAAGTTACCTCGATGTGAATGTTCTAGATAATTCCTAGTTTCACAGAAATGTCGATCGAAATTTTTGCAGTGATGCTGCCCATGTTCCCCTCAAAAAAGACTTCATGTGTCGACATGGGTGTCAGAAGTGGACAATTTGGAGCATGGAGAGTGAAATTTTCGAGACACAACTGAATTACTCCAGGGCACTAGAGAAATGAAGAACGATGATGGGTATCGTCCTAGGGTGTTTCCTCAAGAGACATGGTTTCCACGATACTTTCATCATAGGGAAACGTTTCATTAAAGGGATCTGAATAATCTCAAGAACCAAGCCAAGGAGATTGGGATTACGCGTCTAAATGCATACTAGAAGTAGTATGTTAAGAATCAGGAGCCGAAGCTGAAACGATTTCACAATAATTGAATTCCACTGGGCTTAATGGCATGACGTCACTAAAAGAATCAACCTGATCAGGGGAAGTGATAATCCAAGGATCATATGAAGTGGATATCATATTTACCTGAATAGTCTTCAGTGGGGGAAGATAAAAGAGACTCATTGAGGAAAAATCTTTAAAAATTCCTACCCCCACACTCTCATAGGGTGTGATGGTATGCTCCACATATGGAACATTTCCTTCTGAAGAAGTGGAAGCGAAAAAGGACAGTTGGTCGACGATGATAATCTTCCCTTTGTGTGGGAAACAAAGAACACAAAACAAAATGGATTGTACACAAAGCATAGCGTGAGTCCAACTACGATAGAGTAGAAGATTATAATTGAGTTTAGTGTCAATGAATTCTACTTCAACATTGACCTTTTTACCTTCCAACATGATAGGAAAGTTGGAGAGGGTACCAAGAGGATGAGATTCCCTTCCATTGAAAGCCTCCAAAGTGTTCGGAGATTGGCTAAGAGCCAGAGAGCTGATGGCTTTCCAACAAGAGATAGACTGTTGAGATTCAACAAGATGATGATCCTAGTGAAAATTAAGCACCTTCACTAGGTGGGGCCCGCAGGCTATTTTTAGGTGTATGTCTATTTTAGAATGGTGAACATATTCTAAAATTAGCAGGATGTTGATTCTAGATGGTTGAGAAAATTATGTCTTTAGATGAGTTTCTATTTTTAGAACATCGGAGAAGTCTATTTATAGATCTCTAATCTAAAAATAGAATGCATGTCGATTATTATTAGCCCTTAATGATAATCAGACAATAAATAATAACTTATTCTCTTGGAGCACTTGATTTCAATTAACTGATGTGGAAAACCAATTAGCTGAATGAATTACGAGTTGCAAGGTTGGTTGGTGACTTACGCATGATGGAATTCGTTGTAACTGAGTGTGACACAATTGTAACAGAGTTGGAAGAGTAGTTATGGGAGTTGTTATTTAGTTTAACTCAGTTAAGTGAGTTAAACTCAGTTGTGCTAGTTGTAACTAAAGATACACTAGTGAAAGATGAGCGAATTAATTATTTAATTAATTCACAAGTAGTGTCTTAATTGCAATTGAAGAAATACAATAGTTAACTACTTGCATGTCAAATCCGGTGGAGACCCAGTGGAGAGATAGGTGAAAGGGTGTGTTTGACTATCTGTTGTGACTATAGTGATGAATTCAATGCATATACACACACATTGGAGTTGCCAATGAGGATTTCACATTCAAAGCAAGGAAATATTGAATTCATTCAAGGATCTTCTTCAGCAGGAATTGCGTAGTGGAGGCAAGCTGTCAGGAGGCAAGAAATTGGTGCATAGATATGTAATTTTTTGCATGACAGCGTGAGACGATTATATATTGTACTAAGAGCTCTATGATCTGAGCTTTGTATGAGATTCTTTTATGATTCCATGATATACATAATATATGATAGTTGGGGTTTTTAGCTTTAAGCTTTCCCGGTAAAACATCTTGTTATGTGTGATTGATTTTTCTTCATATGTTTTCATTTGGAGATTTAATTTCCGCAAAGAATTGAGTAGAAGGATTATGTATTTAATAGTGGATTTAATTGTAAGACCAGGGGAGTCCGGTAATATACATGCATATTGTATTAGTTTCTACATGGTATTGGAGCAGTGTTAACCACTAAATATTTCAATATCGAAGCAGTGTTGAGTTGTGTTGGTGGAACAATTTGAATTTGCTGCAAGAATTTCTTAGTGCAACAGTTGAGTAAATATTGAAATGGATTTCAATGAGTTGCGGTTGGAGTATGCACTCGAGGGCAGCTCTAACTACATAGCCTGGAAGAATAGGATGGAGGTGGTGCTTGAAGATAATGGCTTGAAGGAGTTCATCAATAGCGATGTTCCTAAGCCCACTTCGATGGATGATGCATTACTTGACGCATGTCAAAAGCAATTAGCAAAGACGAGAAGAATCTGTTGGAAGTTGTGAAATATCATATTGTGTCAAGCCTTCACATGAAATCCACTCCATTTACAATGTGTAAGGATTTGACAGATCTTTTCCAAAGCAGCAGCGACCATAGGAAGTTAGCGCTGAAAGATAAACTCAGAAAAAATCAAAATGGAGAAGGGCAACAGTATTCCAAAGTATCTCATGAAGTTTGTCCAATGTGGGGAAGAGTTGGGGAGTGTGGGAATTATAGTTGATGATGATGACTTGGTGAGCTTGGCTCTCCTTGGACTTTCGAAGAGTTGGCACAATTATCAAGACTATGTCAATGGGTGGGATAAATTGTCGGATTGGGAGCGACTCTGGTCGGATCTAGTGCAGGAGGAGATAAGGCAGAGTACCAAGGATGGCTCTTCATCAAAACATGATGATGAAGAGGATTGTGCTTTGGCTGCCAAAGCAAGGAAAGGGAAGGGTAATAAATCCCATCCAAAATCTGAATCTAAAGACAAGAAGCTGGATTTGTCCAAGGTGAAGTGTTTTCATTGTCACGAACATGGCCATCTCACCACTAACTGCCCACAGAAAAAGAAGAACAAGAAGGTTGTTGGAGCTGCAACTAGTGAGGCCCTTGCCTCGCAATTTTAACTTGATTTCTCCTTGATCACATTCTTGGTTTCAAGTGCAATGGGATCGATGTGGTATCTTGATAGTGGTGCTTCCTTCTACATGACAGGAGATAAGGAGCTTTTCAGTGACTTGGAGGAGAAAGATCTCCAAATGCATATAGAGATGGGTGACGATGGACAATACAATGCGACTGGAATTTGTACCATTACCTTTGAGAGGGATTCAGGTAAACCATTTATGTTGAAAGATGTTATGCATGTTCTATGTCTAAAGAAGAACTTGGTCTCAGTCGTGATGTTGGAGGACAGAGGTTATGATGCCGTTTTCAGCGATGGAAAATCTTTCCTACAACATAAAACAATGGGTCAAACCAAGAGGATATGGATTCGAGTCAAGAATCTCTACAAGCTAGAGGTAGATGGTTGCGCTGCAATGGTGGGAAAATAAGAAGTGGTGAGTCGGGATGAGGGAAAATTATGGCACAGGAGATTGTGCCATCTTCACCATGGCGCCCTGAAGATTTTCCAACTGATTTCTACTGGACTTCCCATGGATACACTTGCGCAGATAGATCAGTGCAAGGGATGTACTATAGGTAAGTTTGTGAAGACCACCTTTCATGAAAAGGAGAATTGTGCTTCGGTGATCCTGGAGAGAGTTCACACGGACGTGTGTGGGCCATTCTCGGTTGCTTCAACAGTAAAACATAGGTATTATGTTATTTTTGTTGATGACTATTCTCATAGATGATGGATATTCTTCATGAAGAAGAAGGATCAAACATTCTCAAACTTCTGTGAGTTTAAAGCATTGGTGGAGAAGGATTCGGGGGAGCGATAATGGTGGTGAATACATCTTGAACAAATTCAAATACTTTTGTAGCAAAGAAGGAATTCAAATAGAACTCATAGCGCCTCATAACCCACAGCAGAATGGGGTTGTGGAGAGGAATAACAGAACAATTGTGGGTGTTGCACGAGCTATGTTGCATGATCAGGGCCTACCAATGCACTTGTGGGCGGAAGCATGCAACACTGCGGTTTATGTGCAAAAACGTTGTCCTCATAAAGTACTTGGCATGAGTACACCTGAAGAAGCTTTTAGTGGTAAGAAAATGGATGTTTCTCACTTTAATATTTTTGGATCATCTGTTTATGTTCATGTGACCAAGAACGCGAGGAAGAAGCTGGAGCCGACTGCTGAAGTTCGGATATTTTTGGGGTACACAGAAACACCCCATAATTATCATGTGTATTTTCCAAATAGTCAAATTATTGTGGTGCGACGAGATATAAAATTCAATGAGGATAAAGCCATGAAGTTGTCACTTGAGAGGGAGCTACACTTGCATGCAGAGGAGGAACTGATTGTTCCCAAATATGAGCCTCAAGATGTGGATCAGCCACACGAGGAGGATCATGGAGTGGAGGAGTCCACTCACACAGAGCCAAACATCAGAACTGGAAGAAGGTGTACCATAGAAGCTAAGAGGTTGAAGCTTGATGCGGCACAGAATGTAGGAGTCCCTACTTCACAGCGCAGACAGAGACAGTCTCCTGACCGATTCACTGGATACATGGATCTCATAAGCAAATGTATTGTGACAGAGCCATCTTCTTTTCAGGAAGCAGTGTAGGAGCCCACATGGGTAGATGCAATGGTGGAGGAGTATGACTCCATTGTCAGAAATAGTGCTTGGGAAATTGTTCCAAGGCCGGTTGATAAATTAGTGATAGGTTCAAGATGGATCTACAAGGTAAAGCAAGCTGTTGATGGGAGTGTTGAGAAGTATAAGGCAACATTTGTTGCCCAAGACTTCTCACTGATTGAGGGGATTGATTATGAAGAAACCTTTGCACTTGTCACACAATATTCTTCCATAAGGACCATCCTTGCTCTCTCAGCACAAATGGGCTGGCACATCCATCAAATGGATGTGAAGATTGTGTTCCTTAATGGGATCATTGAGGAAGAAGTGTACATTGAGCAGCCTGAAGGATTTGAGATCTTCAGCAGCGAGTTTCATGTGTGTAGACTCAAAAGAGCGTCATATGGGCTAAAGCAAGCACCCCGTTCTTGGTACACTCGGATCGACAGCTATTTCACTGGACTTGGCTTCACCAAGAGTGAGCCAAATGGGATGGTAAGCTTTTAATCATTGTTCTTTATGTTGATGATTTAATACTAATTGGTGATGAGTAGCTAATACACTCATGCACGGAGTACCTTGCAAAGGAGTTCGAGATGAAGGATATGGGCCTCCTTCATTATTTCCTTGGATAGGAAATATGGCAGCAAGAAGGTGAACTATTTGTGTCTCAAGGAAAGTATGCTTGGGAGATACTCAGTAAGTTTCACATGGAGGATTTCAAACCCATGGATACTCCTCTTCCAAGAAATTAGAGGAAAGAGGATGCTACATTGGCAGAGGTAGTGGATGCTATTGTCTATAGACAGTTGGTGGGTTCGCTCATGTATTTAGTAAATACAAGACCAGACATATGCTATGCGGTGAACCAACTTAGTCAAGCGATGGTTAAGCCTACCAAGATCTTTTGTAAGGCTGGAAAGCATGTCCTGAGATATCTCAGGAGCACATCTGAGTATGGCTTATGGTACAGATAGACGGATGACGTGAAGTTGCATGGCTTCACTGATGTAGATTGGGCAGGCATCCCAACGGACAGAAAAAGCACATCAGGAGGGGTTTTCAGTATCGAATCTACAGTTGTTTCTTGGTATAGCAGGAAACAGAGATCTGTGGCACTCAATTCAGCGGAAGCGGAATACATGGCAGCAAGTCAAGCTGCATGTGAGGCTATCTAGATGAGGAAGATCTTGGTTGGTTTGTTCAGTTCTCATTTAGATCCTATAGTGATTCATTGTGATTATAAGAGTTGCATTAAAATCTCGATTAATCATGTGTTTCATAATATATCTAAGCATATAGATATCTGGTATCATCATATCAGATATTGTGTGCAACAGAAGATCATGTTTCTTTAGTACATTCCTATGGAATATCAAGATGCAGATATTCTGACGAAGGCACTCACCAGGAGAAAATTCGAATACCATAGAAATAGGATCGAGGTGAAGGATAATCCCTTTCTTGTTGAGAGGGAGTGTTGAGATTCAACAAGATGATGATCCTAGTGAAAATTAAGCACCTTCACTAGGTGAGGCTTGCAGGCTATTTTTAGGTGTATGTCTATTTTTAGAATGGTGAGCATATTCTAAAATTAGCAAGATGTTGATTCTAGATGGTTGAGCAAATTCTATATTTAGATGAGTTTTTATTTTTAGAACATGGGTGAAGTCTATTTATATATCGCTAATCTAAAAATAGAATGCATGTCGATTATTATTAGCCCTTAATGATAATCAGACAATAAATAATAACTTATTCTCTTGGAGCACTTGATTTCAGTTAACTTATGTGGCAAACCAGTTAGCTGAAGGAATTACGAGTTGCAAGGTTGGTTGGTGACTCATGCATGATGGACTTCGTTGTAACTGAGTGTGACACATTTGTACCAGAGTTGGAAGAGTAGTTATGGGAGTTTTTATTTTGTTTAACTCAGTTAAGTGAGTTAAACTCGGTTGTGCTAGTTGTAACTAAAGAAGTTGTAAATAAAGATACACTAGTGAAAGATGAGTGAATTAATTATTTAATTAATTCAAAAGTAGTGTCCTACTTGCAACTAAAGAAATGTAGCAGTTAACTACTTGCATGTCAGATCCAGTGGAGACCCAGTGGAGAGATAGATGAAAGGGTGTGTTTGACTATCTGTTGTGACTATAGTGATGCATTCAATGCATCTACACACACATTGGAGTTTCCAATGAGGATTGCGCATTCAAAGCAAGGAAAGATCGAATTCATTCAGGGATCTTCTTCAGCAGGGATTACGCGGTGGAGGCATGCTGTCAGGAGGCAAGAAATTGTTGCATAAATATGAAAATTTAGGGGAATCCTATTTTGGGGCAATCATATTTGGATTTTCCTTTGCCTTTATTTTTACCTTTAGAGGGTTTTTCATCCATGGTATACTGAACGGTGTTAACCTCTACATTTTTTCCAGGATTCGAAGGATTCAGAGAAACATAATCCGATGAAGAAGAAGATTTACGCTTAGAAGTACAGGAAGACTTCCGAGAAGTCTGGGAAACAAAACCAATGACAACGTCAACAGGTGGTGTCATTGAAGCTTTTGAAGTTTCAGACTTGGATTATGAGCACAAAGCATCAGGTAAAAGATCATATAACATACCGAATTGGGCATAAACCAAATCGAGATATTGAGCATGAGCAATGGATTTCTCTTCAGTGATAGCTGCCCCCATAGCAATATCCTTGGTGATCTGGTTAACGAATGATTTGGTGAACCATTCGGTCAAACGTTGATCAGGAATTTCAAACTTGATCAAACGACGACACCGTCTCCAATCATGGATATGGTCTGAGATATGTGTAGCAATATCTTGTTTCAAGGATGTAAGGAGGTGAGTTTCTATTCCATATTGAACATGAAACTGAAACTATGTAAAAAATCCATAGCTAAAGAATTGAAGTCCTGAAAATTTCCTTGAGGAAGCTCAATGTACAACTTCGCAACGGCACCAGTCAACATCCTTTGAAAAAGACACAGACAGACAGAATTTTCAACCCAGGAATTCGAAGAACACCAAATATGGTACGTCATTACATGTGTCTGGGGGTCTTCGCTAGACTTGCCTTCAAAAGTGGGGCAATCGCTTGGAATCTTGGTAGGAACTTGAAGACAATATGGATTATGGATAATTGGATTGTTGGTCAATCTCAAAACATTGAGAAGTTCCAATGTTGCAATAAAAGGCAATTGTGGATTGAAGTGCATGATGTTCGGTCTTTGATACAGGCCCATTGGTCGAAACCAAACCGGTTTGGAGAAATTTTTCCCCCATGGGTTCTATCCGGAAGGATTTTTTCCATATGAATTATGTCCATAAGCTTTGAAACCTTGTGGATTTTGACCATATCCTGGTTTCTGACCCAAAAATGGATTCTGACCTGCAGCAGACCATTGAGGTCCAGCTTGAGCATTATTCGCAACATATGGATTTTGTTGTTGCTGAAATTTTTGGAATGTAATGCCATGTGGTTGACCTTGCGAACCCAAAATGTAACCTTGGGAATCCAACAGTTGACCTCATGAGCCCAAAGGTTGACCTTTGGGCTGTTGGATGGTATCTTGAGGATTTGACGTCATGATATCGTGTGGTTGTTAAGGTTAGCCAGGTTTCCCCTGAGAACCAGGTTGACTTGGCTGAACAAAGACCTGAATTTGTTGAGATGAGGGTTTTCCTTGCTGGACAAAAGGCTTACCTTGCTGAAAGTGAGGTTGGCCTTGTTGACTAGAAGGTTGCTTCTATTGATAATAGGAAAACTGACCTTGATGGGAAAAAGGTTGACTAGATTGCACATAAGGCATTTCATGTTGCACATAGGGTTGACCTTGTGGCCCATAAGGTCGTTGTTGACCGAAGATAGGCCCCTGTTGAAATGCATAAGCCCCTGACTGAATGCTAGACTACCCTTGGAATCCTTGTGGATTCAATTCTTGTGAACCAAACGGGACATAGGGCTGCTGGATGAGTATTTGATTCTGCAAAAATTGTTGATACTGATCATATGTTAACCCTGTTGGATCATATGATCTAGAAGGCATAGGGATACTACCAACAGCTTTAGAAGAGCGCGGGATGTGATTTTGTAATCCATTCATATATGGTCCAATGGAGGATTGAGAAACATTCGACATGGATGGCCCCTCACCAGGAACCTAATGATGACAGAATCAGTGGCGTTCCTAGTGGGTATGGACTTTATCCATTTGGTGAAGTAATCCGTAGTAGTTAGGATCCATCTGTGTTGTCCTAAAGAAGAGGGGTGAATTTCACCAATGAATTCTAGGCCCCATTGCATGAAGGGACCTTCTACGGTGATAGGTTGCAAAGGGAGGGGAAGGAGCTTTTTTCTGCCCTCAAATATTTGGCATTTATGACAGGAAGTTACCATTTTATGGACATCATTGAAGAGTGTGGGCCAATAATAGCCAGCCCTGAGTATCTTATTTGCAGTGGCTTTCCAACTCAGGTGGCCTCCACACTCCCCGGCATGAAATTCTTGTTTGATTCTTTCAGCTTCAGTTTCCGGCAAACATTTCAGTAATAGGCCATTTGAATTTTTCCAGTACAGATTCTCATTCAAAATGCAGTAATTTCTAGTTTTGATTTTTATGAATCTAGCCTTAGTTTTGGACAGTTCTGGAGGGGCATTGAGGTTGGTGAGCACATAAAGGATATCAGAGTACCAAGGAGAGTTCTGAAACTTCTCCTCAATAGTTGGAGGGGCAATCCTTCCTGCTCACCTAAGGCATTTACCATGTTAATGTCAAGGGCCTGCAGATTGGATTCAGTCATTAATTGGGCCAAGCTTTGACCTTTGATCAGTTTGGTGGGATTTATCTCGAGGTCATACTCTAAGATTGTAGCGATCCATTTGCCCCTTTTCCCATCAGGGTCTTGGGACAAGATATCTTTGACCACTATATTTGGCACATAAGAAATGGTGTGAGAATGCAGAATGTACACCCTAAAGTCTTTTAAGGCCTTTATCAGGGCATAGGCCTGATTTTCCATTATGTTGTACTTTAAGGGTGTGTCTCTTAAGGCCTCACTGAAAAAGGAAATTGGCTGTTCATTTCCTTCTGAATTTCTCTGCAGTAAAACCGCAGCCACTGTGCTGTGAGGCGAATGAGAAGATCAGGAAATCCTTTGAGAAGTCTGGGCTGATAAGGACAGGGGCTTGAGTGAGTGCAAGCTTTACTGACTCAAAGGATTTCTTGGCTTCAACAGTCCACTTAATTCCTGCACCTTTCTTCAACATGTTAGTCATTTTCCTGAGATGCTCAGCAAGATTGGGAATGAATCTCCTAAGGAAATTGATCTTCCCAGTGAAGGATTGTAACTCCTTGATGTTTCTTGGGTGTGTGATTTGAAGTATTCCCTCAACTCGTTGTGGGTCTATCCTAATCCCTTTCTTAGATATAATGTGACCAAGAAGTTTTCCTTCTTGCAGCCCAAACACAGTTTTCTTAGGATTTAAGGACAGACCGTACCTTCTACATTTTTCAAAAACTTTTCTCAGATGTTTCAATTGTTCTTTTTCAGTTTTAGAAAAGACAGTCAAGTCATCCAAGTAGATAACTATGAAGTGTCCTATCTCATCTGAGAAAGCTATATCCATCGCTCTCTGGGAAGGTAGCTCCAGCATTCATCAGTCCAAAGGACATTTTCACATACATGAAGGTGCCCCATGGAGTGGTAAAAGTTGTTTTGAGTTGATCTTCTGGGAGTACAAGAACTTGATTGTATCCTGAAAAACCATCAAGCAGGGAGATTCTCTTAGAGCCCACTACCTTCTGTAAGATATGCTCCATTCTAGGCAAAGGGTAATTGTCTTTCAGGGAGGCTCTGTTGAGGTTTTTGAAGTCTATGCATAGTTTGATCTCCCCTTTTTTCTTTCTCACAGCCACTAAGTTTGACACCCAATCAGAAAACCTTACAGTGACTATTATGCCTGCATCATACATCTTTTTGATCTCTTTCTCTACTGCAGGCAATTGTTTCGGATTGATCCTACGGAGTTTTTGTCTGAAAGGCTTCTGATTTTCCTTCAAGGGTATCTTGTGTTGTATGATGTTGGTGTCATAGGCCTTTAAGTCTTCATATCTCCATGCAAACACATCAATGAATTCCTTAAACAGGTCAGTGTATCTCTTCTTCATGTCTGCAGGTATAGACTTAGCCAGTTTTATCATTTTGGGTCTATCTTCAGTGCCTATGTTGCATTCTTCTATATCTGAGTCTGCATGTTCTATAGTGGGCTTTTTTTCTATTTCATCAAAGTCAAAAAGGTCCTCTAGGGGTGCCAGGCCTCTGGGTATGTTCTTATCTTTGGCCTGCAACACCTCCATTTCCTCATTTTCTGCGTTTTCACATCTTATGGTTGAACTTCCAGTTTCCTCAGAAAAGGTGTTTATTTCTATGTTACAGGGTGGGGATTCTTCATCAGGGGATTCCTCACTAAGGCAGATGTCTCTGTCTTTAGAGTCTGAACTGGAAAATTCAAACTCATTTCTACCTGTCAGGAAGTCCTCAATCTGTTTATCACCTTCAAAGACCTGCCAATATTTTTCGGTGTCTGGCACTGCAGGTCTGAATTTGGTTTGAATAATGATCTGT
Organism: Pinus albicaulis; assembly: GCA_034641835.2. Lineage (NCBI taxonomy): Eukaryota > Viridiplantae > Streptophyta > Pinopsida > Pinales > Pinaceae > Pinus > Pinus albicaulis. Next base: position 1,542,730,859 of record CM076584.1, read on the forward strand.
GTGTCGGCCGAAGTCTTAGGATATGAACTAGCCAGGTAAGTTAATCTATTAGCAATAGTGTTTTGACCCCTAGGCACAAACACCAAATCGTATTCTACAAAGGTTTTCAATAAATCTACTGCATCATTCCTGTATGCTCTAATTCGGGGATGTTTCGCTGTATATTCACCATTCACCTATTTGATAACTAACTCTGAGTCTCCTCTCACAGCTATCCTACGGGCTCCTGATTTTTTCAATAGATTCAGACCCGGGATGAGAGCCTCATATTCTGCAATATTATTTGTGCATTTGAAATGCAGATTGACAGCGTGGCTCTCTGCATAACCACTCTCTACGTTACGTACCCACACCCCCGCTCCAGTAGCTTTCCTAGTACAATATCCATCGAAATTCATTTCCCAGAGGGGTTCATTTACCGTTTCGTCATTCTTTCCCTTCCTACAGCTGGGTTCGTTACTGTGTTGCATTACAGGGTTTGCACTAGGCTGCGGGTTGTTTTGTTCTTCATGACTTGTGTGGGGTTCAGAGAGTTGGCTATCTTGTTGTTTACGTTTTGTTTATGGTTCTCTCAGAGTTCCGTTTTCAGTACCCTGCCCATGGTCTTCTTCATTGTATTCTTCTAGGGTTGCCATTATGTTAAAGTCCATGGGCTCTACGTTGTTATTTGTATTTCTGTTTCCTGACGCTGGCTCTCCTAAGGATGGGTCGTTATAAATAATGAAAGAATCCAAATCGGTGTGTACATAGTATAATGGTGAATTTTGAGGTTTCTCGGGGCTACTGACTAGGAATTTCATCTGGGACTCTCTATACAGTCTTCTAAGTTGGCCAAATATAGGGATAGTGGCGTACGAGCCATCCATCTGCATCGTTCCTTGCAGGTTGGCTCCCCATGATCTAGATAGCAGCATGCCATACTTGGGTGGTACATCTGCCACCACAACGTCCATGACCATACATTTAGCTGGGATCTGGGTCAAACTCACACATAAGTCCTTGATTAGGCCTAGGCATTTTACTCTGCTAGAGTCGAACGAATATAGATCTTTGTAAGGTCGGGTTATCTCTAGGCCAAGCTTTTCCATCACTACCTTAGGCATTAAATTGTGTGATGCTCCAGAATCGTGCATGGAATTGTGGAGTATTTTGTCATGAATGTTGAGACTGATATAAAAAGTTGGAACTACCCCTTCTTGAAACTTTCCCTCAATCTTTGGACCAAACGGGAGGGCAGGTTGATCATCACTCAAATTCACAGTGTCGTTGTTTTCCCCCAGATTCAATGCTTTCCAAATTTGGCCTTTATATACATCCTGAGTGGCCAGCTCAGATAATGGTACAGAGATTTTGATTTTTGCAATCTCACTCTCTAAATTGAAAGTGGACTGGCTCTTTGGAGTGCTTAATTCTGTTTTATTCGCTACTGCCTTAGTAGCTAAATCAGTTTGTGATTTCTCATTATGTACACGGTCAGGAATTGTTTTATCAGGAGCACTAACTACAGTGCTAGTGCTGCTGGTTGGTTGGCTTTGTTTTTCGGTGTCCTGGTTGTCTTTTTCCTTGTTTTTCCCAGAACTTTCAGCTGCTGATTTTCTATTTTCAAAGGTTGCTTTAGAAGATCTGTCAGGCCTTTTCTTGATGGTGATCTCAGGAGCTTTGGTTTTGGAAGCATCTTGGCTCTTTTTTCTCCTAAGTTCATATTGTTCTCTGACCTGTAACATGGCATTTTCAAATCCTAATCTGTAATCTTCAGTTTCTAACCGTTCCTCATCCCAGTATGAAGGTGAGGGTTGATCTTCCCCTGAATCATATTTAAGGACTGAGTCTTCTGTTTCAAACATGTTTATTCCATTCCCTTTAGACTCTTCTATGATTCCCTCATCTCTGTCAAGAAATTTTTGGAATGGGGGAACAACTTGTTGGTCTGACTCTCTTTGTCTGTTGGGAGTGGAATTGTTTCTTCTAAAGTTTTGGTTCTGATTCGGGTTCTGGTTTCTGTTCTGATTGCTAACCGTGACAACCATTCTTTCCATCATTTGTTGTAGTCTTTCCACGTTTTAGATAATCTATCATAACTTGGGTCTGAAGTAGAAGCTACAGTTTCATCCCTATATGTTACCCTCTTCTTAGCTTTCAATATTGCCCTCTTTTCCATCAAGTTTGCTTCTATAGTTATGGCTCCTTTCTGCATGTCTTCCAATGTGTTATACTCTTTATCTCTGAGCTCATAGGCCATGTCAGCATCAAATCCATCAGGATATTTCGCTAGGGCCATCCCTTGTGGAGGTTTCATGTGTGGAGGTAAAGCATTGTAAATGCTGTTGAATCTAGTGGTGTAATCGTGGACGCTCTCTCCTACGTTCCTCTTAAGGGACATGTAGTCTGCTAGGAGCTGGCGAGGGTTTGCTCTAACCTCCCATTTGTTGATGAAGGTTTGATATAACGCAGGGAGATCTTGGATACTACCAGGAGGTAAATTTTTGAACCCTTTCTTTACATCACCCCCCAAGATTTGGGAAACGATTCTCATCTTTATTGTTTCATCATCAATTTCCATATAGTCAAAAGAATCCTCCATCTTATCTACATGTTGCTAAGTTGTGATGGACTCTTTAGCAGTGAAGTGTGGGATTTTTTACTGATAATCATTGGGTAAGGGTAACAGGGGTTGAGGTAAAACTAAAGGTGCATACCAAGCTGCCATGATAATGTTCTGATGAGGTACCGGGTTAACTTGAGCAGCTGGTATATGGATAACAGGGATATTAGGACCATCAGAAGTCTGCTGAGCAGATCTAGGGTGGGAGAGCCCCAAGTTTTGAATGAAGTGGGTATCAGGGGGCGTATATGGAGGGGCTCCTCTGTCCCTAGTGTGATGACCACTATGAGTTGGTGAACTGTGAAACTCAGGGTCTGGCTGGTCTAGATGATCGAATGACCTAGTCCTTGGTAGTCTATCGGGTATGTCTAGGTCAGGGAGAAAATGTGGTAGAGCTGTTAGTTCTTCTGGTGCGGAGTTAGCTCTATAAATGTGACTGGAAATAGTTGGTCTTTTAGGTGTAGGAGCTCCTTTGAGGATACTCTCCGGATTGTCAACTATTTCAGGTGGGTCAGGGTTGGGATAAGCTCTTGTGTGTATGGTTCTGAAAGCCAGAATGTTGTTTCCTAGCCAAGCAGCTTAACCCTACTAGTTACTTCTACTGTGGTTGATTGTTGTCTCAGAGGCTGGTCTCCCAGTGGAGTCTAATTGTGAAACCAAGTTAATCAGCAGGCCTACTGATCACCCGTGGAGTCTCTTCGTTTAGGAACAATGGAGTCGCCAGGTGGAGGGTTTTAGGGTATGTCTAATGGGTTACACTGTCCACCACAGTGCTCAAACACAATCACCTTTCAGTAATCTCATCAAAAAGAAAACTCCAACCAGAGATTGACTGGGAGGGAATTTACCAGATATGTCACCTCCGAAGAGGGTGAGATCCGGAGGCTACCAGGCTCTGTCTAAGAGTGTGGTGGATACTCGATAATGGAGGTCAGTTCAAGAAAGGAGTGACTTGCTGTCAACCTAACCAGAGTTCTAAGTTTCTGAGTCTTGGAAATGTATAAGGTGGAATGCACTCAGATTTTTCCCCAGTGGAGTCGCCATTATGTTGGAGTTCCCATGTTTTGGCCAGGTTGACAAGACCAAAAGATGAGACAACATAGAACCACTTTCAGACCTTAGGATCTAGCCCTCCTAGGTCCAGAGAGGGATCTCTCTATATGAGTCAAAGTGTATATCTTTGAAGCCCTAAGTTATGATTTTAGGCTAGTTATAAGCTCAGGGTTGTTTGTTTGATTCTTTGTGTTTGGTTGTTGGGAATCACGAAAGAAAGGTCTACTATAAGACAAGGAAGAGAAAAAAGTACATTTAGGCAGAGGTAGATAACTCAGAGAATATCGAGGCCATTGGGCAGTGGAGTCAAGAAAGGATTTATTTGTAATCAATGTGTAAGCTTTCAGTGGGCTAGTCATCTAGAGCATTTGGATCTTAGAGGATGATTGGTGAAATGGAACATTAAGGGCTGAAAACGAACGAAGGAGAACCATTCAATTATGTCTATAGATCAGGCCAGAGTTCATTTAACTCCAGACCTGCTTGGACAAAAATCAGAGGCAATACAAGGGATCTTAGCAAGGCTTAATTGGGATGGAAAGATTCTAGTGAGGCAGAAGCGGGGTTTCTAGACCTCCCAGCGTTCTCAACTCATCCAACTAAATCCTAGCAAGAACATCTAAACACGGGTTTCATTAATTCATACATCAGAGAGCAGGCAACAACATCCACTACACTGGTTAAATCAATTGAAACCAATATTCAGATACACATATAGAAGAAAACATAAAAGGCTGGGAGAGCAGCAACATAAGGTACCTATCAAGGGTAAATCTTATGCCAAACTTCTGATGTGAGCCAGATGAAATGAAATGAAATGGAAATACACACAGAGATAGAAAAACATCACTAGCTGCTTTAGATCAGAATCCAAAGAAATGTGCTTGTCATATTAAAAACAACACCAATCAGGTACATCATAGCTCACAGCTTGAACATTCAGTCTGAATACATCAAATCTCAGCCTATCTTACAATATCACACAGAGAACTTGTCTCCAGAGGAAAATACTTGCATTTCACTGATATCTCATCAACAACCCTTACAATAATTTCCTTCTGTGTTTTATAGCAGAGGATGAACAGAAGGTCGACTAAGGTGGTAGGTGAACACTAAATGTAACATTAGACACAAAATGAATGGAGGGCTGAAACCCATCCTGTTTGAATGTTGAGTATTTAATTTGTCACCTCTTTATGCAAGAGTGATCTTCTTCTAGATACGATTTTGACATCTTTCGGCTGTAGTACTCCTGATACTTTGAACAAAAATACAATAAACTACTGAGAAGTCTGTCATATAAATGCTCTGGTGGTTTTGAACTGTTGTTAGGGTGGAAATTCCTTCAGGGACATTGCGCATAATAAAAGCTGTATGGACGCCCTGTACTTGATGAAGAAAAACATTCTGCTGACGAATAGACCCTGATGTTACCTTTTACTTGTGCTCAGGATCCTTTGATCAATCCTTGGCGTCTTCAAACTAGTGCTTTGCCTCTTAAACTACTGATTTAAGGCTCAGGATCTTCATTAGTGTGCCTTAATCTCCTTTGCCTTGTACTGAAACACTTTTTCGCTCCATTATTGCTTCTGACAGGTTAGCTCGGGTTTTAATGGCGCTGGGAGATTTTCAGAGTTTGGATTCTACCTTTCTTTAATGCAAGTCCTGTCTTTCACCTTCCCGGGTCGTTGCTCATAAATTCTGCCTCTGTAAATGATCTTCCTTGATTTCACTATCATTGTAGCAGAGATTGCGTGTCCTGACGGTCTTCGATCATTTACAACCCTGCAAAACACAAAAAAAGTGAAGAAAACAATGGATGGGGTGGCGGATGATGTGAATAATGAACATGATTGTGCCGATGATGATATGGAGGGAAAAAATCGCAAAAAAATGGTGCAAGGATGCTCGGGTGGAGGATGGCGGTATGCAGAGAAAAAAAAACAAATGAAAAACATTAAAGAACACAAAAATGAGCCAATTATACGTAATGGAATGGGCGAGGGTACGGAGGGTACACGTGGAGATGACGTGGCGAAATGGGAGACAGCGGAATAGTCAACGACGGAGGAGAAAAACTGGACAGTCGATCGCGGTGGAGATCAACGGCGAAGGGAGACGGATAGCGGGCCATAACATGGGTTACCGCGTGCGCAACTTTGTTGAAAGACGACCGTAGGATGAAGCCCTCAAGATCTAACGGCTGTCGTGGATTTCGCTTGGCATCCGTGGTTGAGAGATAATGTGCGGGGGATGGGCGGTTTTGCCGTCGTACAGGGGACAGGTGGCAGACGATGAGTGGAATCACTGGGTGCTCGGGGAAAACCACCCACTGCGCATAAGTGGTGCGGAATAACCAGGTGGTTTCTGAACAGTGCGCGGGTGGGGGCCACAAGACAGGTGTATTCCGGGCCGTCGATCTGGTGGGTAAGCGGACGGCGATGGCGCGTTCAGAGGGACGGATCGTGGGCATAGTAGATTAGCACCTTCGGGACTTCGCGGGTGGTTTCAGCACGAGATCACATGGAGGAAAAGGCGCAGGGCTAAGCGGGAAAGGGGCTGGGCCTCAAATAAGGTTCAAAGTGGGTTTTCAAGCCATTTTAACGTATTTTGAGGCCCAAAGGGTAACGATAGGGGGATGGAGGGGGAATTTGGGAAAACAAAGGGTGCAGGGATCTTTAGAAGGGATTTAGGGGGTTAATAGGGAAATTAAAAGGGGAAAAGAGGGACTTTGACAAAGGGGAGTGAAAGGGGGAAAATGTGGAGTTGGCAGGGAACAAGGGGTAATGTAGGCCTTTTTGAGGAATGGATCAACAGAGAGGATTTATATTAGGCACAGCACAAAGAGACTTAAAGGAGGATGGCTTTTCAGGGGGAGAGGCATTCCTTGAAGGCTCCACAATAATCCAACCCCCAGCTTGCTTGTCAAGAATTTCATAGGGGGGCTAACAGGAGGATTGAGAAACATTCGACATGGATGGCCCCTCACCAGAAATCGGAGTTGATAGACTCAACGTAGGAACGCTGATGGGAGTTGCTAAAACACCAACGCAAACAGCCTTTTGTGTGGTAACAGGCATAACTGTTGCTTGATCAGGGATGGAAAGAGACACGTTGGATACAAGCAGACCAGGGGTAGATACCGCAGTATTCTGCCAGATATTATTGTAATAAAAGGCGTGACACTCGAAATACTCGAAACAAGGTGTAACCTTGCGGAATGTATGACTGGGTGGAAGGCTGAGAGGTTTTCCCCCCATAGGGAAAGCCCTTGTGTGGGAATTGATGTCCCTCAAATAAAGACTCATCCACACCACTAATGGTGCTAGAAACCTTAAGGGGAGATGAAACTTCTCCTTCAGAAGCCATCGGAAAGAACTGACGAGCGGCGGTTCAAGATGGACATGGCGAATGCACAAATGGCACACAAGGTGTATCAAATGGACTATACGGTTGTTCAGGGGAGATCTCAACGAAATCACATAATGGATTCGGAGGGAAATAAATGTAGCTTATATGTTCATCAGGAGGAGATCAATTAGCAAGAGGTTGAACACTTGAAAGGAGGGAAAACTCATCAGTTTGAGTTCTAGTTGAAGGAAAAGAGTAAGAAGAGACTAGTGATGATGTCCCTTCGGAAGAGGATGACAAAGAGGAAGTTGAACTTGATGGTTCAGCCACAATGATCTTATCTCAAAAATCAAAAGAGATCAAGAGGTTATTAATTTAAGGCTTTAAACAATATATTCATAAGGAGTTACCCATGATGTGCCGCAGAAATATTTTAACGGGTAAGCCATGCGATCGTGGGCAATTAATTTTAGAACTTAAAAACAAAAAAAATGAAAAGGGGTGAACTAGGCATAAATTATTACCAGATATCTGTGAACTACAATATACACCTTGGTGATTAAATGAAAGAGAAATGACAAAGGACTAAACATATGGCAGCCAATATCCCTAAATGTTGTGTTCGGTGTATCATGTCTACAAGGTAGTCAACTCAGTTACCTATGGCAGGTTTGTAGCCTAATGGTGTCTCCAAAAATATACTCGATGGTACGTGGGATTCCAAGTTTGTAGTAGTGTTGTTTGATGTGTAAAATTTCGATGAGGGCGTCCCAAATATACTTATCATACATCAATATACTTCCGTACGTGGGACGAAATATCACCATCGGATTGTAACGCAGACTGTTAGTGACAGCTCCTACGTTTTACAACACCGGAACACGTCTCTAGCCTAGACCCTTAAATGTGATTCGTTAGGTTCCAAATTCTCCTTAGGTTGATTGAATAAATTTTAGAGTTTATCTTGAATTCGGTATCGGTTTCAAAGTCCTACCGATGTCACCTGAATCCCTAAGATGCAGCTATATGAGAAAAAAAATCATTCATTTCGATGAAAGCTACATTAATTGAGGAGAAGAAGTTCATACAATCAATTCAGAAAGAAAACAAATGCATGGAATGACATTTTAATATCTCTTCAAGTGCATAATCCTAAAGCGAAACGAAAATATTTTCACTTTCTTATCTTTCACTAAATTCACTAGAAGCGAATCGAAATGAAACTTTTCATTTTTAAAGAAAAAATGAAAGAAAAAATCTATTTGTTTTTTTTATAAGCACAATTTGAAATGTAGAATGCAATCCAAAAGTAATCACTCAATTTGAGTACTAATGAAATCTCTCAAAATGATACAAGAGATAAAGATCCTAAAATCAAAAAGAGACCCAAACTCATTTCCTCAAAACAAGGCACTCCTCAATTTCACAATGACCAACACACAAAGAAAAAATTTCAGTTTAAAGCAAACAATGTGATCTATGCTTGTTGGCGAAAAGGGACTCAAATGTAGACAAGGTTAACACTTGAAAGTTATAATCGTGAGAATCAACAAAAAAACAAACTCAATCAAACAAAAGGCCTAAAAGATACGACAAGATTCGACTCAATAACAAGCCTGCAAATCAACAAAGCATGCAACCATTCAGATGGCCTGAAAACACCTAGAAACCCTAGGACGATAAGGATGCACTTGCTTTGAAAAAGAGAAGAGCAAAGATGGAGAACTTGAGTCAAAAGAGTCGTTGAACTTAATAACAAGATTTATTCGAACAGAAAAGAAACTCAGAAGGATCAGACACACTGGCAGACAAATAAGAAGAAACCCTAAAAAGATGCACATAGAAATCAGCGCGGCCGTGAGGCTGAAACCCGCGCTGGAAGATGAAAATCACGACTGTGTTAAAGCATTCAGCATTGATCAACATGTCTATTAGAGAAACAAAAACGTCGATCGAGAGGAAGGACAAAAAATTAAAGGGTTTACTAAAATGAAACCAGGTTCATCACTTCAACAGAGAGATGAATGTCTGCAAGCAGTTGCAGAAGCCACAGATAAAAGGAGATGGACACTCGACAAAAGATCGAGGAATAAACAACAAATCAAAGAGTGAAAATAGGAGACTAAAGGAAATGACTCCCCAGTGGAGTCGCAAATTTTTATGCAGGAATATCCTCCCTACGAACTGTTAGACGGACAAATCCGTCTTGCGGACAAGAGTGATCTCCCTAGTATCCTAAGGATATATAGAAACAAACAGACAAATGTAGACCATTATGCCTAAGGATTATTAATTAACTATGGAGAGATTCTCCTACCTGAATTCCAACGCTTTACTCAATCTTCAATCCAGTCGCTCCAGAAGATATTGATCCAGCGTGTAAGATCTGCAATCAAAGACAAGCAAACAAGATCAAAAGCATCTACAAGATATGATAATTCAAAAGCAATAATCTATCTTAGTGATCAAGGAATCCAAGAATTAAATTATTAAAAAGATAGATGAACAACTCAATGAGAAAATAGAATCCATTTGTATTGACTTTGAATAAAAGAAGAAACCTTACAACCTTGACGCCTTGATGTTTGTACAGGTTCTTCCAGGGTCCCGAACAGTCGTTTTCCTCAGTTTGACAAGACTCTGACTCTCTTTATCAGCATAAGACTATGGCTATGAGTATGTAATCTTTCTCATGCCAATAATGCCTAATGTGAAGAGTATAATTTCTTCAGCAATTCTCTTCTATCAGCTAAGAAGTAAGTACTCTCTGAACTCTCTATGTACTAACTACCCTTGAGACTGAAACTTGGTCTCAATTTATAGCAGAAGGGAGGTAGTTTTAGCTCCAATAAGGAAGGGATAAATCCCTCTCATCGTGGTATTTCAGCTCCAAAAACCAAGGGATAGCTCCATTTATGAAGGGATAAAGGTTCATGAATGGAAGGGGCGAAGCTCGATCAGATAGCGCTTCTATAAGGCCCCAATTGGGAGAATATTAAATCAGTTGGGCTTCTAGAACTTACTTTTCTTTTTATGTTACCTTTTACGGGGGTCCGCAATTTTAATGAGCAGAACGTGCGGGATGTGTCGCAGGTTTTATAGCAATAAACCGTGGTACCGCAGGAAATGACTAGGAAAAGTGCGAAGTTAGGCTTGTTAGGATTTTTAAGAGCTTTTCTCCAGTTCCAAGATTTTTTTTTGGGAACTTTATGTTTTTGGACCTCTAAGGGAGCAATAAATAGGTAATGATGAACCCATATAGATATTTAAACTTCATGGTGACAAATTTTAGTGTAACAGATTGCCCCCTAAAGTGCGAAGTCTGAAGAGTTCTGAAGAGTGAAGTGCTTTATCATTCCGAGGATCGGGTTGCAAGCACACCGGTTGAAACCCTGAAAAAACACTCAATGCAAGCATATATATGTATATCATCGCTGAGGTAGGCATTCCCATACTCAGATCAAAACTAACTACATGTTTTGATACAAAAATGATTTTAGAATTACATGAAATAGTAGACATAGCATGGACACGGCCATCTGTTATAAGTATTCTACTATATGATGAATAATAAAACTCCTCGCAGCCTGGATGGTGGAAACTAGATCCAAGTTCTTGATTCCTGCTTCTCGAACTAGTACGATTCTATCCATGCGATTAATTTTGTCGCAATCGAACATGGTAGAAACCACTTGATTACCAGTCAATGATGTGAACTGTTAACAAGTGTGAGAGAAACCACCAACAATGAAAATGGCTCTCAAAGTACTCAGTACAATCTATGAAATGTGAATTTGTGATCCGGAGTCAAACATTTCACAAATTCATTCGATCGAAGGTCAATGATTCAACCTGTCGTCAAAGGTGAGAAACCTGCCATTAGGGCATGTAGATCTCAAGGTACTGATAGGTGTTGGTGAGGTAAATCCCCTCTGCGGACAGAGGTGATTCCACTAGCCCTAGGGTGAGTCTAGCCACAAATATAACATGCTATGACATCAATTCCTAGCTAATAATGGACAAATACTCAGCAGATCACCTACCTTAGGTCATGCACTGTTGTGTCATCCGGAAGAATGGTTGCCTCCCGCTCCCGATTTGGAAAATCACGATCCACTCGTTCTCACGCCCGGATACCTGCACATACACAAGAGACAAAGATGATACACAACATACTATTTCACATTCCTAACTATCAATCAGCAGAAGAAAACTAAATCATATGCATTAAATAAACATAACACAGAAATGGAAACAATATCATAGTCGAGTATATTAATTTAAAGAAGGAAGAGTACAACCGGCGCTTCGACATTGTGATCTCCTCCAGTAGGGTTCCAGCGGAGCACGTCTCACAAGCTCATCGAGAATTCAGACGGGGCTCTCTCTATGGGATCCTCCTTGGTTCGACCTTCTCTATAACGATTACTCAGCTACAATGTCTCTTCTCCAAGCTCAGCTTCTTGGCTATATGTTCAAATACAGTTTCAGCTAGCTGATGTAAGGGGAGAAGGCATGTTTATATAGAGGGAGAAGAAAAATTTAGGATCCCTATAATTGTGGGGGGAGTCCTATCCTCTTAGAATGTTCCATCAACCATTTCCTAAAGGTAGAGATCCGTGGCTTATCGAGTTTAACCACTTGCAATGAGTCATTTCCGAGGTGTTTAAAAGAAAATTCCGCCTCCAATTTGTTAAAAAAAAATTCCAAAACAGGTTGGCACAAGTACAACACAGGGACAGAGCACTAGCTGGCACGCCCTCTAGTGTATATTTTCCCCATTGGCGCGAGGGATGAACTGGCTACCCGCACCAATGCCAAAACATGGGTTTTTGGGTGCTTCCTGAGGAAATTTTCAACAAGAGAAATCATATACTTATGCAGAAGGATGCAAAGAAATTATTTTCAGAGTATGACACTGCTCACAGGTCATGGGAAAGACCCTCCAATATGCGGGGTGAGGGATTGTAGGGATGGTGACAAATTGTTGTGTAACAGTTTCCCCCTAAAGCATGAGGCCCGAGAGAGAGGGAGGGGTGAAATGCTTTATGAGAACGTGTTTAACCAAAACACTGTTGTCGGAAAACTTGCAAGTATGAATACAACTGATATATCTGATATATGACATGTGGTATGGGCGCAGCCATCCATAAAAGAGTACATAAACAATGAGATCTGAGGTATGGACATAGCCATCCAGCAGTAGGGATCAATAAATAGACTCAGGTATAGTCACATCCATCCAATCAAAGGAGTCATAATGAGTCATAATAATCCACAAAGAACCCGCAGCCTGGATTTCATCAGAAAAAACCCAGGGTCTTGCGCTCCATCTCGACCCAAACATAGTACAAATTCGAGCATGTGAATATGTGAGTTGAAGTCGAACATGCAAGAATGTCGTCTGATTACCAAACAATGATGAAAGTTGTTAACAGACGCGAGAGAAACCACCAATAATGAAAATGGTTCTCAAGGTACAAAAGGTACAATCCACGACATGTGAACATTGATTTGATGTTGAACACCTACAAAGTCAATTGATCGAAGGCCAATGATGTGGACCTTACTTCGAGTGCAAAGAACTTGCCATTGAGGCATGCAGGCTCCAAGGTACCTGAAGGGAGTCACTAGACCAGCTTTTTGGATAATGAGTTGGAGTCAACAGGAAGTGACCTTGATCAAAGGTGGGCCATAATGTTTCCCACATCATCGACACAAGACAGAGGAATATTATGTTTTTGAATCAAGACTAACAGAGAATCAGAGGGAGGTTGAAAACTATAGAGGAAAACTTCTCTTGAACATATCGGTGGCACGACACTGGATTTGGTAGTATTTTACATCAAGGGATCTGAGGTCATGGTGACATGGAAAAGAGCATATGAGCGGTCAAAATAGATTACCCAAACCCATGGAAGCAAACAGATAACGAGATGAGATGTCCCCAACCCGACACGAATGCAGACAAGTGCCATGTTCAAGAGCGACATATTGCCAACACGACTACAATATTCTATACGATCGAAGTTGGACTCACGCTATGTTGTGCATTCCGTCCACCCTCTTTCGACTTCTGAAGTTTCCACATGAGGGAAAAATTATTACTGTTGATCAGTTCTTATTCTTTACCTCGTCTTCTGAGAACAACGTGCAATATGTGGATCAGATTCTTAATCCCCCTAATAGCATAGGGCCGGGTCTTTTAAAATATTCCGCTCTCATGGGTATTTTTCCCTTTCCACCACCAAATACCGTTCAAGTCAATATGATCTCTCAGTCAGATGACCCTTGGATCGTCCATTCACCTGAACAGGTTGATTTGTTTGGAGATTCGATGCCGCTTAGTCCCATTGAGATCAATTATTGTGAGCTTACAACTACATCTGATTCTCCTTCTCTTGAAGATGCTCCTTTGAGCATGGCTCTTGACATGTATTCTCAATCCCCCTGGTTCGGCGATGCGGATTCGCTCGATCCTTTGAAAGAAGTGTTTCCATCCGACGAGGCTGTCATGGAAACCATGTCTCTCAAGGATCTGTCATGGAGTGATGGCCATCATTGTTCCTCGTTTATGCCTTGCCTAGGGGCCATGTCTAAATGTCTTGAGCACTTCACATCCAGGTTCCTTCTCCGCCACTCCAGATGCCCATTTTGACTCATGAAGTCTTTTCGGAAGGTAACTTGGGGAATATTACTCAAACGATGCCTATCAACTTCTCCGTTAAACAGGGGATATTCGAGAACATCCATGTGGGAGTCACTTGCTCTTCCGAATAAGTCAGGGTGTACACTAGTCTCTTTCACGAATTATGCGATGTTTTCACCTGGTCTTATGAAGAAATGTCTGGAATCAACACCAGTATTATGGTGCACGAGATTCCCACCTACCCAGGTGTGAAGCCTGTTCGCCAGCGTCTTCGTCCCATGCATCCTCGCAAAGCCGCCGCTATCAAAGTTGAAGTTGAGAAACTTATTAAAGCGGGTTTCATTTATCTGATTCCCCTGACTGAATGGTTTTCTAATATAGTTCTTGTGGATAATAAACATGGTGCCATTCATGTTTGTGTTGATTATCGTGATATCAATCGGGCCTATCCTAAGGATAACTATCCCACCCCGTTTATCGAACAGATTGTTAGCTCCCCGTAATTTGCTAGATTGATTGAGATACAAATTGACAAGGGTAAAATCAAACCAAGCTTTGGAATCCAAGGACCTAGCCTTCCTGGATTCATAGAGGGATCTCTCAATGTGTGAAAAGATATATCTTGTTTACTGATTAGGGTTGATTTTAGGCTACATGTTAAGTGCAAGGTGTTTTGATTGTTTTTTGGTTGGGTATGATACTTTGATAGATTTTAGATAGGAAACATGGAAGATTGTTAATTCATTGGGAAATGGAGTCTAACAAGGTCCAGATAAGTTCGTCAATGGTGTTTAAGAGCATTTGTAGGGCAAGTTTACTTGGTTGGTGGATATTTTAAGGTTATTAAGGATTTATGAAATGGACATAAAGATTGAGAACAAAAAACTAATAAAGCGCTGAAACCGAATCCTTTATATACTTGCAAAATGAGGGAGTTAGAAAATTGATAAGAATAGCAAGAGAATCAAAGGCATAAGAATAACCTAATCCATTTTATTTCAGACTGAAAACATATAATTAACCAAGACAAACATTCAGATAAAACTTAGAAAGTTAAGAAACTTATCCAACTTTCAAAGCTTTTATCATCTAGAGCAGAACATTTAAGATACACAAGTAACTAGAACCATAGAAGGAGAGAAAACTCTAACATCCAAAGTTACAGCTATAAGGTTTCCTTAAAACAAATTTAGCTAAGTAAAGGCAAAGAGAATGATTTTAAAAAGACTTCTTTGACAAACCTAAACAAAGTTGCTTTAAAGAGATGATTCCAAGAATGGAATATTTCAGTGGCAACAATATGCAGGGCTAACCATAAATCATAATTGATGCTAACTAATCTAATTTATTCAAGAAATGGATGAGCTAAGTGTTGGTGTCCCGTGTTTTGATAGTTTGAAAAATCAAAAGACAAGGCAACATCAAAACCAATCTTTAGAGTCCCAGGATCTAGTCCTCCTGTTCTCAGAGAGGGATCTCTCAAATGTTTGTTTGCAAAGGTTTATCTTGTGTGCTTAGAATATGGATTTTAGACTAGTTATTAAGTGCAGGTGTTTGTTTTTTTGTTTAGTTGGATTGATACAGCAGAATATGGAAGGCCTCGGAAATATATATAGAATGGAGAAACATCTGGTTCATTGGGCAATGGAGTCAAAAAGAGGTCATGACATACTCGTCAATGGATATGGGATATCAGAGGGCAAATCTAACTTGGCCGCGGGATCCTTTGGTTTTGGAATGAGATGGACATCAATGATTTGGAAAGAGAAATTTGATTCTCAACAAAGGGAATTTGAAAACACAACTTGAACAATAAAGAGCTATTTGGTAGACAGGGCTAACCATGAATTCTACAAATCACACCTTTAAGCAAATACTGATTTCAAAACAACTTTTAAAATGAAATCTAAGATTCGGGGAACACCCTATTTCCTCAAAGATTTTATTTCAAATGACTTAGAAAACATAAAATATTCACTGATAATTACGATCATAGAAGAGGGAACACCTAAATACATCTATGATCACAACTATAAAGACCTTTAAGACAATTGTTCAAGCAAGGACAAGGGGCAAGATCAGAACAGACCTCCTTGACTTACTATAAGCAAAGAAGTACAAAGGGAGACTTCCATAACAGTCTTTAAGTGGCAACAGACAAGCAGGGAGAACCATAAATCATGCTGAAACCAACTGTTCAAACTATTAATGAAATAAACAAGCATGAAGACTAAAGAGAGAGATTAAAGACTCTAAAATACTTCAGCAGAAGAAAACATGAAACAGTGAAGGATGAACAGGTCTAAGGTGCTTCCAGGAGTCATTTCTTAGCCTAAAAATTTCAACCTACTGTAGTAAGAAATTATGGAACAAAATGAAAACAGGAGAAAACATTAAACAGTTCAGAATACTTCACCAACAGCCAAGCTCATGGATCCAATGATAGAGCCTTCTCAGGAACAAGCATGCAACAACATCATCAAGGCTTCCAAGACTTCAGTTTCTTCTTCAACTTCAACAGACTATGTATTATTTTAGAGAGTTTTAGTATTACAACTAGTGATCAACCAACCAAGAATTTCTCATCTTCTACAACAGTATTTATAGAATAATGAGGAGGTGATATCTGATAAAATATCTCTCAGGACAATTAATACAGATTAATGACTTCTCGGCCTTTGAGGGGCTCGATGGAGAAGTTTACAGGTGTTTTACTGTATTAATTGATTTATATTTATGAATTAAGCTCGGTGGGAGATTTTGTTGACCCTTGAGGCTCTGTTTTATATTAAAGTAACTCTGCTGATATTTGTGCATTAAATCCCCTTAGCAGAATTAAAACTTTGGCTGCGCTAAGGAAAATATCTTCCTTTGATCAATAACTTTGGCCTCTGTTTGAATGCTTTGAGGCACAGGTGGCTTTGTGGTAGCTGAGAGGATTTAATTTGCCTCAGATTCGGCGGTGGAGGCCTTTCTGTCTGATAAACACTTTATGATTTCCTTTAAACTGTGTTTTAATTTGGAGGATTAGGCTTTTGATAATAAATCTTAGCCGTAATCCTCACAAATTTGTCTTCAAAATTCTGTTATGGTGCGTTTCGTCTTTGACACAGATACTCTTTCATTGTGATTTAAAATCACAGTGTCTTGTTGATGTGCAGGTCGCGCAGGGCTCGTATGGCATCAATGCCTCATGAAACATTGACGAGACGTGGAGTAGAGCCCCGTGAATGGTTTCTCCCTTAATGAATAAAAGGCATGGGAAACGTCTTTCCTGGCCTTCAGCCTTTCTTTAATTATAATGGATAACCATTAATCCTGCAAAACACACAAAATATCAAGAAATCATGCATTGTGGGTTTAACTGCTGCATAGGATGTGGGAAGGAGCGTAGCCGTTGGATGGAAGCATCCAACAGGGGATATCTGTGTATAATAGTCGAAAAGAGAGCGATGGGAAGTAATGGGAATGATCTG
This sequence comes from Pinus albicaulis, assembly GCA_034641835.2. NCBI lineage: Eukaryota > Viridiplantae > Streptophyta > Pinopsida > Pinales > Pinaceae > Pinus > Pinus albicaulis. The sequence continues at coordinate 1,542,747,990 of CM076584.1, forward strand.
GGACCGTCCGATCCGGACACATGGACGGTCTAGATCCAATCGGGGGATTGCAATTGGCGGGGAAAGAAGGAAGGTGTAACGAAAATTTGCCGATGCGATTGTGCGATCGGGGAGGGCGATGCGATTGAGAGCTGATCGTCGATCTGCAGATCAGATCGACAGTGGGAGATGCGTCGGGAGGTCGCAATTGGTGGGGTAAAGGTTAATGATCAGAGCAATTGTGGGTCATTGGATCTAGGAAGGCGGAGAGGAGATCAACAGTGGACAACTAATTGGGGATCGGTAGTCGGAGGTGGGTCGATGAGATGGTGCGATCGGGGCATCGCAATCAGGGGTTTCAAAGGGGAGCAATCGGAAGAGTCTTCGAAGAAGTTTCCGTTGCAATAAGCGCCTTGGGTCTTTGACCTTTGGTCTTGGGCATGAGTTATATGAATGAAGTTGAGGGTGCGGAGTTTACATATATGACCCAATCGCATCGGAACTTTTGATGCGGTCTTTCAATCAACCCATTGTAGATCCTTCCGATGCGATTACGCTTCCGGTCTTTTTGATCTAACCATTTTTATATTAAAAACATGACTTTGGCGCATCAAATCAAAACTTTGGGTAAGTGGGTTTTATGATTTAACAAAGGAAAGAGACCATCGGGAATGAATAATTTCAATGATTTAGCGCCCGATGCTGGGCCCACGGGTTACATGAAATGATAATACGATCGGGGGGTATGTATATGGGCTTAATCGCATTGGAACATTTTAAACATGGAAAAAAGACTTGCGCACTCAGACTTCGTGGGTCTAGCGCCTGGTTCTAGGGTGCAGGCACGTGGAGGGGAAGTGGTTTAAGACTTAGCCCAAGGGGGCTTAAGCCTTTAATAAAAAATGGGTTTTTTATTGATTTTCAATGATTTTCAAAGGAATTTTGAGGGTTTTGGTAAGGTTAAAAAGTGAGTTCTTAACCTTGTAAAAATGATTTTCATGAAGGGAAGAAGAGGAATCATGAAAATAGAGGAGTTTTTTGGAGAAAAAAGGGGATCAAAATGAAGGTTAGTTTTGAGTGGAGGAAGGGGAAAAATGATGATTTTGCAGCAGTATTTTCACTTATGGAAAGAGCAGAAATTCTGAGTATAAAAAAGGGAACAGCAGTGAAGATTTGGACAGAGTCATGAGGCCTTCAAGAGTCTTCAAGAGCTAACACTTTTTATTTATAAAATTTTTTCCTTAAAGGCTCAAAAAATTTTAACCACCTTTTGCTATAACAAATTTTATAGGTGGCTAACACTAATAACTTGTTAGAGAGCAAGAAATGATTTCTCTAATGTATCTTAGCAAAAGAAAACATTAAGGTAGTGAAGGACAAATAGATTTAAGGGGCCATTAGAAAACATTTCTTAATCTAAATTCTTTGTCCTACTGCAACATAGCAAGATGGAGAACATAATGGAAAACTAGAAAACATAAACAAAATAAAACTTCACCATCAACCAAGCCTATGGATCCTGCAAATCAGATCATGCATGAGTTCCAAGACATCAATTTCTCTTCAAGAGCTTCGAAGGACTATGTATTTTTCCAGCATTAGTCATCAAAATCCAACATTTACAATGAGTTCCAATGCAATATTTATACTGAAAATGAGGAGGTGAAACTCTTCTAGGGTTCAAAATGTTATTAATTACAGAGTAAATGCATTCCTAGCCTTGAAAACCACATAGGGCATAAGGTAAGAATATCTGCAGCTACTTCTCTGTTAAATAACTTTGTCTTAATTTCTGAGATAAAGTTAGGTGGAAAAGATTGAATTTTAAGGCTCTACCCTATCTTTACAATAACTATTCTGACAATTTAAAATATATTCTTTTGTGTAATAACTGCTTGTTTGCCTTTACCGATAAGAATTGGCCAAAGGAGTCAGTTGATATTTTTGATTGAATAACTGCTCTGTGTTGATGTGTTCGAGGCTACTTTAGCCTATTCTTTCCTTTAACTTTATCATTTTAAACAGTACCTTTGGCCTAATTCTACTTTATGCCTTCTTTAATCATCTTTCAAGCTTTTTTCACTGTGTTGACTATTTTAGCTTTGAATCCTTTGTCTTTCACTACGCTTCATCCATAATCTTCATGCTAATATCTACTTTTTTGTGATTTCTTCGATTATGCTTTTAATCTCTCTGTTTTCTTGTTTGCAGGGGTTCCTTGGCGTATTGGAGGGTTTCTGTGATGGCATTGATGGTCATGAAGCATCGATCAAATGCTCAGAATCAAACCCCGGATCCATTTTCTGCATTTTTCAATCCCAGGATCATCATCCTGAGGTTCTTTGCCACTGATATCGGCTGTGGGAGGGCCTGTATATTATTTTCCACCATTAAAACCTGCAACACAAACAAAAACATATTATAAAACTTGCGCTTGAGGGATAAACTACTTCAGAGGCGTCCAGATGGTAGAGGAGTGATTGCAGAGGGAGGGGTTCCATAGGTGGAACTGGGCAGAATGGTGGTGTTGAGGAGGTAAATCCCCTCTGCGGACAGAGGCGATCCCTACTAGCCCAGCAGGGGTCTAGCAACAATCACGAAATGTTACAACGCAAGTTCCTAGTTACGAAATGAAAAGACCAAAGATGGAGGCCTACCTGCAATCCAATGCTACGATCCGAAGAAGAGAGCATTCTCGTTCCTCAGCCTCGGCAGATCACAATCCTCCGCGATCTCCGCAGATGGATACCTGCACGTGCAAGAAAAAAATAGATACAAGCATAAAATCCAGCATACACAACTAAATATCAGTCAGAAAGGATACTACTCATATTAACATAATCGAAAACAGAGTGGAACCATAATCATAATCATTCATTAAGTAACAATCGAAAGAGGTTACAACCAAAGTTCTGACGTTGTGGTCTCCTTCGGATGGGTCTCCAGTCGTTCACATCTCGCAAAGCTCGCCAGGGAAAGGGCAAACCTCTCCTGAGTCTCTCGACGATAGTCTCCTTACTTGAGTCGGCCTTAAGGGAAGAAAGAGGGCTCTTACAGCACAAAGGCTCTTGGGAATTTGGAGATTCAAAGCTTAGGCACTTCCAGACTAGCTTGCCATGGAATTGAGCAGGCTTTTATAGATGGCGAAGGAGGAAGTTGGGATCCCTATTATTGTGGGATTGGCCCTATCAACAAGGAAGGTTCCATGGGAGGTGGCAAAACCACTTCCCTTCCATAGAACTCCCGCAGCCAAACCTCCCAACTCAAGATAGGAAATGGTTTCTGAGTTTGTTGAAACACAACTTCCGCCATATTTATTTAAAAAACACTCCTTAAATTGGCTGGCGCGACTACTGCTCTGGGACAGAGCGCCAGTTGGCGCGGCCTCTTTGTGGGATTTTCCCCATTGGCGCGAGTGGTGAACTGTCTGCCCGCGCCAATGCAAAAGGATATGTTTTTATGATTTTTTGCAAGGATATGTCTTTAGGGCAATTGAAGCTCACGCTTAGAGGAATGCATTGATGATGTTTTCAAGGCATGACAATGTTCACAGGTCACAAAATGGGTCCTCCATTGTGCGGGACGGGGAATGGTAGGGACGGTGACAAATTACTGTATAACAGGTGGTTTATTTGAATTTTGGTGCGGGAATAGTGATGGTGGTTTTGTAGAAAACCGGAGGTGGTTTTCGCGTGGCCAGAAGGTGCTAAGCGATTTGGGGCTAATCGAACACGATACGGGTTGGAGGATGACACGTGTCCCATCAAAACCACCCATTTCGCATTGAATTTGGGCATTAAATCATTTTGGTGGATTGAGCGCGAAAACAGTTATGGACTGTCAGATCTGGGAGATCGATGGCTGAGATCAAATGCGAAGGGAGAAAATATGTGCGGGTGGGAAATAGGTGGGAACCAATGCTGGCATCAGCTACTTTGTCGCGGAGCGAAATGTTCAATGTGCGGGGTGAAAATTGGTTGGGTGGAGTTAAAATGTGAGGATCAATGGGAGCCATCAGATTGGGGAAATGGACGGCTATGATCAAATCGGGGCCGCACACATCGAAGATCCGAACGAACAGGAGGAGGAAATGTGGAGGGAGAGATTGCGATGGAGAAATGCGATGGAGAAGGCGAAGTGCGATGTAGTGTGGACCGTCTGATCTGAGGGAGATCGACGATCGGGATTTTATCGGTGGGGAATTCCATCAGAAAAAAAAGGAGTGGGAACGAGGAAATGCTGAAGTGCGATGCGCAGACCATCCGATCTGAGGAGAATGAACGGTCCAGATGCGATTGGGATTTCGCATATCGACGGCGAATATTTTTAAAGGAAAAAAGGTCGCAGGGACCAGCGAAATGCCGATGGGCCGATGGGCCTAGTGCTCGATCATGGAGTGGGGTCGCATGTTGGAAAATGGGGCTCGAGACTAAGCCGAAAGGCGCTTTAAGGCCTAATGTTTGAAAAGGAGCGGAAAAGGCCAAAAAATGAGATTTTTTAACCTTTTTTAGGGGTTCCGATAAGGGGGAAAAGACGTTTAAACTTATAAAGGGGTTTTAATGGTTTAAACGGGTAAATGAAAGGGTTTAAAGGGATTTTTTCAGAGAAAAATGATTGATTTGGATAAGTGAGAATGAGTGGGAAAAATGAATGAAACAGGCTTAGGAAATGATGGAAAATGGCCTAGAAACAGTCTCTTTTGGTATCAGCAGGGCTTCTTTGAAGATTTTGAAGTGAAAACATCAGTGAAGGTAGGTTTCTTTGGACAGAGAGAACAACCACGCTTCAAGAACTAACATATTAGCTTGAAATTGTTTCTTGAAGGCTGCAAAATGATTCTAGACATCATTAGGTATAGCAGAATTATAGATGGCTAACACAGATCATTGATGATTGTGCGGGGAGTGAAATTTTCTCCCTTATGGATGGTTTTTCTGGCTATAACTAGATTAACATTCTCCTGTCAGATCAACATAAGACCTTTTTCATCTGTCCATGGGGAACGTTCGCATATAGGAAACTCTCATTCGGCTTAAAGAATGTTGGGGAAACGTTTCAGCGCGCGATGTCCTATGCTTTTCATGATATTCGGCATATTTTTCAACCATGCCTAGATGACCTTCCGACTCATTCAGCTGTGCAAAAATACCACCCAAAACATCTTCGTCAAATCTTTCTTCGTTGTAGACACTACAATATTAGGCTCAACCCGCACAAATGCATCTTCTGCGTCAACTTTGGTAGACTCTTAGGGTTTATCGTATTTAAATATGGAATTCGCCTTGACCTTCTTAAGGTTGAGGCTATTGTCAATTTCCCCTCCCCATCCTCGTTACATCAACTCCAGAGTCTCCAAGGGAAAGCCAATTTCCTACGTTGTTTCATCCCAAACTACGCCGAAGTATCCAAAGGGTTTACACGACTCTTAAAGTAGGACGTCTCTTTCTGTTGGGATGAGATTTCTCAGCAGTATTTTGATAGACTTAAGATGTTTCTTGTCAATGCTCCACTATTGCATCCTCTGAATTACCATTGTGATTTCACCCTCTACCTAGTTGTCGCCTTCAGTACGATTGCCATGGTATTGGTCCAAGATGATGATGACGCTAACGAGCATGTCGTTTACTACCTATCTTGGAACCTTCTCGAACCTGAAATGTGTTACGCACATGTCGAGAAGTTGGCGTTGGCTGCGTTCCAGGCCATCTAATGTTTTCGTCATTATATTCTTTTACGCACGGTGACCGTGATTTCTGATTGTAACCCCATGACTTATCTTCTGTCATGGCAGTTGCTGGGGGAAAATACTCGAAGTGAATTTTCATCCTCCAAGAGTTTGATTTGGAGTTCACTATGGCCAAATCGAAGAAATCACTTGTCTTCGCTGATTTGATTTGTTCTCTCCCCGCCGAATTTGTTCCTTCTTCCTCTGAAGATCATATTCCGGACAAAACTCTCTTCCTGATCAGCACCCTCGATCCGTGGTACAGTGATATCATCGTGTACCTCCAAACGTCTAATTTCTGGTCCAAACTAACGAAAGTTGTCTGACCCCGCATTCGGCATTAATCGCAACCCTATCGTATCGTTGGAGATGCCCTTTACCGTGTCGAAGTCGATTCTATACTCTGCTGATGTTTGACCCTCGAGGAAGTGGAGAAGGTTTTAAATGACTGCCACAGTGGCACCTGTGGTGGTCACATGTCTGGTTATGCCACTTCACAGAAGATCCTTCGTGCTGGCTAATTTTGGCCGTTTATTTTTAAAGATTCCATCGTTGCAGTACATAAATGCCATACATGCCAGATTTATCAATGCAAGATGTGTGTGCTTCCTGCTCCACTACATCTTTTCATTACCGTTGGCCCTTTTGCCAAATGGGGCATAGATTTTATGATGTGTAACCCTCGTTCGGTCTAGGGGCATGCCTATATTATCGTTGCCATCGATTATTTTACGAAATGGGTCAAAGAAATGCCTACACTGGCTACGGACGGTAAGACAGTGGCACAGTTCATATTCAATCATGTTATTGCTCGATTCGGTGTCCCTCAAGCCATCATCACTGATCATGGTTCCCATTTTCGGGATTATATGATGGCAGAGCTAACATCTAAGTTGGGTTTGCGTCATGATAGCTCAACGCCTTACTATCCTCAAGCTAATGGCCAAGTTGAAGTTGTAAACAAGTTCCTTGTTAGTTTGCTTCAACGAACAATACGGATCCATAAATCAAACTGGCATCTCATGTTGTTCTTGTTAGCCACCTATAAAATTTGCCATATCAAATGGTGGCTAAATCATTTTTCGAGCCTTCAAGAAACAAGTTTTATTGCCAAAATTGTTAATTCTTGAAGTCTTATGAAGGTGACTTATCCTTTGATTAATCTTCACTACTGTTTCCCTCTCAATTCTGAAAAAATGTTGTTTTCCTGAAGAAAAAACTACTGCAAAAACTCCATTTTTCCCTCATTTTACCAATTCTTCCACTCAAAATTAACCTCCTTTTTTTTCCCCTTTTACCTCATAAATTTCCTCATTTCTCTTCTTCCTTTCATAAAAACCCCTTTGATAAGGTTTAAAACTACTTTTTTGCCTTATCGGAAGCTTTAAAAATCCTTGAAAATCCATAAAAAACCCACTTTTACATTATAGGCTTTAGCCCCTTTGGCTAAGCCCCTAAATCACTTCCCCACCATGCGACTTGGCGCTGGAACCAAATGTTATGGCCCTGGGTGCTTATCGCAATCGGAACTTCTGACGAGCACATTTATTTTGTTATTTAAGAACCCTCCATGCGATTGGCTCCCTCTTTATAACCCCCGATCCCTTGTTTCCTTTGTAAAACCAAGAGCCCGCAATCGAGCACTAAAACTTATAAATAAAACCTTCCTCGATACAAACTTCCCTTTGTATTTTGTAAAAAACCCACTTTCCTATGTTTTTATTAAAACCCGTCGTTTCATTCTTTTAAATGAAAAGGATCGTTGATCTAAAACCGATCAACGATCAATAAAATCTCGCATCAGATTTTTTCATTAGGCACATTTTCAAGGCCCCCTCCTTTGTTCTGATTCCAATGAGCTCCTTTTGTATATATAACCCCCGATCCCTTCGCTTTACTTCATATAACCCGAAAGCCCCGCAATCGGGTGCGAAACATATAAATAAACCCTCCCCGAAGCCAATTTCCCTTTGTATTTTATTAAAAGACCCATTTTTCATATTATAAAGGAAACCCACAGGTTCACGGTTTAAACCATTCCCAACCGTTGATCTGAAAAGATCAAACGGTCTTTGGGATCTCGCATCAGAGATTTCCATTGGGAGCATTTAAATATTTTATTTCTCCCCCTCTGATTGGCCCCTTCCGATGGATTCTCTATCGTCGATCTATTCCGCCATTCCCAGATCCGACGGCCCACATCACTCTTTTTCATAAGCCCATCCCTCCGCCTTTGGACCTCCAATTCATTCTCAGTCGTCAATCTGATCCTCATATCAACGGTCTACATTCAATCGGATCGGCGCTCTTTTCCCTTTGCCCCCACTGATCGCAATCCTCCGATTGCATCTGGGCCCTCCATACATTAAGATCTGACAGTCCAGATTAATCCCCTCAACCTTTGTTAAATTTCATGAACCCCGCTTTATAAAGTTTTTTTGGCGAATCTCCGTCGTTTATCTCTGCAGATCAACGGCTCACATTAACCCATTCTCCGCCCAACCATCACCTCATATTTTATTTATTTGATCCCAAGATTGCATCTGGACCGTTCATCTGTTTCATCCAACGGTCCAGATTCAACCCAATAGGCCCAACTCCTTTGGGTCCTACCTTTCTCCAGATAGAATCTTAGCCATCATTCCCTGATCTAATGGTCAAGATTGAAACCGCCTTCCCCTGCCCCACCTCTTTCCGTCCTTGCATCTTGTCTTATCGCACTCTCCTCTCGACCATTCGATCTGACGCCCCAAATCTAATGGCCAATGCGTAGTTTCGCGTAAATTTAAGCCCGAACGTTAATGATTTGAAATTACACGATGTAAGTGGTTTTAAAGGGCCACGTGTCAGGCTCTAACGCATATCGCGTTCGAAAAAGTAATACCACCTATTCGCCTTTTTTCTGTGTGAAAACAGTGGTTTCTATGGCCAAAACCGCTTTCCCCCATTTATATTGCATTCCATCGCATTTAATCTCCGCCCTTGATCTCTGCAAATCAACGGTCCTAGTTTAATCTCGCGTTAGTTCATCGCCCTCCACCATCCTCCAAGGGACTTCATCGATCAACCTCTGTCGTTGATCTCTGTGGCCGATCTCATCCAATGCCCCAGAATCCTCTAAGAAACCCCAAATTTCATTTTTATACTTTTTCCTCCGCCAAAGGTTTTTAACTCGTTTCCTTTGTATATTCTCCCGTTTCATTATAAATATGATCCCTCCGCCTTATAACATCTTCAGTTGATCTCGACCGTTGATCAACATAGATCAACGGCCTGGACTTAATCTCTTGCACCGTTTATCCAACCGCCTCCCTTTCGACCTTGGCAAAGTAATCCTCACCATTGGATGCTTTCACCCAACGGATGTGGTCTAACCTAAACCATCTGAAGCAGTTAAGCCTTACCCCATAGGATTTTCTTAATATTTCTTTGTTTGTGCAGGTTTTAAAGGTTTTTCAAATGTTTTAAAGGAAAATTAAAGGCCGAGGATGATGATCCTCCAGGCCTTTATACATCACAGATATCATTCTTCCGAGGTTCCATATCACATTTCATTCAGTGCCTCATGAGCACTGACGCCACTATAAAGCCCCTGTAACTCTTGCACATCAACAAGACACAACAAATCTAAATCAAACAAAGAGTATCGGTTGGACAACATGAAATCAAAGAAGGAAAATGTTTGAAGATTGTTAAACACAGTTTGAGGGATTATGGCCTAAATCGACTATTTAAAGCCTAATCCACTCAGTAAAACACAGTTTGAAGAACAGAAGACAGAAATTAGGCCTAATTATGCCTAACACACAGATCAGAAGAAAATTAGTCGTGTTTTAGGTCAAAACAATAATATCTACCAGACTGAGAATTCCTCCACTGCCACATCAGAGGCTAATTGAATCCTCTCAGCTACTAAAGGCCACTTGTAGCCTCATAGCATTCAAAATAGGTCGAATTATTATCAGAACAGAAGATATTAGCATAAAGATAGCTCAACGGTTATTTCGAATCAAAGAAACTAATTAAAATTGTCAGCAGAGTTATTACAAGGATAACAAAGAGCCTTAAAGTCAACAAAATCTTCCCAACGAGCTTAATACTTAATGTAAACCAATTAATACAGAGGAAATATCTGAAATATTCTCCATTGAGCCCCTCAAAGGCCGAGAAGCATTAAACTGTATGTAGAAATTTGAATAATTTACTGAGTTATTCACCGAGATTATCTTGATTACACACTATTTAAGCTTCATGCATAATACATAACCTCTTCTACAATTGATCATCAATATGCGGAAATAGAAAGCAGTCGCATGCGCTCATTAAAACATAATCAAGCACACATATCAACACTGTATGTAATGGGGAAAGCAATAGCTGAAAACCCCCAACTATCTGTATAGTATAATGATAGAGAACATGTAACAATACATATCACAATACTCCTCACAAGTACTCAGTACTATCTCCAAAAAGTTACACACAAACTAACTGATATTTGAACAAGTCATGGGTTCAAATCTTCTCCACCAGTCTGCCTGCCTCTACTGCGCAATCCAAGTGAGTAATGAATGAGATCCAAGTTCGAATCCCACTGGCTCCAACTGTGAAATCCTCATTGGCAATCTCCATCAATGTGTGTGCAAAATCTCATGCACAATCATGGTCACAACTGATAGTCACACTCACCCTTTCACCCACCTCTAACACTGGTCTCCACTGAATTGTTCATGCATTGCAGTTAACTGATGTGTTCTTTAGTTGATTTATGAGTTAATAATTAGTGAATTAATTAATAATTAATTCACACCACTCATCACTATTGTATTTGTCAGTTAGACTAAATACAACTAGTTCAACTAAGTTAAACCGAACACAACTCCACCAACTGTCTCATCAACTCCACCAAACTCTGCCACATGAGTTCTAACTGAAGTCAACCATGCAATAACTCAACTAACCCTTAGGAAAAGCGTATTTCCTTCTGTCAGTTGCATGTGCCACATCCAAGCATCAAACTGAAGTGCTCCAAGAGGATAAGATAATGTTTATAGTCTAAATATTATTAAGGGTTAATAATATTTGACTGTTCTATTTTTAGCCCGGCAGTCTAAAAATAGAAACCGCCCAATGTCTAAAAATAAAGGTCCATCTATTTTTACCAACTCGACCAATCATTCATAAATAGCATCCTGCAACTCATAGACCATGATCCCTATGTCTAAAAATAGACTTTGCGCCAAAAATAGCCTGCGGGCCCACTTAGTGAAGGCGACTTCATTTCACTAAGCTCCATCATCTTGTTGCATTTTCAACACTCTCTCTCAACAAGATATGGATTATCTGCAACCCCTATCCTGCCTCTGTGGTATTCGAATTTTCTCCTGGTGAGCGCCTTCGTCAAGATATCAACATCCTAATCCTCCGTGGGAATATATGAAAGTAACATGATTCTCCACTACACACAATCTCTAATATGATGGTACCTGATGTCGATGTGTTTGGATCTATCATGAAATACTGGATTAGCCGAGAGTTTAATGCAACTCTGGTTATCACAATAAATCACAGTAGGCTCCAAGTGTGACCCGAACAACCCGACTAGAATCTTCCTCATCCATATGGCCTCGCATGCAGCCAAGCTTGCTACCATATACTCAGCCTCTGCTGAACTGAGTGCCATGGATCTCTGCTTCCTGCTGTACCAAGAAACTGTTGTCGAACCGATACTGAAGATCCCTCTAGATGTGCTCTTTCTGTCCGTTGGGCTCCCTGCCCAATCTGCATCCGTGAAGCCACAAAGCTCCACCTCATCCTCCTGTCTGTACCACAAGCCATATCCCGATGTGCCTCTAAGATAACGCAATACATGCTTGCCTGCCTTCCAGAAGAGCTTGGTAGGCTTAACCATAGCTTGCGAAAGCTAGTTAACAGCATAGCATATATCGGGTCGTGTATTGACCAGATACATAAGCGACCCCACCAACTGTCGATAAACAGTGGCATCCACTACCTCCGCAGAAGTAGCATCCTCCTTCCTCCAACCTCCAGGAAGAGGAGTATCAACATGCTTGCAGCCATGCATGTTGAACTTCTCCAGTATCTCCCGGGCATACTTACCCTGAGAAACAAACATTCCATCACTGCGCTGCCATATTTCCAATCCTAGGAAATAATGAAGGAGGCCCAAGTCCTTCATCTCAAACTCTCTAGCAAGATCCTCCTTGCATGAAAGTATCAACAGCTCATCACCCGTCAAAATAAGATCATCTACATACAGTACAATGATCAGCAACTTCCCCTCCACCACAATCTGGTACAGGTTAGGATCCGCCTCACTCTTGGAGAATCCAAGTCCGGTGAAATAACTGTCTATCCGTGTGTACCAAGCACGAGGTGCTTGTTTCAACCCGTACAGTGCTCTCTTGAGTCTGCACACATGCGACTCACTGCTGAAGATCTCAAAACCTTCTAGCTGCTCTATGTACACCTCCTCCTCAATGACTCCATTGAGGAACGCAGTCTTCACATCCATCTGATGGATGTGCCACCCCATTTGCGCTGAGAGAGCCAAGATCGTCCGTATGGAAGAGTACCTTGCGACAGGTGCAAAGGTCTCCTCATAATTGATCCCCTCTATCTGTGAGAAGCCTCAGGCAAAAAATCTTGCCTTGTACTTCTCCACACTCCCGTCAGCCACCTGCTTCACTTTGTAGATACATCGCGAACCCACCACTGATTTCCCCTCCGGTCTTGGGACAATCTCCCATGCACTGTTTCTGACAATAGAATCATACTCTTCCACCATGGCATCTACCCATACAAGGTCCTCCACAGCTTCCTCGAAAGAGGATGGCTCCGTCACGACACATTTGCTCACAAGAGCCATGTATCCAGTGTATCGATCCGGTGACTGTCTCTATCTGCGTTGTGCTGTAGGTGGTCCTACAATCTTCTCTGCATCTTGAGCCAGTAGCTCAGCTTTTGTAGTGCGCTTGCGCCCTCTGATGGTTGGTGTTGCATGAGTGGTCTCTTCCACTCCATGAACTTCCTCTTGTGGTTGATCCACATCCGGAAGCTCATCCTTAGGAACTAATAGCTCCTCATCTGCATGCAAGTGTGGCTCTTTCTCAAGCGAACACTTCATGGCTTTCTCCTCCTGAAATTTGATATCTCGTCGCACAACAGTCTTGTGACTGTCTTGGAAATACACACGATAGTTTTGGGGTGTATCAGTGTACCCCACAAATATTCCAACCTCTACGGTCGGATCCAGCTTCTTCCTGGCATCCTTCATCACATGCAAGTAGATAGGTGAACCAAAAATCCTCAAATCGGAAATATCAGGTCTCTTACCAGAAAACGCCTCCTCCGGTGTACTCATGCCAAGTATCTTGTGAGGACAACGGTTCTACACATATACTGCAGTATTGCATGCCTCCGCCCACAAGTGAAGGGGTAGGCCCTGATCATGCAACATCGCCCGTGCAGCACCCACGATCGCTATGTTCTTCCGCTCAGCAACCCCATTCTGCTGTGGGTTATGAGGTGCAATGAGCTCTCTCTGAATCCCTTATGTGCTGCAAAAGTCCTTGAATTCAGCAGAGATGAATTCACCACCATTGTCGCTCCCAAGAGACTTCACATGCTTCCCCGATTCCTTCTCCACCAGTGCCTTGAACTCACAGAACTTTGAGTATGTCTCGCTCTTCTTCTACATGAAGAAGATCCAGCACTTCTGAGAAAAATCATCAACAAAGATCACATAGTACTTGTGCTTTGCTATCGAAGCTACTGAGAAAGGTCCACACACGTCTGTGTGAATTCTCTCAAGGATCGTCGTGGCGCGACTATCCTTCTCGTGAAAGGTGGCTTTCACAAATTTTCCCAAGGTACACCCCTTGCACTAATCTGACTGCGCAAGAGTGCCCTTAGGAAGCCCAGTAGAAATCTGCTGCAGTATCTTCAAAGCTCCATGGTGAAGGTGGCCCAATCTCCGGTGCCACAGCTCGCCATCATCCCGACTCACCACTCCTTCCGCCTTGCATGCCATTGTTGCGCAGCCATCTACTTGCAACTGATAAAGGTTCTTGACTCGAACCCCTATCTTCCGGGTCTCTCCAGTTGTCTTACTGCGTAGGAAAGCTTTTCCCTTGCTGAAGACAACATCATACCCCTTGTCTTCTAACATCGCCACAGAGATCAGATTCTTCTTCAATCCTGGAACATGCATCACTTCCTTCAATACGAAGGGTTTACCAAACTCCCTCTCAAAGGAAATGGTACCGATATCGGTCGCACTATATCTACCATCATCGCCCATCTCGATGTGCACTCCAAGATCTTTCTCATCTAGATCTGAAAACATATCTAGATCTCCAGTCATGTGAAAAGACGCACCACTGTCCAAGAACCATACTGATCCCATCACACTTGAGACCAAGCATGTGATCAGTGAAAAATCCAGCTCAAACTGTGAGGCTAAGGCCTCTCCCGCTGCAGATCCGGCAGCTTGCTTATTTTTCTTCTTCTGTGGACAATTTGTGGCATAATGTCTGTGCTGGTGACAGTAAAAACACTTCACCTTAGACATGTCCTGCTTCTTACCTTTCACACCGGAATGAGAAGCTTTCTTTCTCTTCCCCTTCTTTTCTTTGGCAGCCAAAGCGCAATTTTCTTCATCAGATGCCTTTGATGAAGATCTGTCTCTGGTATTCCGTCTTATCTCCTCTTGCACAAGATCCGACCAAAGTCGCTCCCATCCTGGAAATTTCTCCCGACCATTGACAGAATCCTGATAGGCATGCCAACTCTTCGAAAGACCAAGGAGAGCCAAGCTCACCAATTCCTCATCATCGACAGTCACCCCCACACTTCCCAGCTCATCCCTGCATTGGATGAACTTCGTGAGGTACTTGGGCATACTGTCGCCTTTCTCCATCTTTATGTGTCTGAATTTATCCTTAAGTGCCAACTTCCTCTGGTCGCTCTTGCTCTGGAATAAATCTGTCAACGCTTTCCACATCAAGTATGGAGAAGCTTTTCCATGCATGCTGGATACAATGTGATCCTTCACACCCTCCAATAGAATTCTTCGACATTTCGCCATCTTCTTTTGCCAAGCCTCAACTTGAGCAGCATCAGTAGGCTTTGGGATCTCAGCTTCTATGAACTCCTTCAGCCTGTTATCATCTAATACCGCCTCCATCCGGTCCTTCCATGCAACATAATTCGAACTTCCCTCAAGGGCATATTCTAGTCGCAATCCGTTGAAAGACATTTCAACTTTGGCACCAAGAAAACTACTGCAAATTCGAATTCCAAATTCTGCTGCAAATTCGAATTCCAAGCTCAAAACTCAGCTGCTTCTGGATCTGTGAGAAAAAATTATTTCTAGCACAGAGATCATCTATAAGGGCATTTACTGGATATATCACCTTTCAAAGAAAGGATGGATCCAGAGGCTACCTAGCCCGTTACAGACTCTGTCTACCGAAAATAATTGTAATCACTGTAATAGATCCGATGATCAATTCTGCTCCAATACCATGTAGAAATTTGAATAATTTGTTGAGTTATTCACCGAGATTATCCTGATTACACACTATTTAAGCTTCATGCATAATACATAACCTCTTCTACAATTGATCATCAATATACGGAAATAGAAAGCAGTCGCATGCGCTCATTAAAACATAATCAAGCACACATATCAACACAGTATGTAATGGGGAAAGCAATAGCTGAAAACCCCAAACTATCTGTATAGTATAATGATAGAGAAAATGTAACAATACATAGCACAATACTCCTCACAAGTACTCAGTACTATCTCCAAAAAGTTACACACAAACTAACTGAGATTTGAACAAGTCATGGGTTCAAATCTTCTCCACCAAGTCTGCCTACCTCTACTGCGCAATCCAAGTGAGTAATGAATGAGATCCAAGTTCGAATCCCACTAGCTCCAACTGCGCAATCCTCATTGGCAATCTCCATCAATGTGTGTGCAAATCTCATGCACAATCATGGTCACAAATGATAGTCACACTCACCCTTTCACCCACCTCTAACACTGGTCTCCACTGAACTGTCCATGCATTGCAGTTAACTGATGTGTTCTTTAGTTGATTTATGAGTTAATAATTAGTGAATTAATTAATAATTAATTCACACCACTCATCACTGGTGTATTTTTTAGTTAGACTAAATACAACTAGTTCAACTAAGTTAAACCGAACACAACTCCACCAACTGTCTCATCAACTCCACCAAACTCTGCCACATGAGTTCTAACCGAAGTCAACCATGCAATAGCTCAACTAACCCTTAGGAAAAGCGTATTTCCTTCTATCAGCTGCATGTGCCACATCCAAGCATAAAACTGAAGTGATCCAAGAGGATAAGATATTGTTTATAGTCTAAATATTATTAAGGGTTAATAATATTTGACTGTTCTATTTTTAGCCCGGCAGTCTAAAAATAGAAACCGCCCAATGTCTAAAAATAGAGGTCCATCTATTTTTACCAACTCGACCAATCATCCATAAATAGCATCCTGCAACTCATATACCATGATCCCTATGTCTAAAAATAGACATAGTCTAAAAATAGACTTTGCGCCAAAAATAGCCTGCGGGCCCACTTAGTGAAGGCGACTTCATTTCACTAAGCTCCATCATCTTGTTGCATTTTCAACACTGTATTAATTGAGTCTGTAGATCTTTTCTCTCATTCCACCTCCTCATTTTTCTATAAAATCTTCTTGAGGAGCTCATTGTAAAGTGTTGGTTGCAAAACTTTGAAATATACTTGTGCTCAAAATTTTCTACATGTAAATAGTGTTCAGAGGCTCTTGAAGCTCTATTTGTAATCAAATAATTTAGGCTGAGAAGAAAATATGATTGCTGAACTGAAACATTGGACTTGAAGAATGTAACTGGATTGACATCAATATACAAGCTGATTCTTGGGATCCTGGTCTATATCACTGGTGAAGTGTTTCTTTCTGTGTTATTGTTTTCCTTTCATGTATGCCATTTTGTCCACTTATTCTCTGATAAAGAACAACAAGCATAGAGTTACGATTTACTGTTTACAGTACCCTTCTCTGACTGATAAGCTTTATCTCAATGTTTTCCTCCAAATTGTATGTTTAAGAATGACTTATGTTAAGTGTAAACATTATCAAGGAATGTTGGTTTGCCTTTGTCTTGATGTGCAAAGCTTGAAAGGAAGTTCTTGAATGTTATTTTCATTATGTACTCAGTAGAGTTAGACTAGGAAAGTTTATGGTTTTCCCTGTCTTCTAGTTCTTTCTTCAAAGGTAATTCTGAAAGTTTCCCTAAGAGTATGCTGAAAACAGTTTAGATTTAAAAGTATCTTATCTGATCTTAGGTTGCACTTTGTTTTTCTTATATGTTTTCATCCCTTCTGAAAGTAATTATGTGGATTACTAGATTGTTTGTCTGATGAGTTAGCTTTAATATGAGCTTGTCCAAAGAAGTCTATGGTTAGCCCTGCCTTTTGGTTGGTTTTAAACAGTTACTTAAAAGGCTTTTCTTGTTTGGAAATACTGATAAATCCTAGTTGAAATTATTGTCTTTTTCCACCCCTTCAACACTTTATTGTTCCATTCCATCATTTTATCTAAGATATCCTGTTATATAGATGACTTTCCCCTTGGACCACTCTTGAAATTGTTGCACAATTAAAACCTTTTATGACTCATAGCCCAATGGACTAAAAACCAGCGTCATATCTATCCTATTAGCCAAAGCTTTTTCTGATTGCTTGCAACTTCACACCTTTGAAACTCTTTCATTTCAGGACTTTCCACTCAACTAAAAATCATGCTCAACCATCCAAAACCAAACAAAAACCCTTGCTCTTAATAACTAGCCTAATATCATACCCAAAACCTTAAATATAAATCAATCTTTGCACTTATAAGAGAGATCCCTCACTGGATTCAAGAGGGCTAGATCCTAGAATCCCAAAGTAGTTCAAGTGTTCTCCCTGCAGCTTTAGTCTCACCAATCTGCTAGAATTACAGGGAGCTAACAGTTCTCAGCTCTATGGGCTTACCGAACATCGATCAAGAACACAACCAAGTTTACCCCATTTAAATTGGTATACGGTCTGGAAGCCATGCTTCCGATTCAATGTGAAATCCCTTCACTGAAATTAGCTGTGGAATTACTGCCTGATACTTCGCCTGAAGAAGAACGTCTCCTCTATTTAGAGAGATTGGACGAAACTCGTCGCTTAGCTGCCTTGGTCATTGAAGCACAGAAGAAGCGATTCAAAGCCCATTTTTACCAATCTGTTTCTCCTCGTTCTTTCATTGAAGGTGATCTCATTCTTCTATACGACCATGCTCACGACAAGTTGGGGGCAGGAAAATTCCAACCCATGTGGCATGGGCCCTACATTGTCAAATGTGTGTTACATAATGGGGCTTGTGAGATTATTGACTATGAAGGTTGTCCTTTATCGCAGCCCAGAAATGGGTTGTATCTGAAAAAATATTATGCTTGAATTATTCACGTGTGATATGTGTACATAGGTAATTGTTTTCATTTTGTGTGCATGCTTTGGTTTGATGTGCTTTGTGAGCTTTTTTCTGCTTATTGGGTCTTGTTTGCAATGCAGATGTCTATTTACACTTTTGTTGGTTTTGCAAATGGTGCCTCCCGCAGTACCAGGAACTTGTCTTCGGCAGCGTGGGTAATTTATGATCCTGATGGTGAGTTGATTAAATTACAAGGTATTTGTCTGGGACCAGCCACAAACAATGTCGCTGAATATAGTGCAGTTTTGGAACTATTAACCGAGGCAATCAACTGAGGCATACGTGCATTGCTTGTTAAATTGGATTCACAACTTCTTGTTCTTCAACTGAACGGTCATTATTCAGTTCAAAACCCATACATTTTGAGATTTTATTTGCATATTCGTTTACTTGAATGACATTTCGATTTCATTACTTATCAACATATACCAAGACAAATGAATACATTAACAGATGCAATAGCTAACATTGTGCTAGATAGACATTTGCGCAATCTATAAAAAACATCATCATATGTACATAAACCCATGTACAAAATAGATGTATGTATATATATATATCGTTTGTTTACAAGCCGTGTGCATCATAAAACCCACAAAAAATAATATATGTTTGTTTTGGTTACATCATGAGACAACATGTCTCTCAAAATGTGCAGAAATAAATCCTAAATGCCTAGTCGGCATGGTGCTCATGATAGCACGTCACCACCCGTACCAACCGCCTCAGCAAGCAGTGGATACGGCTTGGCACTCCCACAGTGTGCCTCGGGTAGGCTCGAGGTACGTCATCAAAATAGGCATAATCTGGGACCCCATGGGTGATTCCCTCCAGGTTCTGCACTAACTCCTCGTCAATGCCCTCACCCTGAGGATCAAAGTCACGAGGAGTTTGCCTCGCTATTGGAGACATACTGGAAGGACGCTCTAGGCCAACATCTGCATCCATATGAGATTAACTGTCAAAACATGCATATATACCAAAAAAACATAAAACTCATAAAAATAAAAAAATGAGTCTTACCAAGTTCTTTGTCCCAATCCTCTCCCTCCGGGAGTAAAAGGTTTGAGTCTCCGGTGAAGTCTGCATCGGCGTAGGGCCAATCCTCCACGACAATTAGCTGTCGTCGGAGCCAATCAAAAAAATCTGGCCTCCAGGACATCTACTGGCCACCCCTTGCTCTGGGCATCAATGCCACCCACCGATCCATCCATGGCTCTCTCAGTGGTGGCTTCAAGACTATAGCTTCCTAACACTGAAATATGGGTAATCATTCCAAGAATAACGATACCAGAATCGACCCATACCCAAACTGCTTTAGTTTGGTCTTCTTGCTTTTGGTGAGCTACCGTTTGATGTTCATGGTTACGGCCTCAGCCCAGTCGAAGATGGTCGGGCTCATACACTCTGAAGCAAGAAGTAATTGTTTCTTCATGGCCTTGTGCAGTGCCTATGATCTCGTGTCCCACGTGATAGTGTGTAGCACTACTCTCAGTGCTAGATCAGGGATGGTCTCGATATCCACTTTACTGCTCCCTATTTATTTCCATGCCCCTAGGCACACCCTATTCATGACCATTGTCATACTTTCCCCAAAAGGCCTGGTACCAATCAGAATAGGGACTGCACCTATGCATGACAGTCCAGTGATGAAATATACATCAGATACTTTGAGCTCAAACTCTTGGTCTCGAAGTACGAACTTCTCTTGATCTTCGTCCCAAATGTTGATGAGATACTAAAGCAATTCAGGCTAAGGTCGAAGACACGATGTTAGGAAGAACTTTTTGAGCCCACAATTCTTGAGGGCATTCATACAATGTTCGTTTTCCATTTCTTGTTCATCCTCTTCACTATTCTCTCTCTCCTTCCACTCGATCACCATCTTTTTTGTACTTTGCACCTTCATGAAATGATCATAGGAACATTAAAAACCTCCTTGAGTGTTTAAATTTACAGTATATTGGTTGCATTTTTTTAAATTTGAAGCGGATTTTGGGTTGCGCGATTGGCGCGACTATTTAGCTAATATTCGCGCCACCTGGCGTGACCCTTGTGTAAAACAAGGCCGATTGGTGCGGGTTCATGCCCGAAACCTGCGCTAACCGCAGAGCCCTAGATTTTGCCAATCCTCCCTTAAGGGATCTCAAATGGCAATAAAATGCAATAAAATATAACTTAAAATATGGCAAAAGAGGTCAGGATCTTACCTGAAATAGACGGAATTCAGATTGGTCCACTGGATTGTTCACAATCGATGCCTGAAGATCGCAAGAGAAAAGGGTCACTGTTGCTCTACAAAGAGGTAAAAAGTGAAAAGTAAATATTTTTTACCACTGTTGGTATTTTATAACTTTTCAAAGTCCTAAAATAGGTTTTAAAACATATTTGTCGATATATTTTCATATTATTTTCATGGAATATGTTTTACACACGTCTTTTTGTGCAGTGACAGGTTTTTCTCGTGATTTTGACAAAGAGACGAGTTGTATTTTATACTTTTTCAGACTCGGTAAAAACAAAAAAAAAAGTCACCACTAGAGTCACCTTTTAGCTCTTTTTTGACTCTCTAAAACTGAAAATATTTCTAAGTCGCTTGTTGTTATAAGCTCGTTAAATTGGCTGTGAATCGATATCTACCCAATATACGTTTACCCCTTTTTCGGGCTGGGATAGTTTATTTACGAAAAAGGAATACCCTACCCTATTGCAACTAGGAGGTTCTCTCAGACACATTTTTCTACCTCTTCGGATCTGAGGGACTATTTATGAAAAGGGACTGCTGGAGTTTTCTTTTCCGCCTTCTTTTCAAACTCTCTAAATATGAAAAGATGTCGAGTTCTTCCTTTGTTAGACTCGTTAAACCCTGATGACATCGGACTCTTTCGTCATGACGTTTCTCGAGTTCCTCCTTCCTAGGGCTCGTAAAATGTACTAGGTTGGATTTGTCTGAAGGACAAACTTACATCGCAAGCACATGTTATCCCCTTCAAGCTTGTTTCCAAAAATAATTGGGGTACTCGCCATAAATGGTGGGGGAAAATGGAACCAAGATCATATTCTTATTAGCAATATGTCACTTTTGAACATGGCACTTGTCTGCATTCAAGTCAGGTTGGAGACATCTCATCTCATTGTCTGTTTGGGTACATATCCTCTCATTTGCCTCCATGGGTTTGGGTAAGTGGTTGAGGGTAATAAGCAGAACCTTGAGGTGGGTTGTAGACCGATCGATATTGACCTTGAAGAAAATAACCACCTTGGGGTTGGACAGGCTTCTAATAAGTGGGGCCCTGCTAAGCCGGATACGTTGGGTGTAGCGGTTGATTTGGCTGCGGCATAGAGTAGAGCGGCAGCTGAGCAGGGTGAATAGGATGTGTAGGTTGGCCTGGCTGGGCAGGTTGACCTGTCTGATGAGGGCCACCAGGTTGCTACGGTTGAGCGAGTTGGCCTGATGGCTGAGGGCCACCAGGTTGCCCCGGTTGAGTGGGTTGGCCTGATGGCTGCAGTGGACCAAGTTGTGCTTGATAAACAGGTTGACTTGGAGCAAGACCATAAGAGGGCCCTGGCTGTGCAACATTTGGATTAATCGGAAGATAAGGCTGTTGAGGTTTCACTAAAGGTTGAGATGGATGAATCTGCCCCCCAGGACCGTATGAAGGTTCGGGTTGATATACCGGCTGCCCAGCTGGTCCTTGAGGTTGCCCTGGTTGGATCACAGGTTGGGCTGTAAAAGGTTGACCTTGAGGATTGTAAGGCTGCCCTTGCGGGCTATAAAACAATCCTTGCTAGATCGAAGGCTGTCCCTGTAAGGGTTGCCCTTGTGGGTCGTACGCATACCCTTGCTAAACCAAAAGTTTTCCCTGAAAGGGTTGTCCTTGTTGGTCATGAGCATACCCCTGCTGAACCGAAGGTTGTCCCTGAAAGGGTTGTCCTTGTTGGTTAGAGGGATGCATAACACCAGAAAGAAACTGATAAGCGTCAGGAGCAGGCAAGTAGATAGGGTTTCCCTACTCATCATGATGAAATGGAAGCGAATAAATCGGGGTACCATATGCTCCATAATGAGAAAAATAAGACCTAGAAGGATCCTGAGGGAACTAATAAGTCTGGAAGTTCTGCTGCTGAACAGCCAACCGATACTCCTCAAATGAGAGGTCGTCAGGGATTTCCGTGGCAATTGAGGTTTCTATCGTAGTTGAAACTCCTAACGAATGTACAGTGACAACCGGTGCCGAAGCGGCCACACAGATAGTGGGCCTAGTGGAACAAATGTGACAAAAGGTGTCGATGACGAGATAGGTGTCGTCGGTGACATACCTAAGGATGGAAGGACCGGACCCCTTGACGGAGTTGATGTTGCCATGGAGGCAATACCGGCCATAATCTAACCCAAAGACCTATACCCGGCTGGAAGCGACACCGAAGGTGAAGATTGAGCAGGTTCTGTTTGGATTTCTTCTGGGAAGAGTTGGTATTGTTCATCAGAAATTGGAATACCCTCGCTACCATTAGGACCAGATGAATCCATGTCTAAATCCGCCGTAAGATCTTGCAAAAGAGTACGGGGGCTAGGAGGTATGACAGTAGCCAAAAATGGTGATCCCGATGTAAGAGGGGGAAAATGTTCCCCAACCCCAAATCCAAACCAAGCGTTGGAAAGAGGCCAATGTAACTCAACCGGTTCTCCAAAGGGATACTCTGACGGGATGATGGGCTGTTGAGGCTCAGCAGACCCGGAGATTTGTGAAGTTTTAGATGAATCGTCCGAGAAAGGACTGCCAGTAGACGAAACTGATGGTTTTTCCACTGTGGTAAACCCTATTAATATTACTTCATTAAGAACTTAGGAAGTTACGGGACAGCCAGAAGCTAGAGAATCGGGTAGAATAGCATGGGAATGGCATGAAACAACCCCTTATTTCCCTTATACCTTACTTATGTGTTTACTAACCACTTGCCATATACTAATTGGATGAATGAAGAATCATGGAAATTCTCTGAATTAGACGATATTTCATGGATAAGTCATCATAAATTGGTGAAGTCTGGGTGACCTAGGATGGCACACTGTGGCATACCCTTACTTTGTAGCACACCAGAAAATGAAAAAGATCTAAAATGAAAACACTTGGATCAAAACCAAGGCAAAAAAAATACATGCCAAGTAATTAATCTTTAATGGGCGTGTAATTGTAGGTATTTTATTTTACCACATCGAAACAAAATTTTGTTGTTTCATGTTTTAAGATTCAAGAAACAGTCAAAGATGACTCTAGTCTCTTTCAATTTTAAGCGAGCGTGAAAGGACAAGTGCTCGATGATCTTTTCAAGTTTATGGAGTCAGTAAAGATCGAAAATGATTGCTCAGGTAGTCTAGGTAAAAGGGTGTACCAGGTTCCCGTGAACTGCCATATACACCTTGGTTATAAAATGAAAGAAGAATCAACCAAGGACTTAACGTACGTGTAGGTAGTCTCCCCGAATGTTGTGTTCAGTGTATCATGGTTACAAGGCGGAAAACTTGGCTTCCTAAGGATAAAAGGATTGCAACCTATAGGGGTATCCCTTTATATACTCGACAGTACGGGGAGCACAAGTCCGTACTAGCGTTGTCTGAAGCCAGATGGTGAGCGACAGCTGCTAGGTTTTAAGACACCAGAACATGTCTCTAACTTAGACCACTAAATGTTTCGTTAAGTTTCAATGTTGCCTTAGGTTAATTGAATAAATTTTAAGTTGATCTTGTATTTATGTTTCAATTCCAAGGTCCTAGCGAATGTTGGATCTCACAAATCCTTGAATGCCATCTCGTTCAATGAAGATCTATCTACGAGAAGGTTAAGAATTTCAAGCGATAGAAAACAATGAAAACACACAGAAGTATCCACCACAGAAACTGATGCAAACTAATGAGAACGAAAAATCTGTCCTAGAATGTCGAATGCTAGTTATGCAAAATATTTTTCAATTCTACAATGCAAACAAAACAAATGCAAGCACAAAATATATTTTTGATTTTTTCAATGTAATAGAGCAAACAGTGCACTAAATAACATGAAAAATGAATCTTCACACTAGTTCGAGAATGACAATGCAAGAGTCGAAACAAAGCAACTCAAACAACTCATAAGCAAACAAGACAAAAACTCAAACCAATGTCACAATCTCTCAAATCAAAGAAAGATGTCAAAACGGACCCATACAAGCAATGTGAGCTATGCTCGGAGTGATGATAGGAAGAAAAACTGAATGAAAGAGACAATACTTACTCAAGACTCATTTCACCAAAATCAACTGCTCAAAATGGATCCATGGAGCTGAATGCAATCAAGCAACTAACGAAAGTGACCGCGAAACAAGAGACATGAACTCCAACAGGAGGCTTAGCATACCAATGCACTAGAAAACCCTAAAGGCAGGATGCTGAAAGAAATGGACAAACAATCGAAGGGAGAAGGCTGATCGCAATCACAAACAAACCCAAAGCACTCAAAACAAGTGAAGAAAACACCCAGAGACACCAGGATGGACCAAAAATCCCAAAATAAGGAAAACCCTAGCACCTACAAGAATTGGCGCGACTGTCTGGCTGTAATCCGTGCCAGACAGGGGATGGCGTGGGTGATAAACTGGAAACTTGCGCCAGTGGGCGCGACTGTCGGGCTGGAAACCGCACCAATCAATCCAACTATAAAAAGGTGAAAATTTGGAAAAAAAGAGGTCAAAACTGATCTTATGGGGCTGAACAGAGGCCTAAGACTCAACAAAAACAATCCAGAAAGGCAAGCTAAGCAAGCAAAGACCAAGAAAAATATCTAATATACAAAAGACAAACTCGCATTGCTTTCCCCAGCAGAGTCACCAATTTTTTGGTGAGGTAAATCCCCTCTACGGACAGAGGCGATCCCACTAGCCTTAGAGTGGATCTAGCCACAAACAAGACACGCTATGACATCAATTCCTAGTTAAGAATGGACAAAGACTTGGCAGATCACCTACCTTAGGTCCTGCGTTGTTGTGTCATCCGGAAGAATGGTTTCCTCCCGCTCCTGATCCGACAGGTCACAATCCACTCGTTCTCATGCCCGAATACCTACACATACATAAGAATTGAAGACGATACACAACATACTATTTCATATTCCTAACTATCAGTCACTCGAATAAGACTAAATCACATGCATTAAATAAACATAACACAGATATGGAAACAATATCATAGTCGAGTATATTAATTTAAAGAAGGAAGAGTACAACCGGTGCTTCAACGTTGCGAACTCCTCCAGCAGGGTTCCAGCGAAGCACGTCTCACAAAGCTCGTTGGGAATTGATACGGGGATCTCTCTACGGGATCCTTCTTGGTTTGAACTTCTCTATAATGATTACTCAGCTATAATGTCTCTTCTCCAAGCTCAGCTTCTTGGCTATATGTTTAGTTTTGTTTTAGCTAGTTGATGTAAAGGGAGAAGGCTTGTTTATATAGAGGGAGAAGGAGAAGTTAGGATCCCTATAATTGTGGGGGGAGTCCTATCCTCTTATAATGTTCCATCAACCATTTCCGAAAGGTAGAGATCTGTGGTTTATCAAGTTTAACCACTTGCAATGAGTCATTCCCGAGGTGGTTAAAGGAAACTTCCGCCTCCAATTTGTTAAAAAAAATTCCAAAACAAGTTGGCGTGGGTACAACATAGGGACAGAGCACCAGCTGGCGTGCCCTCTAGTGTAAATTTTCCCCATTGGCCTGAGGGATGAACTGGCTACTCGCGCCAATGCCAAAACATGGGTTTTTGGGTGCTTCCTGAGGAAATTTTCAACAGGAGAAATCATATCCTTATGCAGAAGGATGCAAAGAAATTATTTGCAGAGTATGACACTACTCACAGGTCACAGGAAAGACCTTCCAATATGCGGAGCGAGGGATTACAGGGACAGTGACAAATTGTTGTGTAACAATAGGATTCTAGATCAACTTTCTAGATGATGAGTTGTTGTCGATAGAAAGTGATCCATCGTAGGAAAGCCCACGACACGAAATCATTAGATAAAATTTTGAAGAAATATATAGCAAGGACTGACTCAGGGATGGTCAATGCGAGTAGAGACAAATGTTTGCAATAAATGGTTTATTTAACTGATCTCTTGAGCACATAACGACACTGCAGGTGGTTTGGTGATGATTGACCTAAAGCTAATACCTAGAAACGAGTTGAAGACTTTCAATGTGGTTTGATTAACTATTGGCCAAAGGATTTTCCCAACCCAAACATGAATGTGACAAAAGTGTCGTGTTCAAGAGTGGTATACAACCTTCTTCTTTTTTTAAACGAAGTGTGACAAGTGGATTCATTTTCACTCTTTTCCCCCACCATTTCTAGCAAGTACCTCTTTATTTTTGACAAGCTTGAGGAGGATAACATTTGCTTGTTATATAAGCTCATCCTTTGGATGAGTCCAACTTAGTATTAAAATCGAACCCTAAGGAGGAGTAGTTCGTTCATGTTTATAATTGACAGGTCCTTTACTGTTAAGTTTTAACATGTCCAGTATAGGTGAAACTCGGTGTTTTTCAATTTTAGGGAGTTAGAAGAAAAACTTAAGAAAACTCTGTGGGTGTAATTTTTCGTAAATTTAGTCTCTCAAGCCCAAAAAAGGATAAAATAATGCAGGAGAGAACTCTATTGACCATGATTAGTTAACGTATACCATTTTCGTAAATAGTCCATTTCAGTCCAGAAAAGGGGTAAACTTATACAAAAGGGACGACTGTTCATTTCCTTTAACGAGTTCAAATAGTCAAGTACTCGGCAATCTTTTCATATTTAAAGAGTCTGAAAAGGGCTTAAAAGAGAACTCCAGGGTTTTTCTTTTTCGTAATTTTCAAGAGCCCGAAAAAGTGATAAAGTATACTCATCATTAAAATAATCCTTTTCACCTGACAATCCTGTTTTCTGCACATAAAGTCGAAAAAATTAAACATATATGTTTCTAATAAGAAAAAACTTTTGAAAAACAACTTTTTTAAGTGGAAAACAAATAAAATAATATTATTCATTCAAAAAAATCTTATAAAAAACAGCTCAACAAAGTCATTTTTACCTTTTGTGTTAAGAACTGAAAATTGAGAGCTCTGGACAAAAAAAAGTCTGGAGGTGATAACGGGAGAATCGGCCAGTCAAATCGAAATCCGTCAAATCCAAGTAATTCACAACACTCTTCTATTCATTTTCATCCATTTGAATTTTCTTTTCTAGTTTTTAAATTCATTTTTTGGGGGAAAAAGGGTTCAAAATTTCGCTCATGGAGATCCGCGGGTCATCCATTGGTTACCTGCGGACCCCGATAATTTTCCTAAAGGAAAATTATCGGGCTACCATGTTTTTTATGAAGGATGCATGCAGGGGTCCGCACTATCCCTATACAAAAATTGCAGAGGCACTATAAGAAAATTAAAATTTGATACATCCTCACAAAAATGGATAAATATTTTAACTCTAATAGCTTCTAACCATTAAATGCGTCCATTTTCAGGTTATTTGCACAATTTTGGAGTGGCGAGAATGAGAACATGAAGAGGTAGATGATATGGCCATGAATAATCTGGCCATAATGCGTACTTTGAGAGATTGTGGTTTATACAAATTCTGGGCCATTCAGGGCATGAGGGCACAGGTAGAGCTAATGACCTGGCTAGTGAATAAATGGGACGTTCAGGAACAATGCTTTATCATTGGAGATCACAAGCTACAAATTGAGCTTGAAGATATCTACTTCCTCACCGGTTTACCCAAAAGAGGTGAACCAATCTCTTTGTTCAAGGATAGACAAGGTAGCCAGCCTATCGCTAGCTAAAAAAAAGAGTTCTGTAATGAGGCATCTCATCCCAAAGACAACCGGATAGACATAAAAACTATCATACGTCTTGATCTGAAATTCAATGCATTTACTGTTACCAGATTATGTGGGAGTGCAGCTCTACACGTGGCTACCAAGTCACAGATGCAGATAGTTGTTGAATGCTCCAGAGGCACTATCTTCAATTGGTGTGAAGGGGTGTTGACCAACATGAAGGGTCAACTGACCAGAGCGAAGAACTCAAAGTTGAAAAACTTTGGGTATGGAGTGATCTTAGTATCTTTCGCTTTGGAGAGGATTCCTTCTCTCGCCCCTCAGCTGATCTATGTTGATCCTGGTGAACACAGAGAGCCTCGCATGGTGCATTGGACTGCACTAATGGCTCGTCATGGTGGTGATGATTGTACAGTAGTCTAGTTCACTCCATCATACTTCTATTGGTTAAAGAACCAAATCTTTGCTATTGAGGATTTCCCATATGCAGGCATAGACTTTCGAGGAGACCCCGAGATGTCCTTACCTCCAGGGACACAATGGTATGAATCGGGTAATTGAAGTGTTTTGATGTGTTTTAATTCTAATTTTTTTTGTTTTTTAATCGTCTAATATTGATAACAAAAATTCAAATGCAGATGTTGGTCCACGAAGACCAGCCAATCTCCGTCGCTTCGAGAGGAAGCGAACAAATCCTATTGCACCTCCAGAGAACCAGGCAGCAGAGATTCTCACTGATTTAGAGTAGAATCTGGAGAGGTTAACTAGAGACATCCCAGAGACTACGATGGATGATATTCCTCTTCGTCTCCAGAGGCATGTCGTTGGTGTTCCTGGCTAGTTTCGGAGATACCTGCGTAGAGTGGCACGGGCGATAGTATATTATCATGATCATCACCATGGATAGTGGATGATCATCGCAGACTATTGTATTTTTATTTTTTGTATCACTATCTTTCAAATCATAAGGTGGTTTAAACCTATGGTCCTAGATGATGTAATATTTTTGAAACACAACTCTACCTATAATATGACAACTTTTTTCGGCTATCTTGTTCAACACATATCGAATGTTGTTTTAATTTACTTTTAATGTCACAAATGTATATTTATAACATCATTAGCTAATGTATCAACCAATGTATTTAATATTCTTGGAATGTGTTGATATTCAATGTAATCAAACTGCCTTTCCAAGAGACGAACCTTCAAAAATAATCTCAGTAACACTGGATTTTTAATTGTGTATACTCTGTTTAAATGTAATACAATGAGTTCTAAATCTAACCTAACGATCAAATGTTGAATGCCAAATGAAATGGAATTAGATAATAACTCAATCACTGTGCTATATTCTGCCACATTATTCATTGTTTGACCAAGGCTTACCCCATGCATAGAAACTAACTCATCGGTGGGTGAATAGATAACCCAGGCCACGGAAGAGATATTTCGTGTACTACGACAGGCACAATCAGCAAAACCAATGTACGCTTGAAGGGACGTTGACATCTGCAATATCAAGAGTAATCAAGATAAGCAGGAATAGTAATGAACGCAAACTTAAACTAGACACACTTGTTAGGACTCCACTATGTATCATTTTTGCTATATACTTTGACACCATTTTACTTTTATAACCATGATTAAAAAAGGATTCCATTAGCATTTTCATCTACTTTATCCCAAGGTATATAAAATCCTCGTCTTTATTATATGTTTAATCTGTTTACATATAATTCCAAAATACTCTTATATTTTATCATTAAGCGAAGTGGATTGTTGCTAACATAAAGTTTAAAAGATCGTAGATAAGTTATATGCTTGCTGGAACAATCGGCCGTTGCTGAAACAGTTGACTTAGTTGCTGAAATAGCCAGCAAGCGCGCAAATTCCGTCACTCGTAATTTGCGATTCTGGAAGAGCCTTTTGTGGAACAATAGTAACAGCATGAAGACTTGGTTACATGGACCATTCTGAAGATAGCATTCTTGTTGTCTTTGTTGTAACAATATCTTTTTTTGGAAGAACAGAATAGTCCTGTTTTAAGAAAGCGAACAGATTTGGGATAAATGTAGATTTGCTCTCATGTAATTGAAAAAGATGTCTCCTCTTTAAAAAGAGGAGACATCATCATTAGTAGGGAGTTCGAGTTTGAAAGCTACAGGAGAACATTGTGTGTGAGAACTGGAGCTAGACTCCATCTGTAATGTATCATTTCTTTTGACAGATGAATAAAATCTTCTTTTGAGCGCTCCAATTTAATTCCTTCCCTGGGGAATCTTGTGAGAGGGAAAGGGCCTGCCTTCCTCACAAGATTCACCCTTATGTTCCTGTAATTTTTTTAATTCTTTATGCTGTTTGCACTTTACTTTAATTCTGTTGTTGAAACACTAGTTGCACAGTTCTGTAGTTCATCAAGTACTCTGTTTCCTTAACGTTGCATGTGTTTAATACATTCATTCTTGAGAAGTTGAGAAATCTATTTCTGTTGATTGTGTGAATGTATGATGCTGGGAAGCAGGTGCTGAAGATTCCTGTACAAAGGAATAGGGTCCTGCTCCCACTAATTTCCTTTCTTTTCCTGCAGTGTGATTAGAAACAAGAGAACAAGTGCTGAAGATTCCTGTTCATAGGAATAGGGTCTTGGTCTCTTGAGTCATTTTTTACAGTGTAATTAGTGCCAGGCAGCAGGTGCTGAAGTTCCTAATTAAGGAATAGGGTCCTGTTCCTGCTATGGTTGATTGATTTCTTTTCTTGCAGATTGATTTTCCTTTACTTGATTTTTAACTGCAACATAGGAATTATTTCTGCTATAACTTAAGTGACTTCGGCATTGATTAAACAGAGTGTGAATAATTAGAATTGTGAGATTAATAATTGTGTGGCTTTTTACTACAACATTGTTCTTGCTTTTGAAATTGAGCATATCCAGTGCGTGATTGTCTTTGGAATAAAAAGACTTCCTCGGGTTGACAATTTATGTGGAGCTTGAATTGTGAAAACAATTAAAGAGACCAACATTTTGGCGCCATTGCCGGGGAAGGCAATTATAGATTTCAAAAGCATTAATCTTTTCTTTCTAAATGTGCAGATTGTATGAGAGGACGCGGAACCCAGAAGAAAACTAACCCCACAGGTGGCAAGGGCAAAGGAAGGGGAGGAAGAAAGACTTTCATTGATGAGATTGTATCAAAGGCTGAGTCATCACAGAGATTAAGTTCTCGTAGATCAAAACTTCAGCACTCCCCTCAATCAGATTACAAAACAGAGGAAGTTGTGGGTCCTGAAAATATAGAAGAACCAGTGATTGAAGAACCAGCAGTCAGTGCTGGAGAGTCAGAAGAAAGTGTTAGCGAATCAGCAGAGCATATTGAGGAAATAATAGAGAGCGTTGGACGACCAGTGGAAAACATTGAAGAACCAGTAGAAGATCTTGACGATCGAGCAAGTGCAGTAGGAGAGCCAACAATGGAAGGAAACAATGATGATTTCTTTGGTGGAGGACGTGTAGATCCTGAAGGAGAAAGAAGGGATAAAAATTCCCTCTCTACCTTGGGATTTCCTATCAGTGATCTTCCTGCAGGGATAACTCCTATGAAAAACATTCCATTGTCTGCTTTACCTAACTTTCATGGTTTATCCTCTGAAGATCCGTATGAATTTCTTTTTGAATTTGATATATTATGCAGAAGTTATGATTATGTTACTAATGCTCAAAAGTTGAAACTGTTCCCAGCCACCTTAAAAGGGAATGCTCTAAGATGGTTCATGAGCCTTGGAAGTCAGGTAATTACAACTTGGGAGCAGATGAAACAGAAATTTCTGCTTAAATATCAAGACTACTGCCGAACGAGAGAAAAGAAGGATGAACTATTCAATATGGCACAAAAGCCGGACGAGAATCTGGAGGACTATATAGAAAGGTTGCAGTACAATATACAGAGATCTGATCATCCAAATATAAGTAAGGAAATTCGCAAAACAATATTACTTAGAGGTTTAAGGGATGATTGTTTAGATATGTTAAACATGCTTGGCAAGGGAGATATATCTAAGGAATCATATGATGAGATTGTTGAACTTTCTAAGAGATGTTCAAGGGGAGCTGCAAGAAATAGAGCAAGAGATTCCACCTATTCAAGAGTGCAGAAATCAGCCAGTGGAGGAGCAACAAGAGCTGAAATAGGTAATTTACTTGAAGAATTTAAAACTGAGATGTTAAGTTCTTTTTCTTCACAAATTGACACTTTGCAGGTTAAGAAGAAGCAGGCTGAAGCAGAAGCAACTATGGCTGTCTTTTGCCCGAAGTGTAGAGACAAATATCCACTAAGGGAATGCCCAATGGATAAAATACCAATTTGTACCCTTTGTGAGAAAGATCATGAAACAAAACAATGTCCATCTCTACCAGGAATAAAGGCAGCATTACAGCCAACGGAAGAAGAAGCTGAAGTAGTTTATCTGCTAACTCAAAGAAGACAATGGCAACCAAAAGGACAAGGTATGAACTCTAGTATGCCATTTAATCGTTGGAACAATTATTCTACTTTCGGTCAAACAAATTACCCTCCCTTCAATCAAATGCAATACCCACCCTTCAATCAAATGAATTTCCCACCCATGCAGCAATCAAACCCTCCCTTTGTTGATCCTTCAATGTGGACTCCTTGGCCTCCACAGCAACCATCTTCTTTTAACCCTTGGAATTCAAATTGGAGAAGCCAACAACTTCCGTATCAATTGCCTCAATATCAACAACCACTTCCTCTGCCATCAAATGCTCTGCCAAATAACCAAATGAGACCCCAGCTACCTGTGCAACCAAATCCTAACCCCAATAATAAAGTTGTGCAATTTATTGATATTCAGAATCCGTCTATATTTCCTACTATGCAATGTAATGATATTCATTTAAGATCTGGGAAAATAGTAGAGCCTATTATTGATGACATAACTTCTTCTGATTCTGATAAAGAGGAAACTGAGAAACATAAAAAAGCACAACCACCTTCTAACAAGAATGTTGAAATAACAGAACCACCACTCCCCGAGCGTTTGGTTTTAACCAGAACAGCTGAAACACCTGCTTTTAATCTTCTAGGGGAATTGAAAAATTTGTATGTTAAAATTCCACTTTTACAAGCATTAAGAGATGTACCAATTTATGCCAGAACACTAAGGGATATTTGTGTTAAGAAACCTGGTAGGAAAACTAAAGACCCCCTTACAGTACATGTGATGGGTGACTTGTCTGCATTAATGTCCGGAAAAGCCCCTGCTGTGAAATATGGTGATCCCGGCCATCCTACGGTGACAGTTCAGATTGGTAAAACAATGATTCCCCAAGTTCTGGTAGATTTAGGTGCTGCAATTAACATAATGACTCTTGAAACTTCACAATTGTTACAGCTGAATAACACAATCAGAGATACACCCACCATTCTAGAGTTGGCTGGTCGTTCTACAATTAAACCTGAAGGAGTTGTTGAGGATCTACTTATTTCAGTTGAATCCTGGAAATACCCAGCTGATTTTGTTGTATTGCAGACTAAAACAAAGCTGGGGGGACATCCCTTAATTCTAGGAAGGCCATGGCTGGCCACAGCCGATGCTTTTATCAGTTGCAGATCTGGGTCAATGACAATTTCTAACGGTTATGAAACAAAACAGCTTACTCTTTATCCTCATGCTACACCAATAATTAACAATGAAGATTCTATGTGGATGGATTATGATGATAATGCTGTTCAGCCTATTCTAACTATTGGACAAGCTTTAACTCTCAAAGACAATACAGAGGATGAGATAATTAATAATTTTGTTTGTGAGCCTTCTTCTGTAATTGCTGAAACACACAATCAATTAACTGCAATTTTTGAAACTGATACTCAAGAAAAGATTGAATCTGAAGACTCATCTCAGCCATTAACCACCATCTCATCTAGAAGCATAACAGTTGAAATTGAACCTGGCAAGACATTAAACATAAATCCTGATCTAACAGTTAATGAAACACAGCAGTTAATGAAGTTATTGCATGAATATAAGGAAGCATTTGCATGGGATTACACGGATATGAAAGGTATTTCTTCTTAATTATGTACTCATCGAATTTACATTAAAGAAGGATGCCGGCCTGTTTGTCAACTCCAAAGACGAATGAATCCTAATTTACGAGAAATTGTTAAGGAAGAACTTCAAAAATTGCTTAATGCAGGATTTATATATCCTATATCTGACAGTGAATGGGTTTCCCCATTAGTAATTGTCCCTAAGAAAAACGGGAAATTGAGAGTATGTGTTGACTACAGAGCTTTAAACAAAGCTACTCAAAAGGATCACTTTCCCTTACCCTTCATTGATCAGGTGTTGGATAGTCTGGCAGGGAAGAAATTCTTTTCTTTTCTAGATGGATTCAGTGGGTATAATCAGATAAGAATTGCACCCCAAGACCAAGACAAGACAACTTTCACCAGCCCTTGGGGAACTTTTGCCTATAGAGTCCTTCCATTTGGGCTATGTAATGCACCAACAACTTTTCAAAGAGCTGTTATAGGAATTTTTTCTGATATGCTGAATGATTCTATGGAAATATTTATGGATGATTTTACTCCTTATGGTGTGTCTTTTGAAGATGCATTACAAAACCTTGAGAAAGTACTTAAACGATGTATACAAGCTCACCTCTCCCTAAGTACTGAAAAATGTCATATGATGATGAGTGAAGGAGTGGTGCTTGGACACTTTATTTCATCTCAAGGTATTCAGGTAGATCCATCTAAAATATTGGTCATTCAGAATCTTTCTGTTCCTAAAACACAAACCGATGTGAGAAGTTTTCTAGGACATGCTGGATACTACAGAAGATTTATTAAAGATTTTTCTAAGATAGCTTCTCCATTATTTGTGTTTCTTATGAAAAATGTTGAATTTAAGTGGACTAATTCTTGTCAGAAAGCCTTTGAAGAACTCAAGCATCAGTTATCTACTGCTCCTATTTTGAGGGGACCTGATTGGGCCCTCCCTTTTCATATATCTTCTGATGCTTCAGACACTGCAATTGGAGCTGTCTTGGGACAAGAGGAAAATCATCTTCCTTATGCTATATACTTTATCAGTAAGAATATGACCCCTGCTGAGCTTAATTATACAGTTACCGAGAAGGAGTTTCTTGCAGTAATCTATGCCATTAATAAATTCCGACACTATATCACTGGTTATTCTACTTTTGTGCACACTGATCATTCAGCTATTAATTATTTAATGAACAAATCTGTTACAAATGCTAGAGTTACCAGATGGCTATTATTACTGCAGGAATTTGATATCACAATTGTAGATCGGCCTAGTAAAGAAAATGTGGTGGCTGATTTCCTTTCACGGTTGAAAACTGACAATGATATTCCAGTAGATGATTCTTTTCCTGATGAGTATTTATTTGCGGTTTCTGCTCACTCTCCATGGTATGCAGATATTGCTAATTATTTGGTTGCAGGAAAATTACCATCACACCTGTCATACATAGAAAAGAGAAGAATTGTGCAACAAAGTGCCAGGTATAGCTGGATAAGCGGGTGTCTTTTCTACACTGGGCTTGATCAGGAAATCCGAAGATGCATTAGAGAAGATGAAGTGTATGACATATTGAAAGCTTGTCATGATGGCCCTTGTGGAGGGAATTTTGCTGATAAGAGAACAGCACACAAAATTATGAGGATGGGTTACTATTGGCCCTCATTATTCAAGGATGCAAAGAAATATGTAAGGGCTTGTGACAGCTGCCAAAGAATGGGTCAACCCAATCATAGAGATCAAATGCCATTAAATCCCCAGGTAGTTTCTGAACCATTTGAAAGATGGGCCTTGGATTCTATAGGACCCATTAATCCTCCATCCAATCAAACAACATATATATTAGTCTGTACAGACTATATGACTAAATGGGTGGAGGCCAAAGCACTTATTAGAGCCAATGAAGAGGCTGTCCTAGCTTTCTTATTTGAAGAAATATTTACTAGATTTGGAATTCCTAGAGAGCTAGTTACCGATGGAGGACCTCCATTCAATTCTCACGGTTTTAAATCTACCCTTCAAAAATATCATATTCAACATAGAATGACTACACCATACCACCCCCAGGCCAATGGGCAGGTGGAAAGCACAAATAAAGTTTTAGAAGCCATTCTAACTAAAACAGTGAAGGACAACCGGAAGGATTGGTCCCAAAGGCTCCCTGAGGCATTATGGGCTTACATAACTACTTGGAGAAACACTACAGGTTTTTCTCCCTATGAATTGGTTTATGGTAAAAATGTTGTTTTTCCTGTGGAATTTGAGATTAAAACTCTAAGAACTGATTTAGCTGTTAATCTTGATTTGACTGATGTTCAGACAGCTAGGTTGCAGCAGCTTCTTGAGTTGGATGAGAAGAGATTAGATGCCATTCATCAAACAACCATGATACAACAACAAAGGATGAAGTGGCATGACAAAATTATCAAACACAAGCAGTTCCAAAAAGGTAATTGGGCCTTGTTGTATGATTCTCGGTTTGAAAATTTTCAGGGTAAGCTACGTACATGCTGGCTTGGACCATATGAGGTAGATGCTGTTTTTCCAAATGGAACGATAAGACTTTTAACAATTGATGATTCTAAAACACCTCTACTATTCAATGGTCATAGGCTCCGTCTATACCAGTGCCCTGTTTCTAAAGAGGATTTCAAGACTGCTTGCATGACTGATATTCATTATCTTTTTCTAGGGGAGTCTTCTGCTCCTCACAGCATTTAATTTTCTGCACTGTATTTTTAGTATTAGATTAGATTTAGCACTAATAATCCCTGTCAAAGATTGGCATATTACAATTGAATTTTGCAGATTCTGGAAAATCTCATTAAGGAGGACAGATTCATCATGAGAAGATCTGAAGCTTCAATCACATAAGCTTGTTCCCTTCATTTTACCCCATTTCGTAGCAATATCCCTTCATCCTCACTTCTACATTATTGCCCTTTTTCCATTTTTTTCCACTCCTACCATTCCTGAAATTTCTTCCTTCAGCTAGTATATCCCATCCCTTACTGCTGAAATTATCCCTTACCAAATACTTCCCCCACTTCTTACAGACCCAAGTCATTTATCCCATTTTTCTGATTTTTCCCGTTGCTGAAACACCAGTTTCAGCAACGTATCGTTCATTTTTCCGTTGCTGAAACACCAGTTTCAGCAACCTGTTATCATTAAAACATCATTTCTCTTCGCTGTTATATAAGCTTTTTGGTTCTCCACGTTTATACTTCAGATCCTTTGGGTGAAAAATTATTCAGCACTGAGCAGATCCGGTTACACTCTTGTTCTAAATTTCAGAGAAATCTACAGATTCTTCCATGTATATTAAGCCATTTTCGAAGCACTTGACACTTCGAATTATTAAACCAAAGGTAAAAATGTAAGGTATGAGGTTTTAATGTAATTCAGTTAAATTATATTAAAGAGAGGATTTCATTCATAATGATTACAATCTTTACACGCCCAATCATCATTACACCATACGTAGGGGGGGGAACTTCGAAAACTGAACAATCATTTCGCATTAACCAATCTTCCGTCCTTTTTATATCCACTTCCGCCGTCATTGAGACCTTGCAGCCTCTGTTGCAACAACTAGCGCGATCAAAGTCTCTGTTTACTGTCTTCTATGCCTCTGCATGTAACTCAAAGCTAGAGCCATGGGAGGGTCGGCCATTAGACACGAGCCTGGGTCCATAAATCTTCTTCAATTGTTCCCCAAAGCCTATCAAATTTTCCAACAAGCGGGATGGACAGTATATTTTGAAAGGTTGGGTGAATTTGACCAGGAACAAGTTTTAGAGTTTGCACAAAACCTTCAAGGGGATTTTTCAGTGGTTCAAGGGGTTCGCATTTCAGTAACAGAGGAGGACATAGTTCAAGTATCAGGGTTGCCAGCTATTAGGACTCGCTGGTTCAGTAGAAAGCAGGTTATTCTGAATGCACAGCAAGATTTTCTTCGTTCAGATGAGCCAGTTGAACTCAAAGGCCGCGGTGTCAGTCTGCACTCACTTCCTCAACCATGGCCATCAGTGGCAGAATTCATCAAGCACTACTTGACGTGTGAAGGGCGTTACCAGGTAGTGTACAATCACGACTTTGTTTTGATGAATCATTTGAGAAATGG
The DNA here is from genome assembly GCA_034641835.2 of Pinus albicaulis. Classification (NCBI taxonomy): domain Eukaryota; kingdom Viridiplantae; phylum Streptophyta; class Pinopsida; order Pinales; family Pinaceae; genus Pinus; species Pinus albicaulis. Next base: position 1,542,786,318 of record CM076584.1, read on the forward strand.
TCGAATGATTAATATCCCCTATTATCTGCTTGGTTGTATCAGAAACATGTCTTATTATTGTAGACGGTCTAAATTCCCAATGTTATCCCTCACCCACCATCGTTTATGCCAATTTTTAATACAGAGGGGTTTTGCTCAGCAAAATCCCCCTCTGAATGATCCACTCCCTGTTCCCCAGCTGCCTGAAATTCCTCAGCAGGCTCAAACGTCCCAACAACCCAAAAGTTCCCAAGATACTCCTGAAATTCCTTATGAAGGGCAACGGGACGATATTCCACACTCCCTAGTAACTTCAGCCCCAAAGCCAGTTGACCCAACCCCAAGCTCGTCCCACTTAGTAGAGTCAACCATCCCCACTATTTCTGTCCCTAGTGACGACTCTCTAACACCCCCATCCCCACCTACTTATAAAAAGAAAAGAACCCCAACAGTCTCAGTCTCCAAACGACGGACAAGGGCTAAATTCCAAATTTTCACTTCTTCCAAAAGCCCTTCCCCCAGAGAACAATCCTCCCCCGCAAAGAAAAGGAAAGACAGTGACTTCTCTGCTTTCCTACCAAAAAGGAAAATGAAGATGACTGTTGAAACAGGAGTTACTCCCATTTCCCCTGACCCTGCCACTATTCTGTTAAGACTCCAATCTTCATCCCCATTTCAAACCCCCCAACCCGTCTCGTCCGGTGGCACTGCCACACAAGAACCAGTGCCCCGGGATAATACGACATTTTTTATGGCTCAAACAGTGACTGCCACACAAGAACCAGTCACTTACCCAGAGGCTGAAACACAAGAACCAGCCACTGTGGTACAAAAATACACCAAGCATGATGATAGCGGGAGACCAGCTGTAGCTGTCCCACAAGAACCAGCTACGGCTGTCCAACAGCGGACTACCCCAGCAGAATCAACCAGCGCACAGGGTTTACATACTATGACATCTTTATTGGAGGAGAATGAATTATTGAAGTCTGAACTGGAAGCCTACAAGAATGAATTAACCATGGCACGAGAAGCTTTTGATAGATAATTGAATCTCTATATGTTAGCACACACAGCCTCAACGCAAAATAAGGAGCCATGCAAGGAATACATGTGCCATGAGTGTGGTAATATTTACCAGCAGGCAGGCTACAAACTAGTTAAAGTTCAAGTATCTGAGGCATCTACATCAGCTGGAATAAAAGAGGGATGCCCTACTGCTCCACAAGAACCAGTAGGGCTCTCAATAAATGAAGAAAAAGAAACTAAACCTCAGATATCTTGCCCTGTGCTAGTTAGTGCAGCCACTCAGACAGAAACACCACCGCAGATATCTCGCCCTAAGTTAGTCAGTGTAGCCATTCAAACAACGTCCCAACCCAGTACTTCTAATGCTAGCACACAGACCCTGCCATGGAATCAATTGGAACTGATGAACAAATGGAAGAAACAATATGCTGAAGAACAAGATACAATACTACGCCAGCATAAGTTAGCATGGCAGACCCGCATGTATGCCAACTGGGATAGTTGGGAACAAATGATGCAACAGCTCAGGGACTCCAAAAAGGAAGTCAAAGAATCTAAGGAAAAGATGGCCTTGATGTTTTCATTAGTACAGAAGTTGATGGCTACCCGCAAACCCTCTGTAAACTACTCTCTCTTTCTTTCTGAACGATTAGTTTATTTTCAATTAAAAGCAATAAAGGATGGCAGATCGCATGAATTACTTACTTCAGAGCAATTTGTTGAGACTTTTACTGAGGCCCCTGAAAGTGACCAGCATTTTCTGTGCGAACTTTACCTTCATAATGAGGCCATTCCCGACAATAGAAGAGTTAATCTTATTCCAATTGCAGGTGATATACAAATAAGGGCATTTGTTTCATTTTTGGCCAACCAGCTCACTTGGCAAACTGCGTTCACTGCAAGCAGTCATAATGAGGAGAATAGACTCCTTTGGATTAGACCAGAACCTTTAAGTCCAGCCATGTTTATAGCACAATATCATAAATTCTTACAGAAGCCAGGAATGCATAAGTATATACAACAATTACAGGCTTCAACACTTTTTAAGTGTCAATAGAAAATTAGAGTAAAGGGGACTGCTGCATTGAAGGCCAATACTATGTTTTGGCAGCAGTCATGTAAAGAAAGATAGGATTATCACCCTTTTAACCCTGACAATATTCAAGCTGCACTTTCCAGGGTACCTAATTACATTGGATGCATTCGACGTTGTGGAGTAAACTGGATCGGGTATCATTTTTATTTTCCAATTTTATGGCTGCCTTCAGAGAAATATCAGTGTCACTACCAATTGGCTGGCAGAGATGAAGCTTCAACATGGCAGCAATTGCAGAACAATAAAGGATTCCGAGCTCCTACAAATGCCACCTTCTCCAGCTACTGCTTGAGTAATTTGCATGCACAGTATCAGTACTCAGACTCTGACTCAGACTAGGGGTTGCCTGAGGACATGCAACATTTTTAGCTGGGGGGGATGTTAGGACTCCACTATGTATCATTTTTTCTATATACTTTGACACCGTTTTACTTTTATAACCATGATTAAAAAGGATTCCATTAGCATTTTTCATCTACTTTATCCCAAGGTATATAAAATCCTCTTCTTTATTATATGTTTAATCTGTTTACATATAATTCCAAAATACTCTTATATTTTATCATTAAGCGAAGTGGATTGTTGCTAACATAAAGTTTAAAAGATCGCAGATAAGTTATATGCTTGCTGGAACAATCGGCCGTTGCTGAAACAGTTGACTTAGTTGCTGAAACAACAAGCAAGCACGCAAATTCCGTCACTCGTAATTTGCGATTCTGGAAGAGCCTTTTGTGGAACAATAGTAACAGCATGAAGACATGGTTACATGGACCGTTCTGAAGATAGCATTCTTGTTGTCTCTGTTGTAACAATATCTTTTTTTGGAAGAACATAATAGTCCTGTTTTGAGAAAGAGAACAGATTTGGGATAAACGTAGATTTGCTCTCATGTGATTGTAAAAGATGTCTCCTCTTTAAAAAGAGGAGACATCATCATTAGTAGGGAGTTCGATTTTGAAAGCTACAGGAGAACATTGTGTGAGAACTGGAGCTAGACTCCATCTGTAATGTATCATTTCTTTTGACAGATGAATAAAATCTTCTTTTGAGCGTTCCAATTTAATTCTTTCCCTGGGGAATCTTGTGAGAGGGAAAGGGCCCGCCTTCCTCACAAGATTCACCCTTCTGTTCCTGTAATTTGTTTAATTCTTTACGATGTTTGCACTTTACTTTAATTCTGTTGTTGAACACTAGTTGCACAGTTCTGTAGTTCATCAAGTACTCTGTTTCCTTAACGCTGCATGTGTTTAATACATTCATTCTTGAGAAGTTGAGAAATCTATTTCTGTTGATTGTGTGAATGTATGATGCTGGGAAGCAGGTGCTGAAGATTCCTGTACAAAGGAATAGGGTCCTGCTTCCACTAATTGCCTTTCTTTTCCTGCAGTGTGATTAGAAACAAGAGAACAAGTGCTGAAGGTTCCTGTTCATGGGAATAGGGTCTTGGTCTCTTGAGTCATCTTTTCTACAGTGTAATTAGTGCCAGGCAGCAGGTGCTGAAGTTCCTAATTAAGGAATAGGGTCCTGTTCCTGCTATGGTTGATTGATTTCTTTTCTTGCAGATTGATTTTCCTTTACTTGATTTTTAACTGCAAGATAGGAATTATTTCTGCTATAACTTAAGTGACTTTAGCATTAATTAAACAGAGTGTGAATAATTAGATTTGTGAGATTAATAATTGTGTGGATTTTTACTACAACATTGTTCTTGCTTTTGAAATTGAGCATATCCAATGCGTGATTGTCTTTGGAATAAAAAGACTTCCTCGGGTTGACAATTTATGTGGAGCTTGAATTGTGAAAACAATTAAAGCGACCAACAACACTCACCTAATATAAAGCAGCTAATCTTAGAAAAATAACTAATGTATAGATATGATCTTCACACAAAAAATCAAATATAATATCTCTTAAGATAAAGTCCATTTCTGGGTTTATCTAAAGAGACCCCGTCATAATCAATCAATTCCCCCTTTTGCAAGCACTCGCTTGACAATATAAGGACCATGCCACATGGATTCGAATTTCCCAGCTCCTAGTTTATCGTTAGCTTGGTCATATACCAATACTAGGTCACCTTCTGAAAAAACACGAGGCGTAACACTTCAGTCATACTGAGCTTTAACGCGTTTTTTATGAGCTTTGGCTGCTAATGCAGCGGTGCGTCGAGTCTCATCTAATTGTGCTAGGTACAAAAAGCATTTTTCCTCTTCAGAAGTGGTTGGTAGTAACTCTATGGCTAATTGGAGTGACGGTATTTCGCATTCAATCGGTAACAAAGCTTCTAAATCATAGACCAGTTGAAAAGGAGTGAACCCTATTGTAGTTTTTTTTGAGGCTCGGTATGCCCAAAGTGCTAAGAAAAGCATAGTATGCCAATTCGATTTATGAATTCTGATTATCCTTTTAATCATAGTGGTTAAAACTTTATTGCGGCTTCAAACTAACCATTATCCTGTGGGTAATATGGAGTAGAGCTATCATGGTGCAGGCCAAATTGGTCGGAAATTTCAGTCATCACAATGTTTCGAAAATGACTCCCATGATCAGTAATGATAGCTTGGGGTACACCAAATCGAGCAATCACGTGATTGAATACAGATGTAGTTGCAATTTTTCCATCTACCGCAAATGTAGACATCGCCTCGGCCCATTTGGTAAAATAATCTACTGCGAGAATAATATACCCATGCCCCCCAATTGAGTGAGGGTTACATGTAATGAAATCAATGCCCCAGTTTGCAAAAGGATCGACAACAATTATGGGGTGAAGAGGAGCTGGTGGTGCACGCATATTTCAATCAAAAATATGACAGTTGTGGCATTTTCAGACCGCAAGAATGAAGTATTTGAATAAAGAAGGCCAAAAATAACCAGTGTGCTATATCTTTGGGGTTGTGGCATACCCAGACATATGACCGCCACACGCTCCAGAATGGCAGTCATTCAAAACTCGTTCAGGCTCTTCATGAGTCAAACATCGTCGAAATACAGAATCTGCACCACGATGATAAAGCGTGTCCCCAACAATATTATATTGTTGGGATTGGTAACGGATCTTTCGTCGATTTGAACGAGAAATTTCAGGCTGAAAATTTTGGGTTTGGAGATAAATGATTATATCTCCATACCAAGGATATAACATACTGATAAGAAACAGAGATTCATCAGCGATCGGATGCTCTACCACAGTTTATGTCTCAATGTTCGAGAAATCACACATAAGTTCGGCGAACACCAATGATTTCTTTGATTTGGATTTTTCAAATTCCAAATCAAACTCCTGAAGGATAACTATCCATTTAGAGTATTTTCCCCCGAGCAATTTTTTGTTCAAAATCTACATCATCGGGTTAAAATTAGAAATCACAGTTGTTTTTCATAACAAAATGTAATGACTAAAACGTTGGATAGCTTGTACTGCTGCCAAGGCCAATTTCTCCACATGTGAATATTTAATCTCTGTTGTATTGAGATTCTGACTGAGGTAGTAAATCACATGCTCATTGTGGAATTCATCCTCCTGAACTAATACCATTCCAATGGTGGAATTAGAGGCTGCTAAGTATAAAAAGTAATCTTGGCTGTAATTTGGTGGATGCAATAAGGGTGCATGGGTCAACACGTGTTTTAAAGAATCAAAATATCGATCAACGATCTCATCTCAAATAAAAGGAACATTTTGTTTAAACAGCCTTGTAAAACCTTTGGTTAACTCGACATAGTTCTAGATAAATTTACGCAGAAAGTTTGCTTTCCCTTGCAAAATTTGGAGTAGGCGAAGTGTGGAAGGAGGAGGTAAATTGATAATAGACTCAACCTTCGAAGGGTCGACATGAATGCCTTCTTTCAAAATGACATATCCCAGTAATCTACCAGGTTGTACACAGAAAACACACTTGTGCGGATTAAAGCGAATATTATAATACCTACATCTCATAAAAATTGCTCGTAAGTGAGTAGGATGATCTTCCCTGTGAAATGAATGAGCAGGTAAATCATCGAGATAAGGTTTCACAATGTGTTTAATGTCATGAAAGGCATAGGACATTGCCCTTTGAAAAGTTTCCCCAGCATTCTTCAATCTAAAAGGTAGTTTACAATAAGAAAATGTTCCCCAAGGACAAATGAATGTTGTTTTTGGTTGATCGACAAGGAGTATGTTGATCTGATTATATCCGGAAAATCCATCCAGAAATGAATACATTTCATTTCTAGCACAATCGTCAATAATTTGGTCGATATAAGGGGTTGGGTAATTTTCCTTAGGACAAGATTTGTTAATATCCCTATATTCGACACATACTCATATTGTTCCTTGTTTTTTCGTAACAGGAACGATATTAGATACCCAATCTATTAAAGGAATTGGATAAATAAAACTTGCTCTCAATAATTTCTCAACTTTTGCTTTAATAGTAGCAGCTTTTCGTTGATGTATCAGACGTAATCGCTGTCTGACAGGTTTAGCATCTAGGTAAGTCTTTATTTCTTGAATGACAATGTTGGGATTGATTCCTGGCATTTCTTCATAAGACCAGGAAAATATGTCGCGGAATTCTTGAAATAGGGCCTTATATGTAGTAATTTCATCTAACATACAAGAGGCACCTATATGAATGTTTTCAACAATTCTAGGTTTAATGGATATGTCAATGGGAACCATAGAAGAAATATTTCCCAAATTAATTTTAGAATCCGAATGTGCAATCGATATTGGAATCTGAGGTTCATTGACATAATATATTGGAAAAATCAATGAAAATTTATTTTCAAATCGATCAAGCTTAGGTAAAAATGATGACCTATGATGGAGATCATCCCATGGTAATTCATCTACGGACAAGAATTCATGAATGATTTCATCAGTATGAAACACTTGTTGAAAAGGATCAGGAATTGATGTTATAGCTGAGCTTGATGGTGAAATTGATTCTTCATTGATCACATTCATTGGATCATCATTAGTTGATAAAGGATTGGAAAATGACTATACTACTTGATATGCTATCTCAAAAGGACTCAAAGGCATCATGCCAATGACTGAATTTGGTTCTGATTCTAAAGGCACTATCCAAGGATCAACAAATGGAATAGTGCTTGATGTAATCATATTGATATTAGCGATGTTACACTGTACATTAGGTGGAGGCATAGAAAAAGTTCCCATTAAAGCGGAATCTTTGATTAAACCTACCCCTACATCCTCATAAGGGATAGTCGATTTTCCAACGTGCTGAATACTATCTGTAGAAGCTGGGTAAAACGAATAATATGAGAGCTGGTCTATTTTTACAATCTTTCCTTGATGAGGAAACATAATTAATCGAATGACGGATGATACGACAACAGTCATAGCATAAGACCAACTTCGACCCAGAAGAAGGTTGTAGTCTAGAGGGGTATCAACTACTTCCACATCTAAATTAACGATTTTTCCTTCGACTTCTACAGGTAGATCCTGTAAAATTCTGAATGGATGGAATCCTCTACTGTCAAAATATTTGAGGATTGTCAGTGATTGGTTAAGAGTTGTAGAACCAAGTGATTTCCAACATTTTAACGACATGATACATGTAGATGCTCCCTCATCAATAATAATACAAAAGCAACGTCTGTTTTTTACTAGTACTGGGATCTAAAAAGCCATTTGATAAGGAAGACGAGGTGTAAAATTTTCTAAATCGAAGACCATGAGGTTCGAATCTTGAAGATCTACAGCTCTAATGGCTGATAAGAATAATTTCCTTTGTGCTGGGCATGATTGCAGCACTTCCAAGTCCGACATTGCTGAAGGAGATATTGCTAAATCCTCCACAATGTTGTAATTTTTAGAAGCTCTCGCATGTGCATTGAAAGCTGATTTACAAAGTACACATTTAGCAGGTGGTTTGATTACTAAATCAGGATTAAGTTTCTCGATATGAAGTGGATCAGAAACCGAAGGAGATGTAGTTGGTGCAGAATTAGAATTTTATACTTCTTTACCAGCAATGGGATTTTTACTACCACAATCTTGCGATTGAGTCGCAAACATTACTTGAGACATCATCAAAATATCTGTTGATGTATTAGAAGAAGATCAAATCATTTTTCCATCTTGAACAGGAAAAGGATCCTTAAAAACAGCAGGGGTGAATGAACCTTTGACAAACTTAGATACCTCAGCCCTATGTGGACATTCCTTAGTGAAATGATCCTCGTCACAAATAAGATAAGGATAACGAGGTTTCTGTTTATCATTAGTCGGCTCATTTTTATCAGTTTTTTCCTTGGGAGATGAAGTATGTTTACTTTTATTCTTCCCTTTCTTCTCGCTACCGAATTTTGTCTTTGTAGTCGATGAATCTACAATGTGAATATCGGCAGAAGTTTCCAGGGAAGATTATCCTTTTGGTGAATTAGGTAAAGTTATTATGGGAGAATTAACCTTGGAATATTTCTTCTTACCCTTAGTCGTACTAACTGAACCGATTACACCGTCAGCGGCATGAGACCCTGAAGGAGTTGCTATTATCTTTCCAGGACGCGATAAATCGGGAATTTTCTTGTACAAAGTAACTGACTGGGTATATACCAAGTCAAGATGTTGAGATTGAGCAATAACTTTCTCTTCTGTAACAACTCCTCCTTTAGCTACATCTTCAGTGATTTTTGGTAGCAATTATTTGATAAACCATTCTGCCAATATTTGATCTGGGATAAAAAAACTTTTACCAAACGTCTTCTACGTCTCCATTCATGTATATGATCTGATATGTACGTAGACATAGATTGTTTTATTGAAGTTAATAATTTCGTTTCGTTGTCGTATTTGACATGCAATTGAAAATGAGTTAAGAAAGAAGTTGCTAGAGCGTTGAAATTGGTAAATGAGCCTTGTGGCAATTCAATGTACCACTTGGCAGCTAATCCTATTAACGTTATTTGAAAAAGTCTAAGTCAAATGGAATCGTCGATTAATGAGTTGGATGCACACCAAAGGTGGTAAGTCATGACATGGTTAGAAGGATCCTCTCATGATTTTCCTTCAAATCTAGGGATATCACTGGGCAATTTATGCGGCATGGGCAACCAATACGTATGATAATAGATAGGATCATTCGTAAGGCGTGATAAATTAGGTAGATCTAAAGTTTCTATAAATGGAAATCGATGGGTAGGGTCTTGTTGATAACCTTGTGAGACTAAACCAATCCCAGGAGGAGGATAACCAGGATATCTAGGAATAGCATGTGCATTGGGAATCGGAACGCCTCCTGGATAACCAGAAATAACTGGACCATACTGGGATTGAACAGGTGTCTGATATGTATACCCAGGATACGGTTGTTGCGGATAACCTGGATTTTGTGGAACAGGTCCATATTTGTAAAGCCCCTTATACGGTTGATAAGTAAACTGAGGTTGACTTGTTATAATTGTACTTGTACCAGGTTGTCCTGCAGGCATTTGAACAGTAGTCTGAATTGTAGGTCTAGACTGCATAATAGAAACCTGAGGAATCTGTACCAACGTTTGAGGGGCAGAAGGTATAGGAGTTGTAGACACTCTAGGAATAGGTGTGGTAGGTTGAACAGAAGTCTGAGTAGCAGTTTGTGGTGGAGTGCTAGGTGTACTCGGACCAGGCTACTGAACAGGACCAGATGCAGGTATTTGAGGTTGATTATAACCAACTTGTTGTCCAGCTTGATAATAAGATACTTGCACATTTGGTTGTAAATTCTGTTGGACTTGGGATGAATCCCACACCATTTCGGGATATGAGGGTCCCAACGAAGGTTGTGCATAAGACGAACCATAACTCGGTTGAACATATGGCTGATAATTGGCTGGATAATTTCCACCTCCTTGTAACATTTTTTGTTCTGAATAGAACTGTTGTCCTAAAGGAGGTTGCAATCCTTGAGCTGGGTATTTCCCTTAAGGTTGATATTGACCTTGAGGCATTTACTGACCTTGAGGCATATACTGTCCCTGAGGTTGATATTGACCCGGAGGTATGTATTGTCCCTGAGGTTGATACTAACCCTGAGGTATGTATTTTCGTTGAGGTTGTCAGGTTGTATTTGACTACTTTGAGGTTGCCCCTAGGCAATAAATTGCTACCTTGAGGTCTGGGGTTTGGAATATTTCCAGACATCATATAAATTTTCTCATTGTTCAAAGTTATAGTATTTGATTCATTCAGGCCAGATGATGACATTGGCTTGTTGGGAAGAGGAGATGCTCCTGAGAATGTACCAGAGAGCGAGTGATAGCCTACAGGAACAGACGGACCACCATACAAAAATGTTTCTGGCGATTCAGTAAACATAGATGACTCACTAGACATGTTTAACGGAGGTCTATAACCCATTGGCTTAGGCTAAAAAGGAATTCGGGGTGGTGAATACTCTAGACCTATGTTTTGTAGAAAAACTGTTAGTGAAGAATACCAAGCATCTTGTCTAAAAGGACTGTAAAAAATTGATTCACATTCTCTAAGATTTAAAGATTCCTAAGTTGAAGGAAGAACAACTTCTTCTTCAGTGTCAGTAACTTATTCAATACTAATGAGACCAGGAGGAAGATCTTTCGTGATCTGATTTCTTACTCTAGGTGAATCAGGATGACCAGAAGTTGGAGTAACGAACTCTAAAGTAGGTTCAGACGTGGCAGATTCAGTTTCCGATTCAGAAATTTCAGGTTTTTCAGCTGATAACTCACTTGTTGCAGAAGCAACTTCAGTTATTTTGAAAATTGAAATTTTCTGTGGAGTATGTTATGCTATTTGAGATTTATCTACTTCAAAATCAGGATGAATAATTATGGATGATTCTTCGTGTTCTGTTAATCCAGTTCTACTGATAACATTTGGTATCAGAGATTTAATTTTTTCTAATTGGCTTGGTGTATACTCAGGGGGTTTCCCCTGAGTTCTACACGACTGTCTTGGTAATTCTGCCACAATTAAAACTTTTAACACATGCAAACAAAGAAAATTTCAATCAAATTATCCTAATGTTGCTAAGGAAACAATCAAATGAATCACGCGCCTATAAAAATCTAAGAGATCAATCCACACACAAACAGTAGATTCCCGCACTAAAAACACTAGTTGGTGATGAAATCCAACATCGTAGAATTTTAATGCAAATATGGTTGTTGGAATACTTCCCCTGAAAACCTGCTTAATGAAACAGATCGGTGAAATTTTCTCCACTTAAAACATCTCAAGTGAAGATAACCCTCCCGAGAGTCCAAGTGATTCTAGCTGATGTCTGCTCCAGGTACAGTGGGACCTCCCCTCCACTGTCACCTTGGGAAAGAATCCTAAAGTTTATGGCCACTAAGGTCACCAACAGGAACACATATACCTGGGGGAACAGTCTACGATCTGATATACATACAAGGGCAGAGTAACAAGCTCAATCCCCTTGAAGGCTCTTTGACATAATCCAAGGCTTACCGACAAGTGACCCCGGGCTCCTCGATAATGGTCTATCTGAGGTTTATCATTTTTAATACGTGCACATCTTCTCTCGTTCCCAATGAGATAGGTATAATTACCTCACTGGTTCAGATATGATCTCATGCTTGACTCTTTAAGGAGGAGCTTCCCAAAGCATACATGCTACAATTGGATTTTCCTACCGCAAGATCAACTACTTGTTTGTTTTTATTGCCTTGGAAAGTTAAATAAAACATATTCCAAGACACTAGCCTAATCTATATTGGTGGAAAAGAGCCCTAGAAAATATAAAATTTCTAGATTGATTTTAATTAAGCGTTACTTTTAATTGGTTGTTTCTTAGGACAATGGGTACGGAAATGAAACTTTGATGATGTTTTAATGACCCGACTCAAAATACGCTACAATGCATCTATATGATAAACAACTCATTTCTTTTCAATGAAATATAACTAGAGGAAAGAGTTGAGAGATTTAAATAACTTTCAAAATATCAATTCTTTCTTTCCTACATGAGAAACTTTGAAAAGAAGACAATTTAGAGAACTCAAATTCAAAAAAGATCTTTGCTCAAAATGAAATTCCCTATATCATTTAGATCTGAAACAAAAATCAAACTTCTTCCAAAAGAAAAACTAAAAGTCTTAAAACTACAAAATTCAAAACTAAAAGAAAAATCTAATCTTGAACTCTATCTAAAAGTTGAAGGATGTCTTAGCTCAGTTTGTAATCTAACCAAGATGTTTCTGCTTATTTCAGCAAGAAGATAAAGCATCTGATAACAGTTTTAAAATGAAATTTAGACCTTATCTATCCAAAAGGTTTTCTAAGTTTGCTAATGAAAACAAAATCAAATTTTCATAAGAGTAATAATTGCATCAAGTTCAATGGCTTAACAGAACAATGACATACCAAGTAGATGAGGTATACAGAAGTTTCTGATTCAGAGCAACGGGAGGACAAGGCAAAATTTACTCATAAAAGCAAACTAACTAAAAAGATCACTTTAAACATTGAATTGTTGAAACTTTTCACAGAAGTCTTTGACAGTCAAGAAAAATTGGGTAAAGAACAAAGAATCAAGTAATAGGATTCCAGAAAACAGAATTTCTACTTTTTCTAAAATATTTTAGAGGTCTGCGGTTTTTAATGGAATAAGATGTTGTACCGCACTATATTGCACTAAAAGCTGTGGATTCTACCGCTCTGTTTTTAAACAAAAAGTGTGGAAGGCAGGAAAAGTAGAGAAAAAATAAAAATACAGATTTACAGTCAGGGATTCTATTGAGTTTTCTACCCAATCCATTTTTGAGCTAATCTAAGTCAAAGAAATTTCACAAAAATCTCAAAAATCAACCTGAAAATAAAAATAAAACTAAGTTCAGATTTTCCCCAATGGAGACACCATTTTTTTAGACGGACAAAATCCCTCTTGCGTACAAGAGTGATCTCCCTAGTATCCTAAGGATATCTAGAAACAAACAGACAAATGTAGATCATTTTCTCTAGACCATTATGCTTTAGAATTATTAATTTACAATGGAGAGATGCTCCTACTTGAAGTCCAATGCTTTACTCGATCTTCAATCCAGTCGCTCCAGAAGATATTAATCCAGCGTGTAAGATCTGCAATCAAAGACAAGCAAACAATATCAAAAGCATCTGCAAGATATGATCATTCAAAAGCAATAATCTATCTTAGTGATCAAGGAATCCAAGAATTAAATTATTCAAAAGATAGATGAACAACTCAATGAGAAAATAGAATCCATTTTTATTAACTTTGAATAAAAGAAGAAACCTTACAACCTTGACGCCTTGATGTTTGTACATTTTATTCCAGGGTCCCGAACAACCATTTTCCTCAGTTTGACAAGACTCTGACTCTCTGGATCAGCATAAGACTATGGCTATGAGTATGTAATATTTCTCATACCAATGATGCCAAATGTGGAGAGTATAATTTCTTCAGCAATTCTCTTCTATCAGCTAGGAATTAAGTACTCTCTGAACTCTCTATGTACTAACTACCCTTGAGACTGAAACTTGGTCTCAATTTATAGCAGAAGGGAGGTTGTTTCATCTCCAATAAGGAAGGGAAAAAGCCCTCTCATCATGGGATTTTAGCTCCAAAAACCAAGGAATAGCTCCATTTATGAAGGGATAAAGGTTCATGAATGGAAGGGGTGAAGCTCGACCAGATAGCGCTTCTAAAAGGCCCCAGCTGGGAGAATATTCGACCAGCTGGGCTTCTAGAACTTACTTTTCTTTTTATTTTACCTTTTACGAGGGTCCACAGTTTTAATGAGCAGAACGTGCGGGATGTGCCGCAGATTTTATAGAAATAAACCATGGTACCGCAGGAAATGACTAGGAAAAGTGTGGAGTTAGGGTTTTTAGGATTTTTAAGAGCTTTCTCCAGTTCCAAGATTTGTTTTTGGGAACTTTATGTTTTTGGACCTCTAAGGGAGCAATAAATAGATAATGATGAACCCATATAGATAGCTAAATGTCATGGTGACAAATTTTAGTGTAACACAGATAGAGACAATCCCTCTAGCCCTAGGATGGGTCTAGTAACAAAGGGAACAATCTAACACCTACTTTCCTAGATTGTAAATGGACAAAAATCGTATGGAGATGACCTACGTCAATCTGATGCTGCTCCTCGCTCAGGTCCCTTGATCCTTTGCTCTCCTTAGTTAGATCCTCGTTGTCACCAGTGCTTAGTTACCTACACAAGATATCAAACAACACAAAACTTGAAAGGACAATGTATATTTCACATAAACAATCTATCTAGTTGATCAAGGAATACTAGAAATCAAATCATGCATCATGGACAAGAGTGGAAAGTAAGAATCAGTTGTATCATATTAATATAAGAGGGGGAGTTACAACATGCGCCTTGATGTCGAAGCTCTGCTTCAACGGGTTCGGATATAGGCAGGTCTCCAAAGCACTCGTTTCAACTTGGTACGAAAAGGCCAAAGGTCTCAACTCTCCTTCAATGCCTATAGCAATAATTCTCTCTTTGTTGTTCTTCTATCACTGTTCTAACTAGTAGAGGTATGGGAGGATGTCCATTTTATAATGAAGGGAGAGGGAACATGGATCCACTTAAGGTGGGGAAATGTTTTATCTCCTTGGGTGGTTCCTCTTTTGTAGGAACAAGAAGCCCAAAGGGAGAAGCTCGGCCCTATCCCCATGAAAAAACAACTAGCTCTCCACCCACGAAGCTTCTAGATCTCAAAGCTTTGTTTCCATTTTTAAAAACCTTGCAAAATTGGATCGGCGTGGGTATGACCTCCATTCCAGTTTCGATCAGCGTTGCTCCAGGCTTAAGATGAGACATCAGCGTGAGTGAGACAAACAAAGGGCGCGCTTCTCCAAATAAACATGTTTTTAAGGAGCTACTCCAGAAATGATTAACAGAGAGTTTGTTTAGTATACTGTAAGGGATATAATTGCACATTTTCATGATGGAAAAGAGACACAGGGGTCATTTTTGAAGGTCCTCCAAGATTCGGGAATAGGGAGTACAGGGACAATGAAAAATTGTTGTGTAACACCAGGTCTATAGATAACTCTTTGTATCATCATGGGCTCATCAAGATTTTATTAGAAGCACATATGATATTGAAAGGGGATAAATGGTAAGATTTATTGATAAGAAATCATTTTATAGGAGCACCAAAACCAAACAATAGGGTCAAATGGAGTAGAAGAAAATTAAACCTTGGCCCTGGAAAAGAGAAAGTTCAAGAAGAAATTCAGGGGGGGAATGTCAATAAAATTCCAGAAGAATCACTTGAGGAAAATAATCCAATGTCTCAATCTATTGAAAAATTCAAACACAAAGGTGACAAACAAGACCTTAGAAGAAAGAAATAAGGCTCAAGCCAGTTAGTACTTCAATGGGAAAAGCAAACAAAGGATGGAAAAATAAAGAAAAAAAACATCAAAAGCTCAGGGATTAGTCTAAGGAGGAGTAAGATAATTTCAAAAACATCAAATCCTCATCCACTATAAATGGTAGACCTTGAAAATGAAGGATTTTATACACCTCCTCGAACGATCATTCCAACTTCCAGTCCAATAGGCAGTCCCATAAGGCAGAACCCAGATATTGACCTTGTTCAACAATATATCTATGACTATGTATAATCTATAGATAAAAAGGCATAGCAGAAAGCAAAGACATATCAGTTTGAAACAGGTGAGACCTTAGTAGCAAAATCAAGTGTAAAACGGGGGCAAAACATTGAAGAAAATCTGAAACAAGATGTTTATTAATTAGAAATCCTTAATAGGAATTTGATTCAGGAGAGAGGAGAGGCTAAGATTAAAAAAGATATACTAAGGAATCAAAATGGAAACATCTTGCTACACCTTTTTCATTGGTACAATAAGAAGGGAGCTACTACCCCCTGCTCTCGTTTACCAGCCTCTCCTGGAAGGGAGCTACTACCCCCTGCTCTCGTTTACCAGCTACCACTGGAAGGGAGCTACAACCCCCTCACTGAAGGCTTCGACCTTCAGCACCATTGCAGACCACGTTTCATCAATTTTCATACTGGATCCAACAGCTTTCATACAACACAACTTGTAGGCCACTTTTCATCATATTTTCACATTGGACCCACTCCACACATTTAAGCTCAACATTCATCAAACTGAAACTTATAACCCCATCAATTCATTCATTTAATCATCAACCAATCAACGAATTGATCTTCAATTAACACAATTAGCAACATATTCATCATTCAAATAACCCAGTTCTGTATGAATACATCATTGACAGATAACAGTAGAACAGCAAAACAGATTAGGCATTTCATTCCACTTACTTCAGCAAACCCTAGATTCCATACGTGCTTTTACTTCACTGAACCTGCATATGTACGTGCTTTCATGCAGACCTACCCACGTATACTTCTGTGCATTCTTCAGAAAGCCCTATTTGCCCATACGCGCTTTTCCTTAAGCAGACCCGCGTATACACGTGCTTTTACTGAAGCGAACCTGCGTATACATCTGTAACTTTTCAGGACTGTGCAGCTCTTCAGATCAGATAAACAACTCAGATTTCATCCTTTACTTCAGAAAGTATTTCGCCTCATCTCAGATCTAAACCTTCCATAAACAGATCCAGAAAATACATATACATTTCAGATCTAGAGATCCCTCATCATCATTTTCTTCATAGGTGCATCATAGATTCAGATCTATCAATCAAGAACAGAGTTCATCCATGCAGATATTCCTTAGAGAGATTTATTCATTCACAACCCTTACTCATGCACTCCCTTGCACCATGATCTTCTTCTCCTTATATAGATTTAGCCTTTGTCAATACCATGAGTCAAAACCACTCAACTACTAATGGTATTCCTGGACGGGATCAAATAGATATTCCAGCGCTCAATACAATGGGTCAATACCATGGTAACGCCCCTTGGTATTCTAAATTTGGAGCGCAAAAGGGCATACGTGACTTGGCACGTACTTTTCCGCGTGCATATGCTACTTCACTTTAACAAATCCGCGTATGCATTGTGACATACTTTGTTCAACATTATTCTGGCACTTTCTGAATTCCTTTCTTCTGCTACTTCTGAACTGATCTGTAGATACATCAGATTTACATTATTAACAACTCATCAAGTCAGTTTCCATCACGAACAAATTCATTAAGCAGGTTTCCATCAAGGACAAATTCATCAAGTTAGGCTGTCATCAACTTTATCAATTAGGTTGCCATCAAGGACAACACTCTGCATCATATAGCCAACAATATCATTTCATCAAATAGGTTGCCATCAAGGACAACACTCTGCATCATATTGCCAACAATCTTATTTCATCAAGTAGGTTACCATCAACTTCATCAAGTAGGTTTCCATCAAGGAAAACACATTGCATCATATTGCCAACAATCTCCCCCTTTCGACTTGATGGCAACCACGATGGTGTTTGATCACCACAACAGATAGATACATTGATTATAACCATTATGCAAACACCATGATATTCTCCCCCTATTCAAACACCATGCTACTCTCCCCCTTTGACATCAAGGTAAAAGGGCGGATCAAAACCAAAACAAGGTTTTTCTCCTCATGTAGAAAGAAAAGCTCTGTAGATCTGATGTGCACTGAAGTTACCTTGCTCCCCCTGAGTTCATGCTGAATCTTCAAACATATTATTCAATGAAGTACATGACTCTATGACCTTTCCTATCACCAAGGACTCATAGCAAAGATCCAACCAAGTGGATTTACATATGTGACTCAAGTACCCAACCAAGTGGGTTTACACATTTTGACTCAACTACCCAACCAAGTGGGTTTACAAATTTGACTCAAGTACCCAACCAAGTGAGTTTACACATTTGAACAAGTCCTTACATGACTGAATGTTACAATTTTACATCATAGGTCTCAACATGACCTTTTCATCAAATTACAAATAGGAATTTTTATAATCAAGATCAAGGAATCTCAATCATGAGATCAGATCACAGAAAATCAAGAGAATGCCAACAATGCATCCTTTCCATATGACCAATGCTCGTCCTTAGCTTGTGCATCTTGAACACTTTCAATAGCAAATCATCAAGGCATCTTCATCAACAATATCAGAGAATGAAACAGAATTATGAAAATTGGAACACCACCAGAGATACCAAACAGTACAACAGCTGTGCTGAAAGAATGCTGACCTAGAAGAATTTTGTCAGCAAATACCCATACGCAGTTTTCTGGGTATGAACTTGCGTATATACGCGACTGTCTTTCAGGAAATCTGCATATCCAATTTTAATCTTCTGATTTTAAGCAATTCTGATCTTGTACATGGCAGAGACAATTCCCAGCTTCCGTCTGAGATATTCGAATGCTTTCCTGGGATATATGAGAGAAGAAATATAGAACAATAGGGCTATGTTTTCAAGTGTCATCCAACATTTGTAGCATAAGTGCATCAGTAACCAAGCCTTTAGAATTGTTGCAGCATCAACAAATTCTTCCCAAGAGGAATCATTATACCAGAACAACTTCTTCAATAGACACTACGTATTAAGCAATCATCCATGTGATCCGATATCACCAAGATCTTCAAGATTTATCATGATGTAGCATGTGTAGGAAAAAGGTTTCAACCGTGACAAAAATCATCATCAACAAAATCTGCATGATCTATCCTTATTTCTGAATCATAAGACTTCCATCTTATCCATGTGTGAAAACAACAGATACTCTTCATCAAAAGTAAACAGGGCTCATCCATAAACTTCATCATAAGAAACCATGTATCATGTCATCATCATTTGAGAACTAAGGAATAAGCAGATATAATGCCAACAATGCAATCATTAATAGTTAGACTGATGCTCCCCATGAACCTGTACTCCTATTCTTGAGCTGAATCACTATTTTCCTTAACAGAAAAGCATACGCTTCTTTCTCCAAAGGAACTCGCACGTATACGCGGATTTTGTTCACGAAACCCGCGTATGGAAAGTGAAATACTAAAAATTTCACACCTTCATCTCCCCCTGAATTGGTACCACCTGTACCTGTCTTCTTCACATCAGATGCACTGTCAGAAATAAACATAACCAGAATTACCAAACCAACCATGGGAATCATCATACATTGCTCCCCCTGTGATGATACATTACTAATCCCTATAATGTATCTCACATCATCCTGCAGCCATTATGAGAAGTAGGCTTTAGAAGCGGATGACTGCAGTAGGATTATTATCCCCTACGTTTTTGACCGGTCCTCCTTCCTTTTCCAGCTTTGCTTGAAATTTCTTATTGTGTGCTGGAAATTATCCAATTTCTCAGATCCATTCATCCTGCATTCTTTTTCTACATGTCCATACTTGTTACAGGCATAACATCTTGCATGACCAGAAAAGTAAGCATAAGGATCATAATGTGTTCTTCTATTCTTTCTTCTATTGCAATCAGCTGCTTTATGACCATACTTGCTACATGAAAAACAATATCCCTTGAAGAAACCAGAGTACCTTTCTGTGTAGAATCTGTTTGTATGTGACTGAAATGATCTGCTTCTGCAATTGGCTGTAACATGCCCATAATTATGACATTTAAAGCATTCAACATTATTGATGCTTCTATAGTTAGGAGGGAATGATTTCTTTTGAGAGTTCATGATTGTCGGTTGATCTTTTGTTTCTTTCAACACTTCAGATTTTGCATTGATATCCTTTGAATCTTTAGCACTTCCTTGTGAACTAGATTCTCCTTTAACAGTTTCATGAAAACCAAGACCAAATTTAACAGAGGGAGACCTTTTACTACTAAGAATATTGTCCAGAATCTTAGTACTATCTTGAAACCTCAAGAGTTTATCTTTTTCTTCTAATTTACCTTTCAAAATATTTACCTCAACCTCCAAACTTTGGCATTGCTTCTTCATGCTTTCTTCTTTCCCTCTTCCTTCTTCTACTTGATCATTCAATTTTAAAATCTCTTCCTTCAACTCATTTTCTTGTTCTTCAAAAGTTTGTAAAAGTTCTTCATTCTTCTTATTTGATTTTTCCAGATCTTCTTTGAGGGAGATGATTTCTGCTTCAAGTCTTTCACTTTGATTGGTTACTTTATCCTGCAGTCTTTGATACATTTCTAATAAATCTTTGATACATTTCTATCGATCCATTCAATATCTATGTTTGCTCTTCATTCTAGAGATCATTTCTTTGGGAGATAAGTTCTCATATTAGATGATCTTTGTTTGTTCTTCAACTTTAATCTTGAGCTTCTTCATGATCATGGATTACTTTCTCATCTTACCAATTGGCCTGAAAGTGAATCACAAGAACATTCAATATTTGTTTTATCTTCTTCATTTACTGGCATACATGTTTTACGAGATATCTCCTTTTGAGTAGCCCTCTTCCACACAGCTGCCCATTCGACGGATCTCCTTCAAGCGATCAAGCACGCGAAGGACACTGCTCTGATACCAATTTGGTGGAAAAATCAGACAGGGGGTGAATCAGTATTTAGTGCAGACTGAATTTTTTTTGCTTTTTATTCCTTTAAAACCCATACGCTACTTTACTTGAGAGCCAGCCTACCGCGTATACACGCGGATATCCCTTAATGAGCTAGTATTCTGAGAGATCTCATTATCTTTGATAATTCTTTGTAGATCATTGCATCATTCATTCATTGATGTTTTAGTAAGCATTAAACATGTGCGTGGAAACCGAGAATAAATCATCACACATAAGCAACACACATGAACACCCGAGTTGGGGTGGAAACCCCAGTCAGGAAAACCACACGTGTGTCAGTGAGTCTGGTCCAAATGTTTGTGCAAAGAACATCGTACAACCATGTCTTGGCGCAGACTCATGCCACGTACGTGAGCACCCACTGCCCAGAAAGGCTACAACCTTCTCTCCCAGTTTGCAGGCCTCTCCTGGAAGGGAGCTACTACCCCCTGCTCTCGTTTACCAGCCTCTCCTGGAAGGGAGCTACTACCCCCTGCTCTCGTTTACCTTCTACCACTGGAAGGGAGCTACAACCCCCTCACTGAAGGCTTCGACCCTCAGCACCACTACGGACCACGTTTCATCAATTTTCATACTGGATCCAACAGCTTCCACACAACACACCTTGTAGGCCTCTTTTCATCAGATTTTCAGATTGGACCCACTCCACACATTTAAGCTCAACATACATCAAACTGAAACTTATAACCCCATCAATTCATTCATTGAATCATCAACCAATCAACCAACGACTTGATCTTCAATTAACATAATCAGAAACATATTCATCATTCAAATAACCCAGTTCTGTATGAATACATCATTGACAGATAACAGTAGAATAGCAAAACAGATCAGGCATTTCATTCCACTTACTTCAACAAACCCTAGATTCCATACGTGCTTTTACTTCACTGAACCTGCATATGTACGCGCTTTCATGGGGACCTACCGTGTCTCTTACATTGCCATTCTTCGAGAAGCCCTATACGCCCATCCACCAAGCTTTCATGCGAGACCCACAGTGCATACCACGCTTTTCTTGGCGAACACAGTATACATGTGGCACACTGAGGCCAATGCGGCTCTTGGGTCAGATAGACAACTTAGATCTCATCCTTTACTTCAGAAAGTATTTCGCCTCATCTCAGATCTAAACATTCCATAAACAGATCTAGAAAATACATATACATTTCAGATCTAGAGATCCCTCTTCATCATTTTCTTCATAGGTGCATCATAAATTCAGATCTATCAATCAAGAACAGAGTTCATCCATGTAGATATTCCTTAGAGAGATTTATTCATTCACCACCCTTACTCATGCACTCCCTTGCACCATGATCTTCTTCTCCTTATATAGATTTAGCTTTTGTCAATACCATGAGTCAAAACCACTCAACTACTAATGGTATTCCTGGACGGGATCAAATAGATATTCCAGCGCTCAATACAATGGGTCAATACCATGGTAACGCCCCTTTGTATTCTAAATTTGGAGCGCAAAAGGGCATACGTGACTTGGCACGTACTTTTCCGCGTGCATATGCTACTTCACTTTAACAAATCCGCGTATGCATTGTGACATACTTTGTTCAACATTATTCTGGCACTTTTTGAATTCCTTTCTTTTGTACTTCTAAACTGATCTTTAGATACATCATATTTACATTATTAACAACTCATCAAGTCAGTTTCCATCACGAACAACTTCATTAAGCATGTTCCATCAAATTCAACACATTGTAGCACATTGCCAACAATCTCCCCTTTAACTCATCAAGAAGGTTGTCATCAACTCTATCGAGTAGGTTTCCATCAAGGACAACACTCTTCATCATATTTCCAACAATCTTATTTCATCAAGTAGGTTACCATCAACTTCATCAAGTAGGTTTTCATCAAGGACAACATATGCCAACAATCTCCCCCTTTGGACTTGATGGCAACCATGATGGTGTTTGATCACCACAATAGATAGATACATTGAATATAACCATTATGAAAACACCATGACGCTCTCCCCCTATTTAAACACCATGTTACTCTCCCCCTTTGACATCAAGGGCAAAGGGCAGATGAAAACCAAAACAAGGTTTTTCTCCTCATGTAGAAAGAAGAGCTCTATGGATCTGATGTGCACTGAAGTTACCTTGCTCCCCCTGAGTTCATGCTAAATCTTCAAACATATTATTCAATGAAGTACATGACTCTATGACTTTTCCTATCACCAATGAATCATACTTACAGCAAAGATCCAACCAAGTGGATTTACACATTTTGACTCAACTACCCAACCGGCCAAGTGGGTTTACACATTTTTGACTCAACTACCCAACCAAGTGGGTTTACAAATTTGACTCAAGTACCCAACCAAGTGAGTTTACACATTTGAAAAAGTCCTTACATGACTGAATATTACAATTTTTCATCATAGTTCTCAACATGACCTTTTCATCAAATTACAAATATGACTTTTTATAATCAAGACCAAGGAATCTCAAACATGAGATCAGATCACAGCAAATCAAGAGAATGCCAACAATGCATCCTTTCCATATGACCAATGCTCCCCCTTAGCTTGTGCAAATCATCAAGGCATCTTTATCAATAATATCAGAGAATGAAACAAAATTATGAGAATTGGAACACCACCAGAGATACCAAACAATACTGCAGTTGTGCTGAAGAATGCTGACCCAGAAAATTTGTCAGCAACCATCCATACGCAGTTTTTATCTGTATAAACTCGCGTATATACGCGACTATCTTTCATGAAATCCGCGTATCCAGTTTTAAGTAGATCTGATCTTGTACATGGCAGAGACAACTCCCAGCTTGAATGCTTCCCAATAGGAATTATCACACCAGAACAACTTCTTCAATAGACAATATGTGTCAAGCAATCATCCATGTGATCTAAAATCACCAAGATATTCAAGATTCATCATGATGTAATATGCGTAGGAAAAAGGTCTCAACCAGAGCAAAAAATTCTACATGATCTAATCATAAGACTTCCAACTCATCCATATTGTGAAAACAAAAGATATTCTTCAGCAAAAAGTAAACAGGGCTCATCCATAATCTCATCTTAAGAAACCATGTATCATGTCATCATCATTTGAGCAAGAACTAAGGAATAATCAAATACAATGCCAACAATGCAATCATTTGTTAGACTGATGCTCCCCCTGAACCTGTGCTCCTAATCTTTAGCTATCTTACTATTTTTCTTATCAGAAAAGCATACGCGACTGTCTCCAACAGAACTCGCGTGTATACGCGGCTTTATTTCACTAAACCCGCATATGGAAAGTGAAATACAAAAAATTTCACAACTTCATCTCCCCCTGAATTTGTACCACCTGTACCTATCTTCTTCACATCAGATGAACTGTCAAAAATTAACATAACCAGAATTACCAAACTAGCCATGGGAATCATCATACATTGCTCCCCCCTGTGATGATACATTACTAATCCCTGTATCTCACATCATCCTACAGCCGTTGAGAGAAGTAGGCTTTAGATGCGGATGACTGCAGTAGGATTATTATCCCCTAAGTTTTTTGACCAATCCTCCTTCCTTTTCCAGCTTTTCTTGAAATTTCTTATTGTGTGCTGGAAATTATCCAATTTCTCAGATCCATTCATCCTGCATTATTTTTCTACATGTCCATACTTGTTACAGGCATAACATCTTGCATGACCAGAAAAGTAAGCATAAGGATCATAATGTGTTCTTCTATTCTTTCTTCTATTGCAATCAGCTGCTTTATGACCATACTTGCTACATGAAAAACAATATCCCTTGAAGAAACCAGAGTACCTTTTTGTGTAGAATCTATTTGTATGTGACTGAAACATTTTTCTTCTGCAATTAGCTACAATATGCCCATAATTATGACATTTAAAGCATTCAACATTATTGATCATAGGAGGGAATGATTTCTTTTTAGAGTTCATGATTGTCAGTTGATATTTTGTTTCCTTCAACACTTCAGATTTTGCATTGATATCCTTTGAATCTTTAACACTTCCTTGTGAACTAGTTTCTCCTTTAACAGTTTCATGAAAACCAAGACCAAATTTAATAGAGGGAGACCTTTGAATACTAAGAATATTATCCAGAATCTTAGTACTATCTTGAAACCTCAAGAGTTTATATTTTTCTTCTAATTTACCTTTCAAAATATTTACCTCAACCTCCAAACTTTGGAATTGCTTCTTCATGCTTTCTTCTTTCCTTATTCCTTCTTCTACTTGATCATTCAATTTTAAAACCTCTTCCTTCAACTAATTTTCTTGTTCTTCAAAAGTTTGTAAAATTTCTTCATTCTTCTTATTTGATATTTCCAGATCTTCTTTGAGGGAGATGATTTCTGCTTCAAGTCTTTCACTTTGATTGGTTACTTTATCCTGCTATCTTTGATACATTTCTATCCGTCTTTGATACATTTCTATCTGACCATTCATCATATCTATCTGTTCTTTCATTCTAGAGATCATTTCTTTGTAGATAGATTCTTGCTTATTATATGATCTTTGTTGTTCTTCAACTTTAATCTTGAGAGCTTCTTCTAAATCCATAACATTACTTTCACTATCTTCACCATTGCATGCACAAGAAGGTGAATCACAAGAACAACAATCAGTACCTGTTTTGTCTTCTTCATTTTCTACTGCACATGTTTTCTGAGATATCTCCTTTCTTTGAGTAGCCTTCTTCTTTTGCTTCCTTTCCATTGTGACGGATCTCCTTCAGCGATCAAGCACGAAGGACACTGCTGCGATACCAATTGTTGGGAAAAATGCGAGCGGGGGGGGGGGGGGGGGTGAATCAGTATTTAGAGCATACTCAAAAATTTTTACTTTTTCTTTCTCTAAAACCCATACGCTACTTTACTGAAGTCAAATCGCATATACACGCGGATATCCTTAATAAAACTCGCGTATTAACAGAGATCTCATTATGCTGATAATTCTTTGCTTAGATCATTACATCATTCATTCATTAGATGTTTAGTAAACAGTAAACATGTGCAGTAAGAACAGAATAAATAATCACACATAAGCAACACACATGAACACTAGGATTTAAGGTGGAAACCCAATTCGGGAGAAAATCACCGCTGTCGTCGTCTCAGTCTTCAATATTTTACTATAAAAACGTAGCGCAACCATCTGCGCGCGGACTCATGCCGGCACGTAGGCACCCACGCGAGAAGGCTACAACCTTCTCTCGTTTGCGGCCTCTCCTCGGAAGGGAGCTGCACAACCCCCGCTTGCTCTCGTTTACACGACCTCTCCTGGAAGGCTACTACCTGCTCTGCGTTTACCGGCTACCCGCGCGGAAAGGGCACACAACCCCCTCCTTTGAGCTTCGACCTTCGGCACCATTGCGGAGACACGTTTCATCAATTTTCATACTAGATCAACGACTTTCATACAACATATCTTGTAGGCCACTTTTCATCAGATTTTCAGATTGGACCCACTCCACACATTTAAGCTCAACATTCATCAAACTGAAACTTATAACCCCATCAATTCATTCATCGAATCATCAACCAATCAACCAACAACTTTATCTTCAATTAACATAATCAGCAGCATATTCATCATTCAAACAACCCAGTTCTGTATGAATACATCATTGACAGAGAGAAGTAAAACAGCAGAACAGATCAGATATTATCATACCACATACTTCAGTAAAACCCTAGATTCCATACGTGCTTTTACTTCACTGAACCTGCATATGTACGTGCTTTCATATAGACCAACCCATGTATACTTCAATGCATTCTTCAGAAAATCCTTTCTGCCCATACGCGCTTTTCCTTAAGCAGACCCGCGTATACACGCGCTTTTGTTGAAGCGAACCTGCGTATACATCTGTAACTTTTCATGACTGTGCAGCTCTTCAGATCAGATAAACAACTCAGATTTCATCCCTTACTTCAGAGAGTATTTCGCCTCATCTCAGATCTAAACAATCCATAATCAGATCTAGAAAATACATATACATTTCAGATCTAGAGATCCCTCTTCATCATTTTCTTCATAGGTGCATCATAAATTCAGATCTATCAATCAAGAACAGAGTTCATCCATGTAGATATTCCTTAGAGAGATTTATTCATTCACCACCCTTACTCATGCACTCCCTTGCACCATGATCTTCTTCTCCTTATATAGATTTAGCTTTTGTCAATACCATGAGTCAAAACCACTCAACTACTAATGGTATTCCTGGACGGGATCAAATAGATATTCCAGTGCTCAATACAATGGGTCAATACCATGGTAACACCCTTTGGTATTCTAAATTTGGAGTGGAAAAGGGCATATGCGACTTAGCACGTACTTTTCCGCGTGCATACACTACTTCACTTTAACAAATCCGCGTATGCATTGTGGCATACTTTGTTCAACATTATTCTGGCACTTTCTGAATTCCTTTCTTCTGCTACTTCTGAACTGATCTGTAGATACATCAAATTTACATTTAACAACTCATCAAGTCAGTTTCCATCACGAACATCTTCATTAAGCAGGTTCCATAAAATTCAACACATTGTATCACATTGCCAACAATCTCCCTTTTAACTCATCAAGAAGGTTGTCATCAACTTTATCAAGTAGGTTGCCATCAAGGAAAACACTCTGCATCATATTGCCAACAATCTTATTTCATCAAATAGGTTACCATCAACTTCATCAAGTAGGTTGCCATCAAGGAAAACATATGCCAACAAGTAATTTGTTTTACCATTACATTTCGTTTCTGTTAAGTCATAACATGTTAAACCTTGAAGACAAATTTAGAATTTAATTGTGCACATCACTAATAAGTCTTGAATAGAATATTCATTAGATTTCGTTATCGTTTCTTGTTTATTTTGAATAGATTAGATTTTGTTATCGTTTCTTGTTTACTTTGAATATATTAGATTTCATTATCTTTTTCTATTAAAAATCAGCTTTAGATTTCATGATCGTTTCTTGTTAAAAATCATTTTACTTTGAACATATTGGATTTCGTTATATTTTTCTGTTAAAAATAAGTTTTAGATTTCATTATCGTTTCTTGTTAAAAATGATTTTACTTTGAATAGATTAGATTCCACCATCATCTCCTTTTAGAAGTTGATTTACTTTGGATAAAATAGATTTCATTATCAGTTTCTCACATTTCTTAGAATAATCTTGTTCCAATTGCAGTTTATTTTAAGTATTTATTTTCAAATAATTAGTGCAGAATAGGTTTGATTCCTAAGCAATAGAATTCAGAGGTTCCTTTTTCATGATTTGATTTTCAATCATTTCTTTTCAGTTTTGTATTTTCATAATATAGATAGATATTTATTTTAAGAATTTGAATTAGTTAGTTAAGACTCTAGATTGAAAGAACTTGTGTGTTTTTAGTTTCCAAATTGTATCAAGACATCCATTCATCTTCTCATATTTTAGATTAGTTAATTTAGAGAACAAATCCTAGAATATATAGTGCACATACAAGTCACAAGTACATGTTTCATGGTTGACATTTAATGAAGTAAATTAAAAGACAATAAATTTACCAAACAGTGAGCAATAGTAAGGAAATAATACCATTAGTAGATAGAGTAGAAAGAGCATAAGAAAATATGTGCCAATGCTAGTTGTTCCTTGAATAATCATTATAAGAGGATCACGATTTTCATATTCAACCAAATGGTGTAAAATGCTCTCAAAAGCAAGTTGTTATATTTCTAAGGAATATGTTAGAGCCCTAGATTACAAGTGTAGTCCCTTATTGTGGTTAGTGTAACCCCCTTATTGTTATTGTTTCACCCCTGTAACCCCCATATTTTTATTATTGTGCCCTTACATTATTATTCTTAGGTCGGCTAGGATTATATTGTCATCCCATGGACTCCTATATATA
This sequence comes from Pinus albicaulis, assembly GCA_034641835.2. Taxonomy (NCBI): domain Eukaryota; kingdom Viridiplantae; phylum Streptophyta; class Pinopsida; order Pinales; family Pinaceae; genus Pinus; species Pinus albicaulis. The sequence goes on from CM076584.1 coordinate 1,542,814,848, forward strand.
GAAGGAGGTTTGTCATTTGTATCATCGAATAATTGGTCATTTATGTAATGTAAAGGAGGTTTCCCCCTCGAAGTGGCTTATTTCTAAGGCGTTGATCTCTCTTTTCTTCTATTTTTGGAGCTGGTTTCATAAAATTTGGTATCATATCTTTGGATTCTAGGGTTTCGCTTCTCCAAACAGGTCATCGTGGAATTTTAGCTATAACATTTTTTCTACAAAATTTCAGAAGCTAAAATTTTTATCACACAAAGCTGAAATCCTAAGGAACTTTTTGTAAAAATTTCAGATCTTGGTTCGCAATATTTTAAGAGATATGATCTACGGAAGTTAGGGTTTGTGCAGGCTCATGAATTTCATCTAAAAGAGGTGACCTTGGGAAAATCGTCATAACTCTCCTTCTGATCGGATTCGAATTCTGTAAAAAGTGGGCACAAGTACACGAACTGTAGTTTCATGTGTATCAATTTCAGATTCTAAGGAGGAAACAGTGGCACGTGGCACGTCATACAACGCTCTACTTAACCAAACCATAATTAGGTCATTGTGGGAGATTGGGCATAACTTTGCCTTGAAGCATCCAAATCAGGCCAGACCTCTGGCATTCGAAAGAAGATTGAAAAGGTTGCTGGAGGACCCAATTTCAGATATTGAAGATCTGAAATCAAAGAGATAATTTAGTTTCAATATCGAGCTCCTCAAAAGAAAGAAAAAGGTGTGTATTTATTTTTCAAATTGCATAAGTCTTGTTTGAAAAATCAGTTTGAAGTGATTCCAAGGGAATATTGAAGCATAGATACCAGTATTGGGTTCTAAAATTCCCCCTAAAAATAATTCAACACCCATAAATCCCTCATAATACTCTACTATGACTCGTGACGATGAAGAAGTGCAACATTATAAATCAAAATTACAAGAGCAAGTGCACCAACTTTCGCTCTCGCAAAGAGAAACAAAAAATGAGATAGAAGTTTTTAGGAAAGGCGTGGAAGCTAAGATGGATGGTTTGAAGAAAGGTGTGGAAGATAATATGGATGGTTTGAAGAAAGGCGTGGCAGCTAAGTTGGATGGTATGGAAGAAAAAATGGAAGGTTTGAAGCAAGACATGGAAGGTTTGAAGGAAGGCTTGACTAAGTTGATACAATAAATGATCCCTGATGGCGAAAAGATAGTAGAGGAAACTCATGATGAGAGAAAAATAAATGTTAATCGTGATTTCATATACTTGAATGTTGGATGGAAGACCCACCATATTCCAAATATCGATATGAGGAAGTTTGATGTCAAGGATCTCATAACATGGATACTACAGATGGAGCAATATTTTGATCTCAATAATGTGAAAATCACACAAAAGGTACGCATTGCAACTTTATATTTAGAACAAAATACATTGGTATGGTATCAATGGATTTTCTCTCGTAAAAAAATTGTCACTTGATCAATTTTTACGGAGAAAATGATAGCACATTATGAGGATACAAAGAGAAACACCATTTTTATCCAATTGATAAATCTCAAAACAAAAGGTTCAGTAGTGGAGCACAATTAGGACTTCCAAAATTTGAATATAAGGGTAACTGATATTCTAGAGGAACACGGGCTTGATGTCTTCATAGGGACTTTAAAGGATAACATCCAACATGAGGTTCGCGTTTGGGAACCTGATTCATTGGAGAAGGCATTCAGGTTGGCAGGAAAAATTGAATGTAAAATTATGGTGACAGGTAAGCCTACCACTCACATCTATAAAGATGGAAGTGTTGCTACTCCTAGACTTCCACAACCTACAAGTTTGAAACCACAACAATTGGAATAAAAAAGAGCAAAAGGGATTTTCTACAATTGTGATAGTAAATACACTAAAGGTCATAAGTGTGCTAAGAAGAAATAATTTTACATAGATTGTGAAGAGGAGGAAGAAAATGAACAAGAAACTTCAAAACAAGAGGATATACACCAAGAAACAACCCTAGAGAAAGAAGGAATGAGTCTGACTATATCGTTTGTTGCATTGGCAGGCATTACCACTCCTCAAACTCTCAATATAGAAGGACATATCAAGAAGAAAAAGGTAATAGTGTTGATTGATTCGAGTAGTACCCATAATTTTATTCATTGGAAGGTAGCCAAGGAATTGAATTGATTCCTATACCCAACACCAGAATGTCAAGTGATGGTTTCAAATGGAGGAACTATAAATTGCTCTGGAAAATGCCATAATATCAAGCAAACCATGGGGGAATATGTATTGAATAGTCCAATTATTTCCATTCAAATGGGAGGTGTTAATGTTGTATTATGAGTACAATGGTTACAATCTTTGGGGACGGTAGCTTTTAATTTTAAAGAAATTTTCTTCAAATTTATTTCGGAAGGAAAGGACGTCGAATTACAAGGTATCGCAGGGAAGCCATGATAGATAATAAGCTCTAATGTCATGAAAAAGCTTCTAAATAAAGAACAACGAGGCGTAAATGCACAATTATGCTCACTAGAAGTTCCAACATCAAAATCATCTATTTCTCCAAATCTCCAAAAATTCTTGGACCATCATTCTAAGGTGTTTGAAACTCCCAAAGGACTCCCACCTATTCGTGATCATGGTCATGCTATTCATTTGATTCCATGAAGTGTTCCTCCAAACATCAGGGCTTACAAATATCCTTATGTCCAAAAGAGAGAAATTGAACGTATGATTGCAGAAATGTTAGAGGCTGGTATAATTCAACCTAGTCAAAGTTCTTTCTCTGCTCTAGTAGTAATTGTGCACAAGAAGGATGGATCATGACACATGTGTCTAGATTATAGGGAGTTCAATAAGCTCACTATTAAATATAAATTTTCCATTCTTGTGATTGATGAATTATTGGATGAATTACATGGAGAAATTTATTTTACCAAGTTGGATATTCGTTCAAGATATCATCAAATTTGAATGAAGACTGAAGATATTCCGAAAACAACATTTCGTACTCATGAGGGTCATTATGAATTTTTGGTCATGCCTTTTGGCCTTACCAATGCACCTTCTACATTTCAAGCGTTGATGAATTCCATTTTCAAACCCTTCCTTGGAAAATTTGTGTTAGTATTTTTTGATGATATATTAATCTACAGTAGGTCTTGGAAGGATCATGTTCAACATGTTTACAAGGTGCTCAAACTATTGGAGGAGAAACAATTATATGCAAAAACCTCCAAATATTTCTTTGGAGTACAAGAGGTGGAATATCTGGGTCATATTGTATCTCACGAGGGTGTTAAGGTAGACCCTAACAAAATTAAAACCATTAAGGAATGGAAGGTCCCCACAACCATAAAGTAGTAACGAGGATTTCTCGGGTTAACAGGGTATTATCGCAAGTTTGTTAAGAATTATGGGAGAATAGCAGCACCTCTAACAACATTGTTGAAGAAATATGCATTTTCATGGACTTCTGAAGCAATTAAGGCCTTTGAACATCTTAAAGAGGCAATGTGCCTAGAAACGGTCTTAGCTACGCCAGACTTCACAAAAACCTTTATTATGGCATGTGATGCCTCGAGAAATGGAATTGGTGATGTTTTAATGCAAGAAGGAAGACCCATTGCTTTTCTTGTTTGGGTACTCAACTAGCTCATAGCTCATCTTATCATCCTCAACCTAAGGGTCAAACTGAGATAATTAGCAAATGTTTGGAAGGATATCTTCATTGTTTTGTATATGATAAACAAACACGATGGGTCAAGTGGTTACCTTTGGTTGAATGGTGGTATAACACTTCCTTCCATACTGCAGAAAAAATGCCCCAATTTATGGCACTTTATGGATATCATCCATCGTCCATCATATCGAGCATCAACAACAAGTTCTCCAAATCTTAAAGGATAACCTAAATTTGGCACAAAATCGAATGAAACAACAGGCAGATCAACATCACAGCGAGAGAAATTATGATGTAGGAGACTAGATATTTTTACGGCTACAACCATACAAACAAATGTCCCTCAAGCAAGCTAAGAAGGATAATAAATTATCGCCAAAATACTATGGTCCTTACAAGGTGTTGCAAAATATTGGTACTATGGCATACAAATTGGAGCTTCCCGCTTCTTCGCGAGTGCATCCAGTTTTCCATGTTTCATGCTTAAAGAAGGTTATAGGTGACAAACTTCTAGTTCAAACAATATTGCCAAAACTTGATGAGGAAGGAAAAATCCTATTGGAACGTGAAGCAGTCACGAGAACAAGAACTCGACAGCTACGAAATCAATCAATTTCATAGTATCTCATCAAGTGGAAGATATTACCCATTGAAGGTTATACATGGGAGGATGAGAATTTTATACAGAATCATCTAGAGCTACTCAAGTGTTGAGGACAACACTTTTTTGAAGGAGAGGGGCATGTTAGGTCCCTAGATTACTAGTGTAGTCCCTTATTGTGGTTAGTGTAACCCCCTTATTATTGTTGTTGTACCCCTGTAACCCCCATATTGTTATTATTGTGCCCTTACATTATTATTGTTAAGTCGGCTAGGATTATATTGTGACCCCGTGGAATCCTGTATATAGAATGAGGTTTTTTCATTTGTATCATCGAAGAATTGTTCATTTATGTAATGTAAAGGAGTTTTCCCCCTCGAAGTGGCTTATTTCTAAGGCATTGATCTCTCTTTTCTTTATTTTTGGAGATGGTTTCATAACAGAATTTGATGACACAAATATTTTCCCAATTGAGTTGTAATTAAAAACATATTTATATTGGGCATTTCCTGAGATCATTGTTTGCTCCAAATATAATCTATATCAAAATATCTTTGATCAATACTTAGAAGGCAAGAACATTGAACTTATTTGGAAAAAATATTTGAGAGAAAAACTACTTCTCTTTAGAATATTCTTCAACATTGGGTTCTTGTACCACGAAATTATCATCTTCTTTTGGATTTTTAGATGACAAAGGTGCTCGATCAATATTCCCTGGTCAATATCTAAAATTCTTTCAATAATTAATCTATATTTTAGTTAAAATGCCTATATGTAATGGAATGTTACAAAATGGTGTGTAGAAATGCAACACAGATCAAAAATGTCTCAAACTCTTCTGAATTCTCACCGCGAATAAAATAAAATAATCGCCAGACTTGAATAATGGTATGGTGATGCAAAACAAATTTTGAGCTTGCTTAAAACCTAGTTCCAAACCTATAGTACCCAAATATGTTTGTAAAAATTGCTTCCTTCAACTCTATTCATCGTCACCCTATGGGATAATAACCCCTTTAATAAACAAAACATTAGTGGGAGGAGCCAAAAGGGTGATACAAAAACCATTGAGTTCAAGAGTTGTTCATATATATCCCCAGAGCCAAAATATGCACACAAAACATACCCATCTAATGATAAAATCACCATGGTCAATTAAATAGTTATCAGAGCCTAACGCTATTATATAATCAACAGGATCAGGGCTTACCCATAAGTGTTAGCTTATCCTCTTGACATTATTTTTGTTCCCCCGAAATATGACCATCTCTCGTTACCATACTCACAAAAGGCTCGGACCTTCAATGCCTAGCCTTTTCTTTAATTTCCATTTTATAAACCTTTGGGTTAACGCTCTAGGCTAGCCTACTAGCTCCACATCACCGCTTCTAGACTGCTCTCAAAATCTGGCTTACTGGAATAAAAGGGTACCAAGAGCCATCAGGGTAAAAAACCCCCAGACAAGACCCACACTCTACGCAATACTCCACGCGCCTCTTAAGTGGCCAATGATGTTCCACATGAGTCCACTCACGATATCCCAGCGCAAAGTATAGATAAGTTAATATAACCGTTGGAGTATGAAACCTATGAGCAGGGTCCACTTTGCCACATGAGCCTAGTCTCTAAAGTCTAGTTCTTCTCGTTGAACGCTCCTCTTATCCTTCCAAGCTAATGCCTTCAACTCGATACCCGATGATTTTTTATCCTGGTCCTTTATCAAATGTGCACAAGCTTTGAATTCAATGTTCCCTCATGATCCCATTGCACTCCATGCAATCCTGACCTCATTTTCATTGGTTTACACACACGTCAAGTTGGTGCCTAGTCAGCCCGGTTCTTCGTTAGGCCTTCTTCTCTCATCCTTCTGGGATGAAACCTCTAGCCCAACATTGTTACTTGACGACCTTTTTTTGGAGGATATGTCTCTTAGCCTCTATATTTTAATGCACTCTGTTTAATATTTAAAAATACTAAGTCTTTTTTCTCCTTCTCACTTATACTCCGCTCGACTTATGTTACAAGCTTCCCTCTGTACTTGGTCCTTTATACTCCAGTCTCAACTTTTCTGTCTACAAGCCTCTATGCGGACTTCAATCTAAAAATTTGCACTCCTTTCTCTATCCTTCATGATAATAGGGTTCATTGGCTTCCACTATGTCATTCCAATCTACTCTGGCTCAAAAGAAACTAATTCCTTTTGGGTTTTAACATCTCTACAAAGCCTCTGCATTAAGCCTTCACTCCTCTTCCAATATGGCTATGGATAATTGATAACTTTTTTGATAAATTATCAAAAACCTCATTCATTCTACCGTAAGAAAGGATTCATACCTATTCTCAAAGTTCTAATCTCCTCTGAATTAACTTTGATGGTGTTCCTGCATTGTTCTCCTCCTGAGCTTAAATCTCACCCAATCCTGTAATCATACTCGATTATTTATAACTACAGGGAATACATAAACATATAAAAAAGAAACATATTAATAACAAGGGCGTCCACATATATTCCAACACTCAAAAAGAGTGATACTTATGATTATAGCACACACACAATATACAAAGGCCTTCTCCTAGGTTGATTTACATTAAAGCTCCCCTCTCGTCCTTGATGCCCTACTTGGACCTCAAATCCTCTCAAAATATCTCCCTTTCACAATTCTACATATGATAATACTTACATGAAATCATTTAAATCTATACAAAATAGGATTTTGAATTAATTTAGGTTCAGATCCACAATTTCCTCAACAAAATTCTATCTCTAGTTTTCCTATATCCACTAAATCCTCAATGGATCTAACTAATTCTTAAGTCTCTCTATCTCACCCAAATACTCTCGAGCTATTTCATTTAGAGAAGACCTGAATAGGTGAATCCCCACTCTGTGTACAATTATTCTATAAAGTTAGGAAAATACATTAAATTAAACAAGTTCACTCATTTACAGAACCAACTCCCTTGCTAAATGAAAATACCCCTATTCTAGTCAAAATAAATTTTTGACTTGGAAGTGGGATGCTCCTACATCAAACTCCCAAGGTGAAATATTCATGGTCTCCTGACCATGCGCTGACGAATTAAATCTTCTTGGATCCCAAACTTTGGTTTGCATTTGGTCCTTCTCCTTGTTAGGTTGTTTCTCGGATGTTGTCTTCTTCATCATTCCAGGCTTCCATACCTTGTGTTGTAGTCTTCCTTCTTCCTTTTTGATGTAATATCATTCAGTCAGACATAATATTGTATTAATCTTCCTCCTTTTTGAAATATTCCTCTTCTGAGACACCTTACTCATCAAATTCCTCATTATTCTCGATCTTAATGTCGAGTTGATCCTTTGGCTCGTACATATTCTACAAATATTTGTTGTTTTTTTTGTTGATCGTTGTTGTTAATATTCCCCATTGTCATTGTTGCACCTTCATTTCATCCTTCTTCAAATTGTCAGAACTTATCGTGGTTGCACTTTATTCATTAATAGGCTTCGGATTGTCCAACCAATCTTCTAGAAATTTAAGCTTTGTTGCAAAATTGCCAACATTTCCCATGCTAGTTTTTAATTTTCCCTTTTTATCATAGGATTATTATTCCTTACTCCATCTCTCATGGCTTTATATTCTTAAATAAATTTTCTACCACCATAAATGTCCATGACAGCTTCCATTAAGTATTGATCTTTGACATCTGCAAACACATACTTAAGTAGAAATTCCACAATCTCATTCTTCTCCTCCAACAAATTATTTCTTCATCATCTTATAAAAAAAATTCATTTCAATGTTGTGTATTACCTACATTCACACAAAAAACATTAGTCTCAAAACCATAAGGTTTATTCGCCTCATTTGATGCCTTCGTCAGCACATCCTCATGTTGTTATGAACTAATCTAGTAGTCCATCAAACTGTCAATAAATCTCTTCTCCACATATTTGAATTCTTCTTCAACAATGTACAAGCCTTTTTCATAGACAACAAAATTATACTCAACTACTCAGAGTTCTTCTCTCACTGTAAATTACAGTCCTTGCCTCAACTATTTTGGTAATAGAGGCCATCTCACTTTCTTTTGCCTCATCATCGAGCCATATCTCGGGTTTTCTTGTAACATTTGTTTCAAAAAATAAAGCTCTAATTTCAACTCGACCATCTCTCTTTTGAATTCTTCACCATTCATCCTTTTGATGTCTGATATCTTGGTATTCCTTATTCCTTGATTGTGACTCTTCCTTGAACCCATCACATGACCATCCATAGTCATTTTTCCTTTCTCCTTCTTATTCTTAGGAACTCTCCTTGTTCATATATGAGTTGGAACAATCCTTCTTCCTCTTGTCACAAGTTTTCTAGTTGTCACAGTATCAATTTCTCCTTCTTGTTATTCTTTCTTTCTCTCTCCCTCTAGGCAATTATACCCGCAGTCACTATATAATTACCCTCTGACTAACTTCTACCCAACTATGCTTGTTGGAAGTTGTTTTTCTCCTAGTTCTTTGGAGTAGAACCTCTTCTCCTTCTCTAGAGCACGTCTACTCCTCAACTTTCAAGCTATTAGGTTGCTATAATTCCACTTGCTCACTTATCCTTGAAAACTTTGTTGTCCTCACCTCTTTTTCCTATAACATTTGAATCATGTTGTTGGATTCTGTCACAATCCCTCATTATTTTGAGGGTCTACTTTCTCCCTCTTCTATTCACAACATTGTTGGATTTCTAGCTAATGTTTAGTACAACCTTCTATGCTTCTGCTCTGTTGCATCATAATTCAAGCCTCCTTTGTCTAAATATTCAACCATTTATCCTTTAAAATTAAACTTCAAAAACTTCTTTCAAACTATAAAAATCACAGAATCAAATTACTTACGGCTGCAATATAATCTCATTATATTTTTTTTTCAAAAGCTCTATATGTCATGGCTCAACCTCCACTATTGCATCCCTTCAATATCCTTGACTTAGAATTTTTTGTTCCACTATCTTCCAACATTTCCAGTGCTTTACCATGTGGTCATTAGTCCTTAGGCCCAAATACAAATTGCAGAACAAAAAAAATTATCTTCTCTTAGACTCCTCTGAATCTGATTCTGCTACAACACCTTACTCTACAATTCCTATGTTCCAGTATTAAAACAATGTCCAAACCTGTTCCCTACAAACTTAATTTCTTCAAAAGGATTTCTATTTCCTCTACTAAGATTTTTTAAGCTAAAAATATTTCCAACTTTAATACCACATGATGCAACCTAATTTTGAGCATGCTTAAAACCTGGTTCCAAACAGACAGTGCCCAAATATGTATGTAAAAGGTGTTTCCTTCAGCCCTATTTATTGTCACACTACAAGATAAGAATCCCTTTCATAAACAAAACATTAGTGGGAGGATCAGAAAGGGTGATACAAAAACCACTGAGTTCAAGGGTTGTTCATATATGGCCCTGTAGCCAAAATATGAATACAAAGCATAACATACTAATGCCAAAACTATTGTGGCCAATTCTTGTTTAAATAGTTATCAAAGGCTAGCACTATTATATAATCAACAAGATGAGGGCTTACTAATAAGCGTTAGCTCATGCTCTCATCTTATTTTCTATTCCCCCGTAATATGACCATCTCTCGTTACCATGCACACAAAAGGCCCATACCTTCAATGCTCGACCTCTTCTTTAATTTCCATTTTATAAACCTTTGGGTTAATGCTCTAGGTTGACCCACTAGCTCCACATCATTTCTTTTGGCCTTCTCTCAAAATTATTCTCGTTGGAATAAAAGGTTACCAAGATTCGTCACAGTAGAAAACCCTCGAGCGGGACCCACTCTCTACGCAATACTCCACACACTTCTTAAATTGCAACTAATGTTCCACATGAGCCCACTTACGATAGCTCGACGCAACGCAGAGATAAGCTAATAAAACCACCGGGGTATGAAACCTTTAATCAACATCCACTTTTCCACATGATCTTAGTCTCTAAAGTCTGACTATTCTCATTAAGCGATCCTTTTATCCTTCAAGGCTAAAGCCTTCGGCCCAACACCCTTAGGCCGCTATCCCGATCCTTTATCAAATGTGCGGAAGCTTTGAATTCAATGTTCCCTCTTGGTCCCACTGCACTCCATGCAATCCCAACTTTATTTTCATTTATTTCCTCACACATCAGGATGACGCCTATTGAGCCTGGTTCTTCCTTAGGCCTTCTGCTTTCGTCCTTATGGGATGAAACCTTCATCCTGGACCTGTCACTTGACAATTTTTCTTGGAGGTTCTTTCTCCCAGCCTCTGCATGTTAATGCACTCTATTGAAGCTTTAATAATACTAATTATTTTTTCTCCTTCTCGCTTATACACCTCTTGACTTCTGTTACACGCTTACCTTTTTACTTGGACCTCTATACCCTGGTCTTGACTTATCAACCTAAACCTTCGTACTACTTTCTCTATCCTTCATGATCATTGGGTTCATTGGCTTCCACTTCACCATTCCAATCTACTCTAACTCAAAATAAACTGATTCCTTCTAGTTTTTAACATCTCTACAAAGCCTCGACATTAAGCATGTCCTCCTCTTCCAATTTTCCTTTGTATCATTGATCACTCTCTTGATTAATAATCAACAACCTCGTTCATTCTACTGTAAGAAATGATTTGGCCATATTCTTAATGTTCTTATCTGCTTTGAATTAACTTTGATGGCATTCTTGCAACGCTCTTCCTCCTGAGCTTAAATCTCGCCCAATCCTGCAATCAAACTTGATTATTTATAAATACATAAAATACATACACATATAAAAAAGAATCACGATGATAAAAATGGTGGAAACACATATTCCAACACTCGGAAAGAGTGTTCCTCTACTATAACACACAAATAATAAACAAAGGCCTTCTCCTAGCCTGATTTACATTAAATCTCACCTCTTAGCCATGAGGCCCTACTTGGACCTCAAATCCTCTCAAACTCTCTCCTTTTCACACTTCTGCATCTGCTATTTTTTACATTAAAATAATTAAATTTATACAAAATAGGATCTTGAACTAATTTAGGTTCAGATCCACAATCTTCTCGAAAAAGTTCTATCTCTAGCTTTCCTAAATCCACTAAATCCTCAAGGGATCTAACTAATCCTTAAGTCTCTCTAAATCTCCCAAATAATCTCAATATATTTCATTTAGAGAATGTTTGATTACATCAATCCTCACTTTGTGTACAATTATTCTATAATCTTAGGAAAATACATTAAATTAAACAACTTCACTCATTTAGGCAACCAACTCCTTTGGTAAATGAAAAGACCGATGTTCTAGTCAAAGACACTTGCATAAAACTCCCAAGGTAAAAATATTCATGGTATCTTGATCATATGATGATGAATTAAATCTTCCTGGATCCCAAACTTTGTTTTTCAATTGGTCCTTCCATGATTCCATACCTTGTGTTGCAATCTTCCTCTATACTCGTTGATGTAAACTCATTCAGTCAAACATAATACACTATCAATCTTCCTCCTTTTTGCAATATGCCTCTTCTGAGACACCTTACTCATCAGCTTCCTCATTTTCTTGATATCAATATCCAGTTGATCCTTTGGCTCGTAAATATTATGCAAATATTTGTTATTTTTTTTATCATTGATGTTGATAATCCTCAAAAATCGTTGATGCACCTTCATTTTATCATTCTTAAAATTCTCAGAACTTGTCTTGGTTTCACTTTCTTCATTAATAGGCTTGGGAATGTCCAACCAATCTTCTATAAATCTAAGCTATGCTGCAAAATCACCAAAATTTCCCATGTTGGTTTTCAATTATGTCATTTTTATAAGAGGACTATTCTTCATTACTCCATCTCTCATAGATTTATCTTCTTGAAGAAATTTTTCTACCACCGTCATTGTCTATGGAAAATTCAATTAATTGTCCATATTTGACATCTACAAACATGTACTTAAGCATATTTTCCTCGATATCATTCTTCTCCTCCGCCAACCTTATTTCTTCATCAATCTGTAAAAAACATGTCATTTAGATGTTATTTATTACCTGCATTCACATACAAATCATTAGTCTCAAAAACATAAGGTTGATTAGCCTCATTTGATTCCTTTGTTAGCACATCCTCATGTTGGTTTGAACTAATCCAATAGTCCATCAAACTGTCAAGAAATATCTTCTCCACATCTTTGGCTTCTTCTTCAGCAATGTACAAGCCTTGTTCATAAACAACCAAAATATACTTAGCTACTCAGAGTTCTTCTCTCACTTTAACATACATTGTTTGCGTCAACTCTTTCTGTAATAGAGTCCATCTCACTTTCTTCTTCCTCATTATCCAGCCATGACTCTCATTTTCATGTAACATTTGTTTCAAAAAATTAAGCTCTAATTTAAACTCAGCCATGTCTCCTTCGAATTCTTCACCACCATCATTTTGATATTCGATACCTTATTGTTGGAATAGGGTTCCCTAACCTATGTTTTTGGTACAATTTTGTTAAATTCGGTCCTGCTTAGGGGTTTTGGGGTGGGTCAAATCCCCTAATGTGTTGTAATGGGTTAAAGGGTAGCTCTAGGGTCCGCAAACCACAGTTTGCGGACCATAAGATAGCGAAGGCTACGATATTATAAATAGGTAGATAGTTGGGTCTAGTAAAAAGGTAAGTCAATAGATTGATGCTATGTGCGAACTGTTAGATTTGTTTTGGGTAAGGACTCCTACTAGCTTTGTGTGCGGAGATCCTCAGTCCTGTTGTGTGCGGACCCCGCTAGGCTGTGTGCGTGAGTTCTGTTTTGGTTGTAACTGGATCTGAATGTTAATGAATGCGAAGTATTGTTAAAGTATCTGTGTGTTGTCTGAATTGGTTATGTTTACTGTTGAAGCACATATGTGATGCCTATTTAAGCTGCGAATGTATCTGTGTCTTGAAGTTAGCATAAGTATATTTGTGATCTGATAATTGATTGTGATTATAGTAACCTGTGATGGTATTTAGTAATGCGCACGTGGATGCGAATGTACTGATTAGATCTTATAGCTTTGTTATGGTTATATGATAATTACACTGTTAAAAGAGTTGCGAATAGACTCATTTTTTGCGAACCTAATAAGTTGCAAACTAGATCTGCCTCGAATTACCTACTCTCCCTCAGGGTGCGGAAACTTGGTTCCATCACCCTCCCATACTACTTCGGGCGAGACCTTGGCCTGATTTTGAGAGAGAGTTCGGGTAATGCCACGAGGTCCTTGGACAGACAGTTTGTGCACAAACTTTACAAGCAGAAGAAATGCACTGGTCGAGAAATGTGGCTAACAGCGCAGATTGGCGATTATGAAATGGATCAGGTTATTTTGGACCTGGAGTCAGATGCGAACGTACTTCCCATGAAAAATTGGCAGCGGATGGGAGAGCCTAAGTTGGAATGGTCTACTATCCAGCTGTGCATGGCCAACCAGCAGAATATCATACCATTGGGGAGGTTGTCAAAGGTTATGGTAGATATCGCAGGAGTTAAGGTCCACGCCAATTTTGAGGTAATTCAGATTGTGGAAGATGTGGACCCCTATTCTGCACTCCTAGGGTTGGATTGGGCAATAGACATGGGAGGAATTATCAACCTAAAGAAAAGGAGCATGGTGTTTGAGAATGGGGGCACGAGGGTGATAGTCCCACTAGATCCTGCGGAAGGAGAGCGGTATACAGAACCAGTGCGTGAAGAAGAGGATGTGGATTTCATCTATAAATTAACCGCTCGAGACGAAGATTGGATCAATCCTACGGCTGATGGTGTGCTTTTCTAAAAGAAGTACAACGAATGCTTCTCTGACTCCGACAGGGAGATAGAGAATTGGAAGAATCAGATACATGATGTATCTACGTTGTGATGTCTTAGAATCACAAAGAACTTCTAGTGTATCTCCTCAGAGGTAAGGGAACTGCCCTACTTTGACAGTTTTGGTAGCATTAGAGATTTTTTGCGAATGTTTGAACTTAAAGTCCCACGGGAGTGAAGGTTGTGGGCCCTTGATCTAGTCATGCACGCAACCCCTATGAGGTGGTGGGACACGCATAAGGGGACGTTCCAGGATTGGGAGGAGTGTTGTGAAATGATGGTCTTACGGTTTGAACCTTTGGTTCACCTGCACGTAACGACTTTCCTGGGTCCAGGGGACTCGTGCGAGCACTTGTCTGCATGGATGGAAGAATGGTGCAGAAGAACTACGAAGGAATGGGTCCACTTGTTCATTCATGCCTTGGTGCCAATCCCCACTGCATGATATTTAGATGCAGAATTCGACCAGCGCACCCGCTAATGGGAAACCCTGAAGGAGTAGGGACTTTCGGTTTGATAGGAGGAACGGAGGCACTCGATGAAGCTCTGCAGGATATAGATGCCTTAATATTTGATGAATCACGCCCTTGTGCAGCACATGGGGCACCAACATGGGAAACGCAGATGCAGGATATTGTCAATTTTCGCAATCTATCAATGGAGGAATGTGATGAAGACCCGCGAAATATCTATATCCCAGAGTCGGAAGGAGAGTGCACAGTTGCTAGACCCCCCCTGCAGACAATCGATGTCACTAAGCCTCTGAAGTTGCGAGAAGTCAACGTTGGGATGGAGGATCAACCTAAGCTAGCTAAAATTGGGGACTACTGGGATGATGATACTGTGGGAAAAGTTGTAGAACTCCTCACAGAATACCAGGACCTATTCTCAACAAAATTCTCGGAACTCAAAGGGATTACAGGGAACCTAGGGGTCATGCGCATCACTTTAAAACTAGATGCGTGCCCTGTGAAGCAACGCCCTTATCGATTGAACCCCGAGTATAAGCATAAGGGGTAATTCATATGGTGGTTCAGGAGAAAAATACTAAGGGAGAAATACGGATTTGTGTTGACCTACACAAATTAAATGATGCATGTGTGCATGATCCCTTTCCTACGCCATTCTCAGATGAAATCCTTGATAGCGTGGGAGGGTAGGAAGCGTATTCATTCACGGTGTTATCACCCAAAAAAATGAAGCATCATTTGACAAGGTTAAATAGGTTCATGTGTAAAAAAAAGGGTTGTACGATTCATTTTTTATGCTTGGTCAAGGGAAATATTAAATTTTTCTTGTTTAAAGTTCACCCTAAGGTCTAAACCCACTCATTTTAAAACTCCCTCATGTCACATCACTCATAATTTTCTAACTGATTTCAATTTCCAAGGTTTTTGTACCAAAAAATCCATTTTAGCCAAGAAACCACAGTTTCGTAGCGAAATACACTGTGAAAAGTCACTTTTCGCTACGAAATTGTTGATAGTTTCGTAGCGAAAACAGCCAAATTTACACTATATACGCTACGAAAGTGCAGTTTCCTATTTGTCTTGTCACATCAGATGTTAGGTATCATAAAATCGTTGGAAATGGGTAAGTTAGATGCCATTAGAGTCATGGAGAGATAAAACCAAGGTACATGGTCAGGTTTGAAGTCATCGTGATCATTTTAGGTATGTATGAGTCATCATTGGGTCATGAGAAGACATCAAAACTTCAAAAACTTTCCTAATGTAGTCATTTATCATTTATCATTCCTTCTTTGCATGATATCGAGCTCTGGAGAGCATTTACATTAAGCCAAAGCTTTGGCTAGTGTTCTCAAAGGTTTACATTGAACATTATCAAGCAAGGCTGCAAATTATCAAGAGAGACTATGAAGACCTTAAAGAAACCATGGTAGGAAAAATAAGAACAAACAAAGGTGGTCAATGCCTGAGATATGAACTAGCAGACATGAATTTGATCAATGAAGACCCAGCAGCAGTGGAAGTCTTTAGAAGGACAGGTTGGCTACAGTTTTGTGAGAAATTACAAGTTTTTCATACACAGGTTTCTAAAGAGTTTCTTTGAATTTCAGTGGAATAGCCACCAAAGTGGGAATGCTCAATCTGTCCATCACACCAGAGGTTATTGCAGCTGCTACAGGGATCCCAAGAGGACAGGAGAAGTGGTTCAAAGGTTTCAATTTTAACATGGAGTAGTGCAAAGAATTCATGAAGCCTGAAAATAGTGAAATGGATCTCACTAATGTTGTTCCAAGGAGCTGCATAAAGGACAACTACTCAAAATTGTTGCTCATCATCCAAAAGTAATTTACTTGTGAAGGGAGATACCACAAAGTCTACTCATATCATTTCAAGTTACTTCTGCACTTTACTGGTAAGATTTTCGTTGATCTGTCTTTCTGTTTGCATAGAAGTTTGTAAAAAATGGCAGATAAGGTCCAAGCAAAGTCTGAAGGGAGTGAGACTTCATTATTTCATCATGGTTTAATGAATTTGTTGGTTTTAGATGAACTCCAAAGGTTAGGCAGAGACTGGTCATCATTTTTGTTTGTTAGTGGTTTTGCGTTGGATGCTCTTACTCCTTCAAAAACTCCTAAACCTAGGAAAATTCCATCACCATTAGCAGCAGAGCAGAGTGAACCATTGATAGCAGAACCAAGTGAACCTGCAAGAGTAGAACCAAGTGAGCCAATTATGATGGAGACAGAGAAATTGTAGAGTTTTGACACACCAAATATCCCATCTGCAAAACAGAAGTCAAAACTGGTCAAACTTGTAAAACAAAAACAAGATGTGAGTAAATAAGAAACAAAAAGGAGGACAAGGAGCCAAACAGTGGCCTTAGAAGAGAAAACAATGGTTGTAGAAGACAGGGCAGTGGCTAAAGGAAATTTAGAAGATATCTTACATGCCATTGACATAGAAGAAACTCCTATAGTCTAGGGTGAGGACATTGAGGAAGGTGGATAGAAGTTAAAAAAGGCTAAATATGCAAAGAAATTACAATTTGAGGGAGAGGATGTAGGTTTTATGTTCCAAGCAAGAAAACCTTTGACAAGGCATGCTAGGAAACTATTAGAGAGCAGTAAAGAGGTTCCACCACCTACTGATACAGTTCAGCCACCACAGGAGGTTATTGACCTTTCATCACCTGCAGAGAAAGATACACTCTCCTTTCATCACCTTTAAAAGAGAAGGTGATGGGAAAAACAGAGTTACTGCTCCTTGAAGAACAATTGAAATTAGTCAATCATGAAATTGTTGTTATGAAAAGAGAAGCAAGGAAACATAGTGTAGAAAAGATTCAGTTTGAAAAGATGAAGGCAGTTTGGGAAGAATAGGTTGACACTGTTTCCAAGACTTTGGATAATACTCAAGAGTTTATCAAATGGAACATTCGAGTGAGGAAAGAAGCCAAACATGTTAGGAGGATGAACACAAATTTAAAATCCACCATTAGAAGGTTGAAAGAGCAGGTAAAAGACCTCCAGGAGCAGCTTGAACTAATTCATGAAGAGTTAGAGAAAAAAGGCCTTAAAATGATAGTGCTTGAAGAGCCAATAGCTCAACTAATCATAAATGAGGAATAAATGCCTCAAGGATCATAAGGTGAGTTGGTTTATGGTTTTTAAGGCTAATGATATGTTAAAAGCAAGGTTTTGGCACTTAGAGGGTTCATTTTTCAAATTGCACAAAAATCTGGAATTTTAGCACTTTTCAGCAATTTCGTATCGTGCCTGGGCTTGAAGGACAGCAAAACGCTACTAAACTACTGTAGCTGTTCTTTTTCCTTTTTGAACCAGTTTTGGGAGCTATCAGAAGGTGTAAATTTTGTGGGAGATGTTTATAAGGATGATGAAGACCATGCTAAAGGAAAGAATCAAAAATATTGAGGGCAAATGGCATTTTTGCAGTGCTACAAAAGTACGCTACAAAACTGCCTTACTTTCATAGCGTACTGTGTTGGAGCTTTTTTAGCAGGTTTTGGAGCATTTTCAGACAACTGGATCTTAAATAACAGTTAAAGAACCATGACAAGTAGTTCTTCAACACTTAAATCAGCCAAATCATTTGTGGAAGAAGAAGACCAATTTGGCTAAAAAATAGGATTTTGTTTCCAGTTTTATAGGAGGTTAAATCAAGTGGTCATGTACTGATGAATCCCATCACCCCAATTCGAACATGTGAAAGCATACTTGTCAAAGATGTAATTGCTTTAGAGGATAAGGTTTTTAAATGTAATAATGAGTAGTTTGAGTCCTATTAGGAAAATGACTGTCAAGTAGGATAGCTGTCATTTTTTCATTAAGTAGATGTTTTATGGTTATGCAAGGTGTCATTAGGAAAAAATTCAATGAATCTAGCCAGGAGGCAAATCATCTCATGATGTAACAAGTCTATTAAAGACCATAGAGTCGAATTTGTCAAGGGTTGGATATTTTTTGGCAAAGACAACTTTATGTAATTTGATTGTTTCAGTAATATGGAGATTTGTTACTTGACCAACCAGAGATTCTGATTGCGTTTTTAGTGCCTATCTTATCTATATCTTTTATGTGTCCAATTTGCAGTGTTTTTTTATCTATAATACTCAGAATTCATTCATGTAATGCTCGGGCATCCTTTATAGATGAATTGAATGTGTATTTTCATGTCTCATGTGTGTGTACTACTTCTAAAAATTCTTACCTGCCTTAGCTTCCATGTCAAGTAAGCTCACTACTGAAACACTGAAAGTGTTAACTCCATAAGCCCAATGTTTGCATACTGATACTATTTTCAACCTACACTCATCATAAGCAAGTTGTTTCCCAAATAGAGTTAGCCATATAAATACATATTTATTCAATATCATTAACCCTTTGAGATAGCCCTCTCAGACTGAATAGGCTAAGGTTCAGTCAAAATATTGGTTTGAAACAGTTACATGAGATTGTCTGATTAGCAGCCTATCAGGTGCAATTTTGTGATAACACATGGATTGGTTCTTGGGCTACCATCAGATCAAGATCGTACCTAAATATCGCAGCAAAACCATGTTCACCACTGAATGGGGATCTTTTCAGTACATTGTCATGTTGTTTGGGCTCAAGAATGCCCCTGCCATATTTTTGGGGGTGGTGGTCACAGTATTCAAGGAATTCATCCACAAGTTTTTGGAGGTATATTTTTATGATTGGACCATCTTCGAGCTGGTAAATAAGCATGTCTCAAACTTGCGCATGATGTTGGATGCTTGTTGAAAGCACCATATTTCCCTAAATATCAAGAAGTGCATATTTTGTGTACTTTTCGAGATCTTGCTAGGTCACATAGTCTGTCGACAAGGATTGATGGTTGACCCTGCCAAAATAACAATTATCATAAACCTGGCAGTACCGACAGCTGAGCAAATGATTGTGGAGAAAACCGCTGAGGTATCCCAGGCACGGGCTGCATGTAACCTTGCCACCGCGCAACAGGCAGAGTTGAAACACCTAATCAGTAGGCTCTGCGCAGATTTCACTGAAGATATCCCACCTTCTGCCACCCCCCAGGCCAATATAGGAGGGCTTGTTGCAGCACTCAAGGCTTCAAGGACCGAGATCCAGACAGTCAAGTCAGAGATGCAACAGCAGATTGCAGCCTTGCAGGCCAAATTACAGCCGGAAACGCCACCTGAGGTAAGGGACCAACAATCCGCGCTGGTCACAGAGGCCACCATTGTCATCACAGATCATATTTCTCAAGGCGCAGGACTATTGGAGACAGCTATGCAGTTGTGGACTAAGGTGCAACGTGATCCTCTCCTGTGCGAACTTACTCAAGAGTTGCACTAGAAGGAAGAAGAGTTTGAGTAGTTGGAAGCCACTATGCCTACTTTGATCCCTGCTCAACGCCTGGCACGACTGCGTACCAGCCACACACTAAGATATGACATTGAAGAGCTCCGCCAGAAAAAGAAAGTCCTCAACGACCACCTTAAGCCTTGGGCCGAGGAAGCCCTCAAGCTCTCTCAGGATGTCGATATCGCAGTAAAGCATTTGAACCAGACTTTGGAGAGCGTCACTGTTGCTACAGAAGGTCCAAATTCAAAAAATTTGGTGGATATTTCTTAGAATGCTACTGTGCAGAGAGAAGGAGTGATGCCCCCGCTGGTTGATGCGATCAAGCAGCTGCAGGCGAAGATGGAAAACCCATGGCAGCAGTGACTCGAGACGATTCACAAGATTGTGTTGGGGGCCTGTTGGAACAGAGTTCCCTAACCTGCATATTTGGCACAATTTTGTTAAAGTCGGTCCTTCGTAGGGGTTTTGGGGTGGGTCAAAGCCCCTAATGTGTTGTAATGGGTTAAAGGGTATCACGATTTGCGGACCATAGGATAGCGAAGGCTATGATATTATAAATAGATAGATAGTTGGGTCTAGTAAAAAAGTAAGTCGACAAATTGATGCTACGTGCAAACTGTTAGATCTATTTTGGGTTGTTTTGGGTAAGGACTCCTGCTGGCTATGTGTGCGGAGATCCTCAGTCCTACTGTGTGCGTACCCCACTAGGTTGTGTGCGCGGGCTGTGTTTTGTTTGTAAGTGGATCTGAATGTTAATAAATGTGAAGTATCGTTAAAGTATCTGTGTGTTATCTAAATTGGTTACATTTACTATTGAAGCACATCTGTGATGCCTATTTAAGCTGCAAATGTATCTGTGTTCTGAAATTAGCATAAGTATATTTGTGATCCGATAATTGACTGCGATTATAGTAATCTGTGATGGTATTTGGTAATGCGCACACGGATGCGAATGTACTAATTAGATATGATAGATTTTTTATGGTTATATGCTAATTGCACTGTTAAAAGAGCTGCGAATAGACTCCTTCTATGTGAACCTAATAAGTTGCGAACTAGATCTACATCAAATTACCCACTCTCTCTCAGGGTGCGGAAACCTGGTTCCAACACCCTCCCATACTGCTTCAGGTGATACCTTGGCCTGCACAAGTAGGTCATTGCGGAAAGGGCCAGTAGTGTTGGGGTTCATTGGCAAACCTTAACCTCCGAACCTGGGTCAGGACCCCTCAAGCCAACACTTATTATTCCTTCTTCGTTGATTGTGACTATTCGTTGGACCCATCATATGAACATCAATAGCCATTTTTCCATTTTGCTTCTTCTTCTTAGGAACTCTCCTTGTTCACCTGTGAGTTTCAACTAGCCTTCATCCTCCTATAACAAGTCTGCTACTTGTAACAATATCAGGTTATCCTTATTGGTATTCTTCTCTTTCTCTCTCCCTCAAGGAAATTCTACCCACACTCACTATGGAATTACCCTTTCACCAACTTCTAGCCAACTTTTCTTGTTGGAAGTTGTATTTCTCCTGGTTCTCTATAGTAGAACCTCTTCTCCTTCTCCAGAGCACATCTACTCCTTAGATTTCAAGTTGTTAAGCTGTTGGAATTCCACCTGCTCTCCTCTCCTTGAAAACTTAATATCCTCACCTCATTCTCCCATAGCAATTGAATCTTGTTGTTGGGTTTTGTCACAATCCTTCTTTCCTCTTAGGGTATATTTTCTCCCTTTTCTCATCACAACATTGTTGGATTTCTCGCTAATGTTTACTCCAACCTGATATGCTTTTTATCTATTGCATCATAATGCAAGCCTACTTTGTCTAAATAGTCAACCATTTCTCTTTTAAAATGAAACTTCAAAAACTTCTCTCAAATTGTAAATGCACACAATAAAATTACTTATTATTGCAATCTAATCTCATTATGTTTTTCTTTTCAAGAGGTTTGTATGTGTTGGATTTTCCTCCATTATTACAGCCCTTCAATATCCTTGACTTAGGATGTTTTTCTCCATAATATTCCAAAATTTCCAATGTTTCACCCTATGGTCATTCATCCTTAACACCAAATATAACATAACAAACAAATTTACCTTCTCATAGACTCCTTCAAATATGATTCTGCTATAACACCTTACTCCATAGTTCCTTTGTTCCAGTATTAAAACAATGTCCAAACATGTTCCTTGCAAACTTTATTTCTTCAAAAAGATTTATATTTCCTTCACTAAGATTTGTCAACCTAAAAATATTTCCATCTCTGATACCATATGATGCAAGCCCAATTTTGATCTTGCTTAAAACCATGTTCCAAACCCACAATGCCCAAAAATTTCTATAAAAGGTGCTTCCTTCAGCCATATTTACCATCACCCTACGAGATAATAATGCCTTTCATAAAAAAAACATTAGTGGGAGGAGCCAAAAGGGTGATACAAAAACCACTGAGTTCAAGAGTTGTTCATATATAGCCCCAGAGCCAAAATATGCATACAAAGCATAGCCAACTAATGAAAAAACCATCGTGGATGATTCTTGTTTAAATAACTATAGAGCCTAGTGTTATTATATAATCAACATGATGAGGGCTTACCAATAAGCTTTAGATCATGCTCTCATCGATTTTTTTGTTCCCCCATAATATGACTATCTCTTATGACCATGCACAAAAAAGGCTCGGGCCTTCAATGCTCGACCTTTTCTTTAATTTCCATTTTATAAACCTCTAGGTTAATGCTCTGGGCTAGAACACTAGCTCCACGTCACCATTTTTGGCCTGCTGTCAAAATCTGAATCGTTGGAATAAAAGGTTAATAAGAGTCATTGAGATAGAAAACCCTCAGGAGGGACCCACACTCTATGCAATACTCCACGCACCTCTTAAACTACCATTGATGTTCCATGTTATCCCACTCATGTTAGCCTAACGCACCACAGAGATAAGTTAATAAAATTTTTAGGGAATTAAACCTTCGGGCGGGGTCCACTTCGTCACATGAGCCTGGTCTCTAAATTCCAACACTTCTCATTAAGCGCTACTCTTATCCTTCCGAGATAAATCCTCTAGCTTGACACGTGTTGATTATTATCTTGGTCCTTTATTAAATGTGCACAAGCTTTGAATTTAACATTCCTTCATGATCCCACTATGCTCCATGCAATCTCAGCCTTCTTTTAATTGGTTTCCTCACACATTAGGATGGCGCCTAGTAGGCCTAGTTCTTTTTTAGGCCTTATTCTCTCATCCTTTCGGGATGAAACCTTTGGCCCAATGCTCTTACTTGATAAATTTTCTTGGAGGTTATATCTCCCAACCTTTGTATGTTAACACTCTTTGTTGAAGCTTTAAGAATACTAAGCCTTTTTGCTCCTTCTCGCTTATACTCCGCTTGACTTCTATTACAGGCTTCCCTTTATACTTGGTCCTTTATACTTCAGTCTCAACTTCTTCATCTACCAGCCTTTATGCAGAATTCAACCTAAACATTCACGCTCCTTTATCTATCCTGCACAATCATTGGGTTCATTCTCTTCCACTATGCCATTCCAATTTACCCTAACTCAAAATAAACTCATTAATTCTAGGTTTTAAATTC
The DNA here is from genome assembly GCA_034641835.2 of Pinus albicaulis. Classification (NCBI taxonomy): domain Eukaryota; kingdom Viridiplantae; phylum Streptophyta; class Pinopsida; order Pinales; family Pinaceae; genus Pinus; species Pinus albicaulis. The sequence goes on from CM076584.1 coordinate 1,542,838,360, forward strand.
TCTACAAATCCTCTACATTAAGCATGTGCTCCTCTTCCAATATGCCTCTGGATCATCACTCACTATGTTAATAAATGATCAACAACCTCATTCATTCTACTGTAAGAAAGGAATTGACCCTATTCTCAAGGTTCTTACCTCCTCTGAATTAACTTTTATGGTGTTCCCGCAACGCTCTTCCTCCTGACCTTAAATCTTGCCCAATCTTGCAATCAAACCTGAATATTTATAACTACAAAGAATACATACACATATAACAAAGAATCCCCATAATAACAAGGGTGGAAACATAGATTCCAACACTCAGAAAGAGTGTTCCTCTATTATAACATGCAAATAATATATGAAGGTCTTCTCCTAGCATGATTTACATTAAACCTCCCTCTTATCCATGAGGCCCTAATTGGACCTCAAATCCTCTTGAACTCTCTCATTTTCACACTTATACATCTACTATTGTTTACATTAAATTACTTGCATCTATAAAAAAAATAGGATTCTGAACTAATTTAGGTTCAGATCCACAATTTCCTTAACAAAATTCTATCTTTGGCTTTCCTATATCCCCTAAATCCTCAAGGGATCTAAATAATCCTTAAGTCTCTCTAACACTTCCAAATACTCTCGAGATATTTCATTTAGAGAATATATAATTATATCAATCTTCATTTTGTGTACAATTGTTCTAGAAACTTAGGAAAATACATTAAATTAAACAACTTGACTCATTTAGGGAACCAAGTCCCTTGGTAAATGAAAAGACCCCTATTCAAGTCAAAATGAATATTTAACTTGGAAGTGGGATGCTCCTGCATCAGACTCCCAAGGTCAAAATATTCATGGTCTCTTGGCCATGTGCTGATGAAGTAAATCTTCCTGGATCCCAAACTTTGTTTCGCATTTGGTCCTTCTCATTGCCATGTTTTTGCTATGATGTTGTCTTCTTCATCCTTCTAGGATTGTATACCTTGTTTTGTAGTCTTCCTCCTTCCTTGCTGATGTAAACTCATTCAGTCGGAAATAATATACAATTAATCTTCCTCCTTTTTTCAATATACCTCTTCTAAGACACCTTACTCATCAACTTCCTCATTTTCTTGATCTCAATGTCGAGTTGATCCTCTGGCTAGTAAATATTATGCAAATATTTGCTACTCTTTTGTTGATCATTATTGTTATATTCCTCACTAATCGTTATTGCACCGTCATTTCATCCTTCTTCAAACTGCCAGAACTTTTCATGTTTGCAATTTATTCATTAGTAGGCTTGGGATTGTCCAACCAGTCTTCTAGAAATTTAAAATTTGCTGCAAAATCACCAACATTTTCCGTGCTAGTTATCAATTCTGCCCTTTTTATCATTTGATTTTTCTTCCTTACTCCATCTCTCATATATTTATCTTCTTGAAGAAATTTTGTACCACCATCATTATCCATGGTAGCTTCCATTACTTGTCCATCTTTGACATCTACAAACACATATTTAAGCAGAAATTCCTCAATCTCATTCTTCTCCTCCAACAACTTTATTTCTTTATCAACTTGTAAAAACATGTCATTTGAATGTTGTTCATTACCTGCATTCACACACAAATGATTAGTATAAAAAACATAAGGTTGGTTAGCCTCATTTGATGCATTTGTTGACACAGCCAAATGTTGGTCTAAACTAATCAAATAGTCCATCAAATTTTCAATAAATATATTCTCCACATCTCTGGCTTTTTCTTCAGTAATGTACAAGCCTTGTTCATAAACAACCAAATTATAATCAACTACTCTAAGTTATTCTCTCACTTTAACATACATTCTCTCCCTCAACTCTTTATGTAATAAAATCCATCTCACTTTCTTATGCCTCGTCATCCATCCATATCTATGGTTTTCTTGTAACATTTGTTTCAAAAAATTAAGCTCTAATTTCAACTCAGCCATCCCTCTTTCGAATTCTTCACCATAATCCTTTTGATGTTCGATATTTTGGTATTCCTTCTTCTTTGGTTATGAATCTTCCTTGAACCCATCATCTGACCATCAATATTCATTTTTCCTTTTTTGTTCTTCTTCTTAGGAACTCTCCTTGTTCACCCATGAGCTATAACAAGCCTTCTTCATCTTTTAAAAACTCTGCTGCTTGTCACAGTACCAAGTTCTCCTTCTTCGTATTCTTCTCTTTCTCTCTCCCTCTACGAAATTCTACCCACACTTAGTATGGAATTACCCTCTGACCAACTTCTACCCAACTCTACTTGTTGGAACTTGTCTTTCTCTTGGTTCTTTGTGGTAGAACCTGTTCTCCTTCTCTAGAGCATGTCTTTTCCTCCAATTTCAAGTTGTTAGGATGTTGCAATTCCACCTCCTCACTTCTCCTTAAACTTTTCTATCCTCACCTCTTTTTCCTGTAGCAATTGAATCATGCTGCTATGTTCTGTCACAATCCCTCTTTCTTCTGAGGGTCTATTTTCTCCCTCTTCTCTTCACAACATTGATGGATTTCTCGCTAATGTTTACTATAACCTGCTATGCTTCTGCTTTGTTGCATCATAATGCAAGCTTGCTCTGTCTAAATAGTCAACCATTTCTCTTTTAAAAGGAAACATCAAAAACTTATCTCAAACGATAAAATGCACACAATCAAATTCCTTATTGCTACAATATAATCTCATTATGTTTTTCTTTTCAAGAGCTTTGTATGTGATGGCTCTGCCTCCACTGTTGCAACCCTTCAATATCCTTGACTTAGGATGTTTTTCTCCATCATTTTCTAAACTTTCCAATGTTTTACCCTGCGGTAATTAGTCCTTAAGCCAAAATATAAATTTCATAACAAACAAATTTACCTTCTCTTAGACTCCTCCAAATTCGATTCTGCTACAACACCTTGCTCGATAGTTCCTTTGTTCCAATTTTAAGACAATGTCCAAATATGTTCCCTGCAAACTTATTTATTCAAAAAGATTTATATTTCCTCCACTAAGAGTTGTCAAGCTAAAAATGTTTCCACCTCTTATACCACATGATGCAATCCCAATTTTGAGTCTGCTTAAAACCTCGTTCCAAACCCACAGTGCCCAAATATGTTTGTAAAAGGAACTTCTTTCACCCTTATTTACTACCACCCTACGGAATAATAATCCCTTTCATAAACAAAAAATTAGTGGGAGGAGATGAAAGGGTGATACAAAAATCACCAAGTTTAAGAGTTGTTCATAGATAGACCTAGAGACAAAATATGTATACAAGTCATAACCAACTGATAACAGAACTACCATGGCTAATTCTCATTTAAATATATATCAGAGCCTAGGGGTATTATACAATTAATAGGACTAGGGAATACCAATAAGCGTTATATTATGCTCTCGGTGTTATTTTTGTTCCCCCGTAACATGACCATATCTCATGACCATGCACGCAAAAGGCCTGAACCTACAATGCCCGACCTTTTCTTTGATTTCCATTTTAAAAACCTTCAGGTTAACGCTCTCGGTTGGCCCACTAGCTCCATGTCACCCCTTTTGGCTCGCTCTTGAAGTCTGGATTACTGGAATGAAAGGTTACCAGGATCCGTCGAGGTAGAAAACCCCAGGGCAAGACCCACACTCTACGAAATACTCCACGTGCCTCTTAAACTGCCATTGATGTTCCATGTGATCACGCTCACGATAGCTCGATGCAACATAGACATAAGTTAATAACATTTTCAGGGTGTGAAACCTCCAAGCAGGTCTAATTCACCACATGAGCCTGCTCGGTAAATTCTGGCTCTTCTCGTTGAGCGCTCCTCATATCCTTCTGGGCTAAATCTTCCAGCCTGACACCTGTCGGTTTTTATCCTAGTCCTTTATCAAAAGTGTGAAATATTTGAAGTTAACATTCCCTCATGGTCCTAATGCGCTCCATCAAATCCTTACATTTTTTTCATTGTTTGCCTCACACGTTAGGTTGCCGCCTAGTCAACCTAGTTCTTCCTTACGCCTTCCTCTCTCGTCCTTCCAAGATGAAACATTCGACTAGACATTTTCACTTAATGAATTTTATTGTAGGTTCTGTCTCCCAACCTCTGTCTATTAATGCACTTTTTTTAAGCTTTAATAAGACTAAGTATTTTTTTCTCCTTCTTGATTATACTTCGCTCAACTTCTGTTACAGGCTTCCTCTGTACTTGGTCCTTTATACTCCAGTCTCAGCTTCTCTATCTACAAGCCTCTACACAGAATTCAACCTAAACCTTTGCACTCATTTCTCTATCCTTCACATTCGTTGGGTTCATTCTCTTCCACTGTGCCATCCCAATATAATTTAACTCAAAAAAAAATGATTCCTTTTGGGTTTTAACATCTCTACAAAGCCATTGCATTAAGCATGCGCTCCTCTTCCAATCTGCCTCTAGATCATTGATCACTCTATTGATAAATGATCAACAAACTTGTTCAATCACCCAAAGTGGAAATTTAATTGAAATCATGGAATTGGTAAATCGATCACCATTGATCGATTTCAAGAAGAAAAACTTCCTGTATCAGTAGATTGTTAGTTACTGTTTTGAAAAAGGGCGTTATTGTATATGATTGCAAGAGTTCTGTTTTACCGTCTCTGAAAATACAGTACGCTGTCATTGAAAGGAATGGTCTTCACTGGTTTGAATTGAACGCATGGAACATCAATGAAACACTGGTTACTTTAATTAAAACATAATTTAATTGCAAACTGGAGTGGCTTGGAGCGTGTTAATACCATACAGATTGCGTAATGGTAAATCGATGGGGTTTTGAAATAGGTGCAGGCTTAATTTCATTCCAAAATCCAGTTTGAATTCATTTGCTGTAGAAGTTTTATGTTGAATCAAATAGTTTTATGTGGAATCGATTGGTGAATCGAATGCAGGGAGTTTGCAGCTTGTTGGAAGTTTTAAAACAAGGCGCAGAAAGGCGTGGAATTCAATGTTGTTGAAGCAGGTAAAACAATGGAACGTTTTATACAGCAATGGGCGATTACAACGTGGAGAATTATTAATAATCGATTCAGTAGAATGGATTCACATGGTGATATGGAATATGTGGATTTCCTTATGGTAAATGCGTTTCTGGTGTGTCAAATTATGGAGGATTGCAGAAATAGCCAGCGTTTGGTATCCAAGACTGCGTTTGCAGGGGAAAATCGATTTGAATGTTTATTAAGTTGCAGTTGAAAATCGATTGGTGGGAGAATCCTGAATGGTAAGGTGAGTTCACAATAATTTTGATCAGATGTTGAAATAGAGAATTGAGTTAAGTTGTGGTTTTAATGAGCAGTGTTTTGAAAACAAATAGAACGCACAGTAATAGGAAGCGTAAAGCTTCATAAGGGCGTAGAGTATTTTTATTGGAAGCTGTTCAGAATTTAATTGAATTTGCGTTCTATGGATGCTGGAATATGGAACGATAGAATTCCATACATTGGGATTCAATACACTATTAATATGAATTGCTGGAATATGGAGCAATAGAGTTCCATACAATTTGGAGCGAATGATATTGTGCAGACACAGGTATTTGATCAACGATGAGGAGAGTGGTAAGAAAATAGACCAGACATTTTGTTCATTGATTGAATGGAGTTTTATCATTGAATTGTTGAAGATTTAAATTATAATGCAGGGTTAAAGGTAAGGGCGCATTTCTGTAATTAAATTCAGTCATATCTGAATGATGATGGAAATGTTGAATGAAGTTTCTAAATTGGATTGAGAATGCAGAATGTAGCTGAATGATGTGTATAAACACACTTGAATGTTGGTAATTAAATGAATGAGTGAATGTTGGCATTGATATGGTTTAAGGAGGCATTTGAACATTGTTTGAAGGTTCAAAAGTTATGAAATTGCTTGAAGGTGAGTGGGTGTGAGATTGATAATATATGAGATGATATTGAATGAAAGCTTCCACATGTTGAAATGAGATGGTGTGAATTTGCCAGTAGATTGAGGTTTTTGATTTTGGGTAAAAGCTGAGGTGCATTCTTATATACATGGTTATTTTGATCCTGGGTATTGCAGGCTCTAGCCCTGCATCAATTTTGGTATCAGAGCTTGGCTCTGTTGAAGTGAAGATGTTTTTTTCTGAATGAATGCAAGAAGGTTTTGTTGAAGAACTGAAATGTATCTTTAAATGTGTGATGAATAAATGAAAGGAAGATCAGATTTTAAATCTGATATGCAGCATACACAATTGCAAGTGAACATGATTGCAGCAGCGAAAGGAGAAGGTGAGTTGAAAAGATAGCCCAGAGAAAGAGCAGAGGAGAGTGCTCAAAAGGTTCCAGAGGCAGTGAACCAAGTACTTACCAAAAGACTGAGTGAGGAGAGCTTGGTGAGGTAAGCAGAGGAGATTGCTGTCGTAGAGGCTGGTACAACTCATGGTGAGTGAGAAACTCATGGAGAAGATGATCATGGAGGATCAGAGAAGAGGTTCATAGGAATGCCACAGAGATGAGATGACTGCAGAAGTTCGAGAAAGAGAGATTGCAGTAATGAAGGTACAGTTACAGGTACTAGAAGAACGGTTGCAAGAGCAGGAAAATCAGAATAGAGGTTGGATCTTTCCACTGAAGGGAAAGAGAATGGTTTGGCGACAATTGCAGAGGAGGTTGAGGCAAATTGTGATTGCCTTGTTAAAAAAAGAACTTAGAGTTCTTGAGCCATAGATGGAATTAGAAGATTCCACATGCAGATTTGTTCAGAAGGATGTATTGGAGGAAGCAGTCAAGACTGAAAAGTCTTGTGGTTTTAAAACTGACGAGTTGTGTATGTTTGCAGGTACAGTACAGGGAGATGAACAACCTTTAGAGTTTGTTCAAGAAGAATTGAATCTGAAGACTGTTCAGATCGACGATGAGATGGCAAGATCTCAGGAGGAGATGAAGACGAAGGAGTCTACTCATAATGTTGGTGCAGAGAAAGGAAGACCAGCTGATGATTGGCTAAGAGCTGGTGAAGGTATGGAAAATTGTGTAAAGTTTCCGATTTCTACTCCTAATGAAATTGTTAAGTTGTATAGGAAGTTAGATCTCCAGAGAAGGGAATTGGAGAGACAGAGGACTTATGTGCAGGATAATTTGCTGAGGAAGCAAGGTAGGAAAGTTTTCATGAAGGAAAGTCATGAAGCAGATGACGGTAAGAAGGCGAGACTAGCTGACAGTCTCATGATGAAGGCAAATCAGCATACTGATGTGCTGAGAGAGGAGTCGGGAAGGAACTCAGAGCAGCATATTGAAGTGTTGCCAGAGAAAGCTGAGGAAAAAGCCAGTGAAGATTTTCTGAGTCCTGAAGAAGACTTAGAACTGCGGATGACTGAATCTACAAGTGAGACCGTTGGGTCTTGTGATTTTGAAGCTAACGATTTGTTTGTGTTTACACGTGATGTAGAAGACAGTCCATCATTTGGAATCGATTGTCTTGGAAGAAGAAGAACTGTTGCAGGTAGAGGATGAGACAGTCATGTCTCATAAGCAGAGGCTTGTTACCATGGGTGACAAGAAAGAGTTGGCTTGTTTGTATAGCCAAGAGAAGACTGGTGTACAAAATTTTGGAGCTGCTATAGTGACAGAGGGTGAAGCTACAGTGTTTGCAAAACTTGATGATGATGGAAAATTACTGAAGATTGTCGAAGGGGAAGTTGCAGATGAAATTGCAGGTGACGAGCAAAGGAATGTTGCAGAGGGACAGGAAGTTTGGGAGGCTGCAACATGTGGAGAAACATCCATAGTGACAGCTTAAGTAACATGTTTTATTGAAGACGCTGGAAACAATCAGCAGACAGAGGATATACTGGACAGAGAAATTGATTTGATAAGGAGGTTAATGATAAAAACATCCCAGAGAAAGACAGCAGCAAGAAAGAAAAAGAAAGACAGCAAGAGAAAGACAGCTAAAGATTGCAAGAGCAGAGCAAGCGGAGCATTACAGCACAAAATATGGAAACCTGGACGACAACAGTAGATAACAACATCAGTAAAGCAATTAACAAGCAAAGAAAGATTAGAAAATAAAATTTGGGATCCAGGAGGAAATATCCAGACTTATGACCAGGTGGTCATGAATTTTCTTACATGGGGAGTCTGATGCAGGAGCACTAGCTCCGGAAAAACACCTTGTATTTTACCTAAGCTAGGGGGTTTCATGTTTTGAAGAAATATTAAAATTTCATGTAAATATTAATATTATTTTGAGTGATTAATTAATTATTTGTGAGAAATTGTATATGTGAGAGAAATTAGTTTCTAGATTATTTAGAATTAATGATGGAGCCTAAGTTGGAATTAGTTTATAAGTCTTTGGGATAAGAATCTCTCTTTGAGGGATGTTGAGAGATTCAGGGGTTTGTTGAGGAATTGAAGGGATAAAGCATTAAATTAGATTACTTTTAAAATTGTATAAATAGAAGGGGGTTTTGAGAGAAAAATACATTGAGATTGTGAGAAAGTGTGAGATTGAGAGTAGGCTTGAACAGCAAGGTTGTAAGCCTTCAGCTAATTGTAAGGGCCACGACTGTTGAATATTTGGCCAAGAAGATCAGTTTGTAAGTATGTTAATTTTTATGAAAGTGTAATTTTGGGTTATGCGCCTTAATGGACTGGTTTTTGTATGGTTAAATTCTGCATAAGTGAGCTTTCGAATGATGGTTATAGTTTGAGAGTGTTAAATTTGTGATTAAGAGTTAAATCATGTGCCTTAGCTGAATCTTTATGAATGATTGAAATCCATAATAAAGAAGTGAAACGATGAATCTGTGGTAAGAGACTTGCTGGCATCGATTTGTGGAAATCGATAATTGTTTGTGTTGAAACCCAAAGTGGAAATTTAATTGAAATCATGGAATTGGTAAATCGATCACCATTGATCGATTTCAAGAAGAAAAACTTCCTGTATCAGTAGATTGTTAGTTACTGTTTTGAAAAAGGGCGTTATTGTATATGATTGCAAGAGTTCTGTTTTACCGTCTCTGAAAATACAGTACGCTGTCATTGAAAGGAATGGTCTTCACTGGTTTGAATTGAATGCATGGACCATCAATGAAACACTGGTTAATTTAATTAAAACATAATTTAATTGCAAACTGGAGTGGCTTGGAGCGTGTTAATACCATACAGATTGCGTAATGGTAAATCGATGGGGTTTTGAAATAGGTGCAGGCTTAATTTCATTCCAAAATCCAGTTTGAATTCATTTGCTGTAGAAGTTTTATGTTGAATCAAATAGTTTTATGTGGAATCGATTGGTGAATCGAATGCAGGGAGTTTGCAGCTTGTTGGAAGTTTTAAAACAAGGCGCAGAAAGGCGTGGAATTCAATGTTGTTGAAGCAGGTAAAACAATGGAACGTTTTATACAGCAATGGGCGATTACAACGTGGAGAATTATTAATAATCGATTCAGTAGAATGGATTCACATGGTGATATGGAATATGTGGATTTCCTTATGGTAAATGCGTTTCTGGTGTGTCAAATTATGGAGGATTGCAGAAATAGCCAGCGTTTGGTATCCAAGACTGCGTTTGCAGGGGAAAATCGATTTGAATGTTTATTAAGTTGCAGGTGAAAATCGATTGGTGGGAGAATCCTGAATGGTAAGGTGAGTTCACAATAATTTTGATCAGATGTTGAAATAGAGAATTGAGTTAAGCTGTGGTTTTAATGAGCAGTGTTTTGAAAACAAATAGAACGCACAGTAATAGGAAGCGTAAAGCTTCATAAGGGCGTAGAGTATTTTTATTGGAAGCTGTTCAGAATTTAATTGAATTTGCGTTCTATGGATGCTGGAATATGGAACGATAGAATTCCATACATTGGGATTCAATACACTATTAATATGAATTGATGGAATATGGAGCAATAGAGTTCCATACAATTTGGAGCGAATGATATTGTGCAGACACAGGTATTTGATCAACGATGAGGAGAGTGGTAAGAAAATAGACCAGACATTTTGTTCATTGATCGAATGGAGTTTTACTGTTGAATTGTTGAAGATTTAAATTATACGTGTGGTTAAAGGGGCGCATTTCTGTAATTAAATTCAGTCATATCTGAATGATGATGGAAATGTTGAATGAAGTTTCTAAATTGGATTGAGAATGCAGAATGTAGCTGAATGATGTGTATAAACACACTTGAAAGTTGGTAATTAAATGAATGAGTGAATGTTGGCATTGATATGGTTTAAGGAGGCATTTGAACATTGTTTGAAGGTTCAAAAGTTATGAAATTGCTTGAAGGTGAGTGGGTGTGAGATTGATAATATATGAGATGATATTGAATAAAAGCTTCCACATGTTGAAATGAAATGGTGTGAATTTTCCAGTAGATTGAGGTTTTTTATTTTGGGTAAAAGCTGAGATGCATTCTTATATACATGGTTATTTTGATCCTGGGTATTGCAGGCTCTAGCCCTGCATCAAATATCTAACCATTCTAATGGTTGATTAGGTGTAGAATCTTCATTTTCAATCAATATTATTATTTAATCCACTTCCCTTCATTCATTGGGTGTTCAAGAAACAAAAGATGAAGGATGTGAATGCAAACAATTAAAGGAAATTATTGAATTCCCACATCATTTCTCTTTATTTCATCAATACTACAATCAACTTATTGCAACCTGTTAGCCACCTATAAAAATTTGTCATATCAAATGGTGGCTAAATCCCTTTTATCCTTTAAGAAACAATTCATGACCAAATCGTTAGTTCTTAAAGTCTTATGATGATATTTATCCTCTGAGTTAATCTTCACTGTTGTTTCCCTCATATTCCTAAAGAACCCTTTTGTTTGCCAAGAGAAAGATTGCTTAAAAGCCCATTTACCCCTTCATTTTACTCCTCCTTTCACCCACAAACAATTCATTTTTTCCCTTGTCCCCTTCATAAAAATCCTCCAAAATACCTTCATTTGGATTCCAAATCAACCAAAACCCATTTTAAACCTTCTCTCTGCCTCTCATTTGGTTTTAAAATGCCTTCATTTGCCTACCGAAACCCCCAAATTGGCTTAAAAGTCACTATTTTAGGCCTAAAAACACCCTTCCCGCATATAAATATTTCCTAAGCCCCCGAGGGCTTAACTCCTGTAACCCCTTTCTACATATGACCTATAGCCCCGCAATCGGGCGCTAAAGGCCTGAAAATCTTCCACCGAACTTCACTTTTCTTTGTTATTCCTTTTTCCCGACATTTCAATTTTGAATGAATGTCGACCATTGATCTCTGCAGATCAACGGCCCTGAGGTTATCCGCCCTCCGCCCGTTCACTTACCTTTCACTTTCAAAACCCCCGTTCTCTTTTAATCATGTTCGTCTATCAGAAACATCTGATGATCAGTATTAAACCCGAAAACCCTTTCCGAAACCCCTTATTTCCTCTAATTTTCCCATCCCTGACTATTCTATTTTGTGATGAATATCGACCGTTGATCTGCACAGATCAACGGCCCTCGCGCTTTATTCCTCCGCCCATCTATCCGGCTTACTTTTCCTCCCTTTCAAAACTCCACCCTGAGATTAGATCTTCGTCGTTCATTAGAAATATTCAACGGCCAGGATCTATCCCGACCATTCAAAAAACCCCGATGAACCAACCTGCTCCGCGACAAAAAACCTTACATCATCACCGTGGGCCCCGCTTATCTCTGGACCCCGCAACTTCTCCATCACGTGCGATCCACACCATTGGATCCGCTACCCTTCATCCGACGGTCAGAACTTTGTTTTGCATTTTTTTTACACCCGTGAGTTAACACCAAAAAAAAACGCGAAATAGGTGGTTTTTTAAATCCATGTGTCGGCTAGTGAATGGAATCGCGATTTTTTTTTCAGAATACCGCCTACCCCCCTCAGCGCCATGCGAAAACCATTCTAGTTTTCCGCCTTACCACTTATCTCCGCAGCATTGACTTTCGGTTTTTAATCTCGGCCGTTGATTATTAAGATCCGACGGCTCCGATTATGTCTCGATCCCAAGTCTTTCACCCTCTGAATTTCTCCCAAACGCTCCCTCAAACGATCTCTGTTGTCGATCGTTTTAATCCAACGGCTCTTATTAAAAACGTAGCCCCATTCATTTACCCTTCATTATGTTCCCAAACACCTCATCAAACGATCTCAACCGTCGGATATTCTAATCCGATGGTCTCGATTTAATCCCCCCCCCCCCCATTTCATCTGCCATCCTTCTACTCTCCCCAAATGTTTCACCGATCATTTCCCACCGTCGATCTCTGAGATCGGACGATCACGATCTAAATTCACCTCCATTTAATTTATCCACCATCAAACCTCCCAATTGAACTCGTCGATTAATCTCGACCGTTAGTTGTTCTGATCCAACATCCACGATTTAATCTCGCGCCCAAACATTCAAAGCAGTGCTAAACCCATTTTTCATAGGATTTACTTAATTTTTCTTTGTTTTATGCAGGTTTTATGGGTTTTTTCTCAGAGTTTCAAAATAGTAAGAAGGCTAGGGATGACGATTCCTAGCCTTCGGTACATGAAGGGACCCAAGGGGTCTTCCATTAACACAAACCCTCCACCTGTGAGAGCCCTTTGCGCGCCTGTAAAACAGCAAAACATAATAAAACATCAATCGAATAAAGAGTATCGGTGTTAAAGGTTTAAATCAGAGTTTTTTAAAGGATTAAGGTAGAAACTCAGGGATCAAAGGCCTAATCCACAGATAAAGATAGTCAGCAAGGAATGAAGACCATAAGATAAAGATCAAGGCCTAATTAAGCCTAAACACAGAGTAAAGCACATTAAAAGTGTTTTTAAGAAAAAACAAAGAGATTTATCAGTTTGAAAGGCCTCCACTGCCACATCCGAGGCTAATTGAATCCTCTTCGGCTACCAAAGAGCCATTTGCAGTTATCATAAATCAAAAGAAGGCATAGTTATTGCCTTATCAATGATATTTTTCCAGAGTTATTGCCAGCCTGCTTAAAGAGCTTTAAAGTCAACAAAAACTGCCAAGAAGCCTAAATACTTAATGAAAACCAATTAATACAGGGAAAATATCAGAAAAATTCTCCATTGAGCCTCTCAAAGGCAGAGAAGCATTAACTTGTATTAATTGATCCTAAAGATCTTATTTTTTATCCCACCTCCTCTTTCTTCTATAAATATTTCTTCAAGAAGATGAAGTGTTGGTTGGTTGCTGGACTTTGATGTAATACTTGTTGCTCGAAACTTTCTACATGTAAATAGTTTTCAGAGGCTCTTGAAGCTCTGTTTTGTGATCAAAGAAGTTAGGCTGAGAAGAGAAGATGTTGCTGTACTGAAACATTGGACTTAAAGTATGTAACTGGATTGGCATCAATATACAAGCTGATTCATGGGATCCTGGTCTATATCATTGGTGAAGTACCTCTTATTGTAACTTGTTTTCCTTTCATGTATGCCATTTTGTTCACTTTTCTCTGATAAAGAACAACACATATAGAGCTAGGATTTACTGTTAAAAGTACCCTACTCTCATTGATAAGCTTTATCTTTATGTTTTCCTCCAATCGTGTTTTTAATAATGACTTAAGTTAATTGTAAACATTATCAAGGAATGTTGGTTTGTCCGTGTCTTCATGTGAAAAACTTGAAAGGAAGTTCTTGAATGATATTTTCATTACATGCTAAGTAGAGTTAAACTAGAAAAGTTTATGGTTTGCCCTTTCTTCTAGTTCTTTCTCCAAAGGTTGTTTGAAGGTTTCCCTAAGAGTATGCTGAAAGCAAGTCTTGATTTTAATGCATCTGCTTGATCTTAAGATGCACTTTGTTTTCTTATCTGTTTTCATCCCTTCTGAAAGTAGTCATGTGGATTATTGGATTGTTTGTCTGATAAGTTAGCTTTAATACAAGCTTGTCCAAAGAATTTTATGGTTAGCCCTGTCCTTTGGTTGGTTTAAAACAATTGCTTAAAAAGGCTTTTCTTGTATGGAAAGTTGATAAATCCTTGTTGAAATTATTGGTTTTTTCCACTTTCTCAACACTTTTAATGTTCCATTCCATCATTTAATCTAAAAGATCTTTTGATATAGATGAATTTCCCCTTGGACCACTCTTGAAATTGTTGCACAATTAAACCCTTTTGTGACTCCATAGCGCAATGGATTAAGTGTTGTTTCATATCTATCCTATCAGCTAAACCTTGTTCTGATTATTCACACCTTCACCCCTTTGAAACTCTTTCATTTTTAGGACTTTCCACTCAATTAAAAATCATGCCCAACCATCCAAACAAACAAAAAACCCTTGTTCTTAATAACTAGCCTAATATCACATTTCAAGCCTTAAAAATAATATCAATCTTTGCACTTATAGAGAGATCCCTCTCTGGATTCAGGAGGGCTAGATCCTAGAATCCCAAAGTGGTTTTTGATGTAGTCTCTGCAGCATTTAGTCTTGCCAATCTACTAAATCATAGGGACCTAACATCTCTGGCGACCATACTGGGGAGTTCTAAGTAAAATCCTTAAAACAAAACACTCAGTGTTCAGTGCAGTATAAGTATCTCTTTTCAAGCACTACCAACCATGTTGGTAATCATGATAGGACTTATTTGAATCAGTGGCAAACTAAGCAACCCTTAGGATTCTCACAGAGCCTTATCAAACCTTGAAGGAATCAAGTAGCTAAGCCATAAGAGTAAACTATGTTTGTCTCCTCACCGAAGCTAAGTTTTGAAACAAATTTAGGACGCTCTCAAAACCCATAGGACTGAAAAAACTCAGAAAACCCAAAAATATTTCAGATTGGTTAATGGTGGTAGACCATAAAACATTTTACCTCCAAAAGAGCTAAAAATTTCCACCTGGTGACTCCACAATCCTAAACAGCCCTAAAGACTCCATTGGGAAACCCATTATTATCATAACATCATTCAAACTCAGTTAAGAAGACTTTGAGGATTAATTTTTTCTTGCTAAACAGAACAGTTAGCCTCCTAAAGACTGTCATATTTGGTTAAACTTTTCTTGATAGTGAGTCTAAAACACTACATTGTGGCTTCTAGAAGAATTCATAATAGAGCCTATCCTGACCCAAATCCTCCTAAGATAGTTAATAATCTGGAAATCATACTTAGGAAGTCTCCTAAGGCTCAAGCTTCAACTATTGTTAGATCACTCCATAGAGCTAATTCTATTCCTGAAAACCTTACAACTCTACAAGATTCACAAGTTGACTTAAGAAACCCATTCAGAACTAGGTCACTTGATGATATAAGTCAGATAAATTTTGAGTCCCCACCTTCATCCCAAGATAAAGGTGAACAGCCTGGTAGCAGAGAAACTACTCCTCCTGATTTCCATTTCATCCATAATTTTGGTTTCTCTCATCCTAGATCCGCTCAACAATCTCTTGCTTATCCATCCACTTCTGTTATCCATACCCCCACTGTTCAAAACACACCATTCCATCAACCTCCTCCCATTTCACATCCTCCACTTGTAAACCCCCCAATTTTCCCACAACCTCCTATCATGGCAACATGATATGCTCCCCTAGTCCTTCCTTTACCTCTAGTTAATCTGCCACAGGACTATCAGTCCAAGATACCATTGTATGATGCCAGTGGTGCTACTGTTGCTTCACAACATGTGGACAAGATGAATGACTACTTTGATAGAAATGAAATTGATGATGAATCTATCAAACTTAGATTATTTGCTCAAATTTTAGGGGGAGAAGCAAGAAAATGGTTCAAAGGCTTAACCCCTTACAGTATTAATGATCTCCAAGATTTCCATCAGTTATTCTTAAACAAATGGGAAGTTAGGAAAAACCCTCTCCAAATACTTTTAGACTACAACAATCTCAAAAGAAACACTGGGGAAAGTGTTCAAGCTTATTGCACTAGGTTCAATAGTGTTTATAATGCACTGCCTCCAGACTTGAAACCTCCACAAGGATCAGACTTGAACAAATTTCCTGAAGTATTTGACCCTAAAATGGCCTATCAGCTTAGAGAAAGAGATCCTTTAACTTTAGAAGATATGCAGAAAGGAGCCTTAGCTGTGGAAGTAAATCTGATGGAAAAAAGAGCCAGAATGAGGAATGAGAATAAAGTATCATTTAGGGAGGAATCTACACCTTCCACATCTAGTTCAAAAATGGAGAGAATGATGGAGGAGATGATGAAAAAGATGAGCATACTTAAGAGAGCACAATCTAGAGAAAACCAATCTGCTTCCCAAAACATAAATCAAAATCAAAATCGGAATTTTAGGAGAAACCAACCTCAAAACAAACCAAGAGAGGATGATCAACAGATTACACCTCCTTTTCATCAAAATTATGTAAGTGAGTTTGATGAAACAATTGAACAAACAGAGGAAGATGACATAAACATGTTGGGAGTTGACAATGATACTTTTTATGTTCCTCACAATAGGAAAAAGGGTTTATATACACCCTATGATGATGGAAGGATGGAATATGAAAATTACTACCAAGAGCTGGAAAATGTCATCATAAAGACCCCAAAAGAGTATGACCTTAGGAGTAAAAAGAATCAGGAAACTCCCAAAACTAAAACCTCTGACAATTCTGCAAAAAAAATCCCTGTGAACAAAACCAAAGTTACAAAACAAAAAGACAAAACAATGGCTGCAAATTCTGATCAAAACAAAGAGAAAGGCACTCAAATTAATGAAAAACAGAGTGCAGATCTTAGCAGTGCTAGTACTTCAGCTAGCACTCCTATTAAAACAATTTTAACCAATGTAAATAGAGGAAATCAGCAAACTGATTTTGCTGATAAAGTGGTGATTAACAAGGCTGAAACAAACATTGTATACCCCTCACTGAATTAGTCACCCAAGATGTATATAGATCACAAATTTTGAAAGCTTTCAACATAGCAGAAAATAATGACATTGTCAATCTTAATGATGACCAACCAGAGCTCCTATTTGGTCCAAATATTGAAGGAAGATACCAAGAAGGGCCAGTTCCTCCTTTTTATGTTAGTTTGAAAATTCATGACAAAATTTTACACAATGCAATGCATGATTTTGGGGCCTCTCACAACTTAATGCCCAAAGAAATAATGGAAAGCCTAGGCCTTGAAATTACTAGACCATACAAAGATCTATACTCGTTTGACTCCAGCAGAGTGAAATTTTTAGGTTTGATCAAAGATATTTGTGTGAAATTAGCACAAATTCCAGCCAAGTGTTTAGTGATGGATATTGTAGTGGTTGATGTACCCCCAAAATATGATATGTTGTTATCAAGATCTTGGAGAGCTAAGTTACAAGGAACAATGCAAATGGATATTACATATGCAACCATCCCTATTTTTAATCAAACTAGAAGACTTTATAGGGAATCTCACATGCAATACATGGTTAGTATGGAAAGAGAGACCAGAAAACTCTCCTCTTTATTTTGTACATACATGCCTTGACTCATTTATTCTCTTCAATCATGAAACATCAGATGAGCAAGAAACCTTAGCTGATTTAATGCCACCCCTCACTGTAACATAGTAGCAGAAATAGAAAGAGAGGAAGATGAGACAGAACTATCAAAACAGTTTTCCAAATCAGAAAATTACAGCAAACTAAACACAGGTCTAGAGCTACAAAACAGTCATTCATTGGTTGTAGACTTTGAGAGTCAAGAGAAGAATCCTCAACTTAATGAAGAACATGAGGAACTAAACCAAATTCAACATTATGTTGACTACAAGAGCAATCTAAAGGCTCAATTGATAAAGAGGATAGTAATCAAACTAGCAAATCTGAAACTAGTCCTCTTTGGAGTATAAATTTTGATGGATCTTTTACTAAGAATAATGCAGGAGCAGGCATATGGATATAGAACACTGAAAACAATCATGCTGAAGGACATTCATATAGATTAAATTTTCAATGTTCAAATAACATAGCTGAGTATGAAGCGCTCCTTCTAGTCCTACAATTATTGAAGAAATTAGAGGCCAAAAGGATCAAAGTGCATGGGGATTCAGAGTTGATTATTAGGCAGGTAAATGGGGAATATAGTGCCAAACATCCCAGACTTAGAGCCTATAGGAATGATGTCATTGACTTATTGAAAACATTTGATGAATTCCAGCTTATTTTTGTCCCAAGAAACCAAAATGTCCTTGCCAATGGTTTAGCTTTTACTGCTAGAACATGTTTAACACCCTATGAAACCAAGCAATGCACCACCCAAATAAAATTTAGACCAGTTGTCTCAGACAATGAAAAATACTGGCAAGTATTTGAGGGAGATAAACAAATAGAAGACTTCCTATAGTCCATAAATGAATTTGAAACACCAAGTTCAGATTCAGATTATGAAAATGACTGTCCTATTGAACAAAACCCACTTGATGAAGAAGTAAAGTCTCCAAAGATTTCTAATATAAATATGTTATCTAATAAACTTGAGCATACCATAGAAATTAGTGCAGATTTAGGAAAATAAGACTTACAAACGTTGTAATCTAACACTCAAAGTTTGCCAAAAGGTCTGGTCCCATTAGAAGAATTGTTTGATTTCAATTATGTTGCCAAGAAACCAAAGCTGGAACCTATTGAAACTAAAGTAGAAGAGTGTAACATAGGTAGTGAACAAGAACCAAAAATGATTAAACTGTCTAAAACATTGCCAGCTCACATAAAATCGAAATATATTGAGCTCTTTAAGGAATTTTCTGATGTATTTGCATGGAGTTATGAGGATATAAAGTCCTATGATACAGAGATAATTCAGCACAAGATACCCCTCACAGAAAACCAAAAACCTTTTAAACAAAATTTGTGCAGAATAAACCCTATTCAATTACCTTTGGTTGAGAAAGAAATCAAGAAAATTTATGAAAATGGAATTATTGTCCCTATTAGATACTCAGAGTGGGTGTCTAATCTTGTGTCAGTTAGGAAGAAAACAGGAGAAATAAGGCTTTGTATTGATTTTAGGAACTTAAACAAAGCCTTATTAAAGGACAACTACCCTTTAACCAAGATGGATCACATTTTACAAAAGGTAGTTGGTTCTAAAAGAATTTCTTTGCTAGATGGCTTCTCAGGTTACAATCAAATATTAGTACATCATAATGATCAAATCAAAACAGCTTTTACTACACCTTGGGGGACTTTCATGTATGTGAAAATTCCCTTTGGTATAATGAATGTTGGTGCTACATTTCAGAGAGCCATGGATATTGCATTCTCAGAAGAATTAGGCTTCTTCATCATTATTTAACTTGATAATATCACTGTTTTTTCCAAAACAGATGAAAAACACCTAGAACACTTGATAAAAATCTTTGAGAAATGCAGAAAGTTTAGGTTATCTTTAAATCCAAAGAAAACAATGTTTAGTCTCCAAGAATGTAAACTACTTGGACACATCATATCAGAAGAGGGGATAAAGATAGACCCAAAGAGGATTGATGGTATATTGCAAATCAACCATCCTAGAAGCATCAAGGAACTTCAATATTTCATTGGGAAGATTAATTTCTTGAGAAGGTTCATACCCAACTTAGCTGAACTCCTTAGAAACATAACAAACATGCTAAAAAAGGAAGAAGGAGTTAAATGGACCTTAGAAGCAAAGAAATCATTTGAACTAGTAAAACAAGCATTGACCAAAACACTAGTTCTCATTAGTCCTGATTTTACAAAGGATTTCTTCATTTTTTCATTTGCATCAGAACACACTATAGTTGTTGTCCTATTACAAAAAAACTTAAAGGGACAAGAGCATCCAATTGCATTCTTTAGTAAGGCATTGAGAGATGCACCTCTGAAGTACAATATCATGGAAAAACAAGCCTTTGCCTTAGTCAAAACCTTAAAAGACTTCAGAGTTTACATTTTACATTCCCACGTAATTGCATTTGTGCCAAATTCAGTTGTGAAATATATTTTAACTCAAGACCCAGATGGAAAAAGAGGAAAGTGGATTGTTGTGATACTTGAATATGATTTAGAAATCAAGCCCACTAAGCTCATAAAAGGCCAAGGACTAGCAAGATTAATGGCTAAGTCTAATTTTGAAGCTCTTGATATAAACATGATAAGTGCATTAGATGAACAGGAGGAGTTTCCAACTCCCATTATTGAAGATCATTTTTTGTTTTCATCTTAGTACGCTAATATTTTATATGTTTTGCTCCATTTGAATACACCTCCTAGTTTGTCTAAAACGAAGGCAAGATTTTTAAAGTTGAAAGCTGTTAATTACTGCATTTTAGATAAATGTCTATATTGGAAAAATGCTAATGGATTATTGTTTAAATGTTTGCCTGAGAATGATGCAGATAATATCAAGCATGAGTTCCATGAAGGAGAATGTGGAAGCCACCTCTATTGGAAGACAACTTCCAATAAAATCCTTAGAGCTAGTTACTATTGGCCCACCCTCTTTCAAGATGTCCACAAGATGATTATTGCATGTCACAAATGCCAACTCTTTGAAGGCAAAATAAAATTGCTTCCCTTACCCTTGCATACAATCAATGTTGAAGCTCCTTTTCAACGATGGGGTCTAGACTTCATTGGGGAAATCCATCCACCCTCATCTGCCCAACATAGATGAACCCTCACTGCAACAAACTACTTTACCAAATGGATAAAAGCCATCCCTTCTAGGCAAGCCAATGACTCTGTCATCATAAAATTCCTTGAAAATCATATCCTCTCTAGATTTGGTTGTCCTAGGAAGATTACCACTAACAATGTTGTTGCATTTAGATCCAAAAATATGGTTGAATTTTGTCACAAATATCATATTACATTAGGTCATTCTACTTCTTATTACCCTCAAGGTAATGGGTTGGTAGAATCCTCAAACAAGAGTTTGGTAAATATAATCAAAAAGTTGTTGGAAGACAATAAGAAAACATGGCACACAAAGCTAGTACATGCACTATGGGCTAACAGAATAACACTTAAAATATCAATTGGAATGTCACCCTACCAGCTAGTTTATGGAGCAAATGCAAATTTTCCAACCAGTCTAGGAGTGTCAATCATGAAGCTGATCCAAGAAGTGCAGTCTGAAGAAAATGATATGACAAGAAGAATCAATCAGACTATACACCTTCAACAAACCAGAGAAGAAGTCTACAACAGAGCATTACACAAGCAAGAAAACATCAAGAAGTTGTTTGATAAAAGAACCAAGGTCAGTGATTTCAGCATTGGTGACAACGTTTTGAAGTGGGATTCTAGGAGAGAAGATAAGGGAAAGCATGGGAAATTTGATAACTTATGGCTTGGCCCTTATCTCATTCATTCTACTGCTGGTAACAATGCTTATTTCTTGCAGGAATTGAATGGAACTGAACTTTTTGGAGGTCCTGTCAATGGCAGGATGCTCAAACATTACTTTTCTTAACTGTACCAGTTTGAAGTTTTTTATTTTCCATTGTAAGTATCATATCTTTCACTGCATTCAAAACTATAATATGAAAAAATACAAAAACAATAGAGAAGAAAAGAGGGCAGATTGTAAAAACAAGAAAGGGACAGCCCCATACCAAAAAAGAGAGACAAAGTCTGAAAGTGTGCAAGCTCAAATGCCACTCATAAAAAAACACACACTTCTAGTTAGTCATACAACCTAATCATGACTAATTAGCTTTTCAATTTACTGCTGATAGGTTAGTGAATTAGATTTTCCAAACAGCATAATCTTGGCTTATCAGCAAGGTAGATTAGGATAGAAAAACAAAGGTTGAAACAAGCTCAAAACTGAACCTATGAATCTCAAAGGAAGAATATCTCTAATTAGATTAAAGCTTGAGCCAAAGAGAGAAAATAAACTGGTTCCAATGTGCACAAAACTTGAACCAGGGAAGAAAAATAAAGCAGTTCAAACAAAATCAAAATCAGAGTTGAAGAAATAATGAAGGATGTTTTAGTTTTCAGATCTTAAGCCTTCATCATTTTGCTTTACTTTTTGCAATTTTTAGTCTATGTGCAGCTTGTTTTTATGCCATAGTTCAGCAGCAAGTTAGACTGTTCAATCCTGGCTTGGCTGCTTTTAAATTTCTACTTTAGAATTTAGAGAATAAAAATCTGTCAAACAGTCTAATCCTGACAGATAGTAGTTAGGTAGAGAAGTTATGAACTCAACTATTTAATTTGAGTTCATGGAGAAATAAGAGTAGAAATAGATTAGTTTCCTGTTTTTTCAAAAGAATAAAATGTTGATGAAAAGTGTTTGCCAATCCAAATGCACTCCGAAAGAAGAAAAAATGTTAGGATCATTAGGATTGGGTAGGTAGAGATGTTATTTTGATAGGATTCCATTGTTTCAGATTGCTGCAGAAATCATCAAATCAAAGAAAGATCAGCAAAAGAAAAGAAAGTTGCAGCCCAATGGATAAGGCACTGGTTTACTGAAAGCTAGAGATCAATAGTTGAAGTTCTTGACATATTCAAGAAGATGCCATCTCCATGTGGAGCCACTGTTAGCCACCTATAAAAATTTCTCATATCAAATGGTGGCTAAATCCCTTTTAGCCTTTAAGAAACAATTCATGACCAAATTGTTAGTTCTTAAAGTCTTATGATGATATTTATCCTCTGAGTTAATCTTCACTGTTGTTTCCCTCATATTCCTAAAGAACCTGTTGTTTGCCAAGAGAAAGACTGCTTAAAAGCCCATTTACCCCTTCATTTTACTCCTCCTTTCATCCACAAACAATTCATTTTTTCCCTTGTCCCCTTCATAAAAATCCTCCAAAATACCTTCATTTGGCTTCCAAATCAACCAAAACCCATTTTAAACTCTCTATCTGCCTCTCATTTGGTTTAAAAATGCCTTCATTTGCCTACCAAAACCCCCAAATTGGCTTAAAAATCACTATTTTAGGCCTAAAAACACCCTTCCCGCATACAAAGATTTCCTAAGCCCTCGAGGGCTTAACTCCTGTAACCCCTTTCTGCATATGACCTACAGCCCCGCAATCGGGCGCTAAAGGCCTGAAAATCTTCCACCAAACTTCACTTTTCTTTGTTATTCCTTTTTCCCGACATTTCAATTTTGAATGAATGTCGACCGTTGATCTCTGCAGATCAACGGCCTTGAGGTTATCCGCCCTTCGCCCGTTCACTTACCTTTCACTTTCAAAACCCCCGTTCTCTTTTAATCATGTCCTTCTATCAGAAACATCTGATGATCAGTATTAAACCCAAAAACCCTTTCCGAAACCCCTTATTTCCTCTTATTTTCCCATCCCTTACTGTTCTATTTTATGATGAATATCGACCGTTGATCTGCACAGATCAACGACCCTCACGCTTTATTCTTCTGCCCATCTATCTGGCTTATTTTTCCTCCCTTTCAAAAATCTGCCACGAGATTAGATCTTAGCCGTTCAGTAGAAAGAACCAATGGCCAGGATCTATCCCAACCATTCAAAAACCCCGATGAACCAACCCACTCTGCGACAAAAAACCTTGCATCATCACCGTGGGCCTTGCTTATCTCTGGACCCCACAACTTCTCCATCGCGTGCGTTCTGCACCGTTGGATCCGCTGCCTTTTTTTTTTTTTTTTTTTTTTTTTTTTTTTTTTTTTTTTTCGGTTTACCGCCCACCCCCCTCCCTTAGCGCTGCGCGAAAACCATTCTGGTTTTCTGCCTTACCACTTATCTGGAAAGCATTGACTTTCAGTTTTTAATCTTGGCTGTTGATTGTTAAGATCCGACGGCTCCAATTATGTCTCGATCCCAAGTCTTTCGCCCTCCGACTTGCTCCCAAACGCTCCCTCAAACGATCTATGTCATCAATCGTTTTAATCCAAAAGCTCTTATTAAAAACGTAGCCCCATTCATTTTCCATTCATTATGTTCCCAAACACCTCATCAAATGATCTCAACCATCGGATATTCTAATCCGATGGTCCCGATTTAATCCCCCCCCCCCACCCCACATTTCCTCTGCCATCCTTCTACTCTCCCCAAACGTTTCACCGATCATTTCCCACGGTCGACCTCTGAGATCGGACAGTCACAATCTAACTTCACCTCCATTTCATTTATCCACCATCAAACCTCCCAATTGAACCCGTCGATTAATCTCGACCGTTGGTTGTTCTAATCCAACGGCCACAATTTAATCTCGCGCCCAAACATTCAAAGAAGTGCTAAACCCATTTTTCACAGGATTTACTTAATTTTTCTTTATTTTATGAAAGTTTTATGGGTTTTTTCTCAGAGTTTCAAAATAGCACGAAGGCCAGGGATGATGATTCCTAGCCTTCGGTACATGAAGGGACCCAAGGGGTCTTCCATTAACACAAACCCTCCACCTGTGAGAGCCCTCTGCGCGCCTGCAAAACAGCAAAACACAGTAAAACATTAATCGAATAAAGAGTATCAGTGTTAAAGGTTTAAATCACAGTTTTTTAAAGGATTAAGGTAGAAACTCAGGGATAAAAGGCCTAATCCACAGATAAAGACATTCAGCAAGGAATGAAGACCAGAATATAAAGATCAAGGCCTAATTAAGCCTAAACACAGAGTAAAGCACATTAAAAGTGTTTTTAAGAAAAAACAAAGAGATCTATCATTCCAAAAGGCCTCCATTGCCACATCAGAGGCTAATTGAATCCTCTTCAGCTACTAAAGAGCCATCTGTAGTTATCATAAATCAAAATAAGGCATAGTTATTGCCTTATCAGTGATATTTTTCCAGAGTTATTGCCAGCCTGCTTAAAGAGCTTTAAAGTCAACAAAAACTGCCAAGAAGCCTAAATACTTAATGAAAACCAATTAATACAGGGAAAATATCATAAAACTTCTCCATTGAGCCTCTCAAAGGCAAAGAAGCATTAACTTGTATTAATTGAACCTAAAGATCTTATCTTTTATCCCACCTCCTCTTTCTTCTATAAATATTTCTGAAGAAGATGAAGTGTTGGTTGGTTGCTGGACTTTGATGTAATACTTGTTGCTCGAAACTTTATACATGTAAATAGTTTTCAGAGGCTCTTGAAGCTCTGTTTTGTGATCAAAGAAGTTAGGCTGAGAAGAGAAGATGTTGTTGTACTGAAACATTGGACATAAAGTATGTAACTGGATTGATATCAATATACAAGCTGATTCATGGGATCCTGGTCTATATCATTGGTGAAGTACCTCTTATTGTAACTTGTTTTCCTTTCATGTATGCCATTTTGTTCACTTTTCTCTTATAAAGAACAGAAAATATAGAGCTAGGATTTACTGTTAAAAGTACTCTACTCACATTGATAAGCTTTATTTTTATGTTTTCCTCCAATTGTGTTTTTAAGAATGACTTAAGTTAAGTGTAAATATTATCAAGGAATGTTGGTTTGTCCATGTTTTGATGTGCAAAACTTGAAAGGAAGTTCTTGAATGCTATTTTCATTACATGCTAAGTAGAGTTAAACTATAAAATTTTATGGTTTGCCCTGTCTTCTAGTTCTTTCTCCAAAGGTTTTTTGAAGGTTTCCCTAAGAGTATGCTGAAAACAAGTCTTGATTTTAATGCATCTGCTTGATCTTAAGCTACACTTTGTTTTCTTATCCGTTTTCATCCCTTCTGAAAGTAGTCATGTGGATTACTGGATTGTTTGTCTGATAAGTTAGCTTTAATACAAGCTTGTCCAAAGAAGTTTATGGTTAGCCCTGTCCTTTAGTTGGTTTTAAAAAGTTGCTTAAAAAGGCTTTTCTTGTTGGAAAGTTGATAAATCCTTGTTGAAATTATTGACTTTTTTCACTTTCTCAACACTTTTAATGTTCCATTCCATCATTTAATCTAAAATATATTTTGATATAGATGACTTGCCCCTTGGACCACTCTTGAAATTGTTACACAATTAAACCCTTTTGTGACTCCATAGCCCAATGGATTAAGTGTTGTTTCATATCTATCCTATCAGGTAAACCTTGTTTTGATTATTCACACCTTCACCCCTTTGAAACTCTTTCATTTTTAGGACTTTCCACTCAATTAAAAATCATGCCCAACCATCCAAACAAACAAAAAACCATTGTTCTTAATAACTAGCCTAATATCACATTTCAAGCCTTAAAGATAATATCAATCTTTGCACTTATAGAGAGATCCCTCTCTGGATTCAGGAGGGCTAGATCCTAGAATCCCAAAGTGGTTTTTGATGTAGTCTATGCAGCATTTAGTCTTGCCAATCTACTAAATCACCGGGACCTAACACAACCTATTAGACACATCAGTCAATCTTTCCGAGAGAGGAACAACTGAATCCACAACCTATTAGACACATCAGTCAATCTTTCTGAGAGAGGAACAACTGAATCCATATCATTTTGGACATGCCTACAATATTTATCCATTTGAATTTTGTAAAATAATGCATCCATCATGTGTGCTCTCTTGACATAACATTCATAATATTTGGAGTGGGCACCATGTCTCCTCACAATTAAGAAGTTAAGTTGTTCAACATGTCATGGGAGGTTCTTTGCAATCATAGATATATCTTATGGAAATCTAATTGTGTGGCCACCATATTTATAACGCCCACTACGACCATGTGTCACATGTAATATTGGATTAAGATTTGTTATTATCATCTCTTCAACTTGTGTAAGAACTCATAAAACACGAGGTTGTTCACTAGGATCCATGTTATTGAAATGAGAGAAATAGTTGGAACCTCTCTCATTCATACATCTTTTATAAATAGGTCCTTTAGACCCTCTAAGAACTTGTATAGTAGGATAAGGCTCATTAAAAACATGGCATATTTGGACAATAAAGAGGTTATAAATCTTGAACCATAAATTTTCATAAACTTCAATCATGTTGCTACCAAAATGAAGGAAAATTCTTTCATTTTATCTATCAAGAGGAATTGTAGGTTGAGCTTGATGTAAAACATCTTAACAGATGGGAGCATTTATTTGAACATTTCTATCCATAAAATCATCGCATTGCATTACTATAATTTGGTTGTATCCAATCATGTTATGCTTAAACAAATTAGAAATGTTAGTCTTAAAACAATGGCATGGCCAAAATGTGAAGTGCAAATGTAAAGATGAAGAGTAAATTAAAGATGTTAAACATTTACATTTTTTTGTCAGTCAGATAGTCTATGTTCAAAATTGAGTAAGGTAAATAGCTTGTCTTAGTCATAGGTTTTAACCCTATACATTAATTTTTGCAAATAGATTCTTAATAATACAAAAAGATGCAATGGCACACATGCAAATTAATACAAAGATTTACCCTAGAAACCCAAACTGGGAAAATTAAAAAAAAAAAAAATATATTCATCTTTATAGTATTACAATACAATCTAGATATTATGTGGCATCCATAAATTTCCAATATGTTTACCTTGGATTAAAACAAAATTGTATTTCTTTAATTGAAATTACAAAACCATGGCCTAAACCATTGTGCTCCAAAAGAATGATAAAAACAAAAAACGTGTCCCAAAAAACAACTAAAAATGGATGCAAAACCCGCCTATTTTTTGTTTTTATTAGGGCTCTACCCTTGAATCCCCCCTAAGAACCCCTTGAGTAGTGGGGCCACCACCCCATTACCTCCCTAACGTGCTCGACACAATGTGCAACGTGTGGAGGTAGTCATGCAAATAATATCACACATACTCAAAAAATTTCCACTTGTTTTTTTTTCACACAGGGGATCATAGGAGTACATGATCAATAATACAAGGCAATAATTCCCATTGTTTCTCTACACCAAGAGAACTTCTCATTGTTCCCCAAAAAAAATTAATGAATCTGCAACATTCTTCAAAGTTTCCACCTTCAATAGCAACACATATTTATCTTCAATCTTATCTCTCAAAAAGGGATATTGAACATCAATATGCTCTGTCTTACAATGATACGCTATGATTTTCACTAGGAAGACTGTACTATGAATATCGCAATCTATCGTTATAGCACATTGTATCAATATAATACATGAACACAATATCTCTAACCATATTGCTTCCTTGCTTGCTTGAGTGGATACCATGCATTCAACCTTTGTAATTGAGAGTTCCAATATAGACTATCTCTTGCTCATCTAATTGATGCTCCTCCAAATAGGCTAAACACATACCCACTTGTAGATATTATGTGATGCAGATCTCAAGCCCAATCAACATCAATAATTCCATGCATTTCCAACCTTCTATCCAATCCCGGTCTTCCCTGATAGCAATCCATAGTTGATAGTGCCACTCAAATATCTGAAAACCCTCTTTGTTATTGTCTAATGTCCCTTCCCTAGTTTTGACATATACCTACACAATACTCCCACTGCAAGTGCAATGTATGATATAGTGCAGGCCATTACATACATTAAACTTCCAACCGCACTAGTGTATGGAACATGAGACATGTGCTCTTCCTCTTTTTTGTTTCTTTTGACGTTGTTCTACAAATAACTTTACACCTACATGAATAGGGATATTTACTGGTTTACTTTTCTGCATATTAAACCTCTGCAATATTGTATCAACACATTTCTTTTGATTTAACCATAGTTCCTCGTATTCCCGATCTCTTTTAATTTCCATTCCCAAAGTAAAATTTGCAACACTAAGATATTTCATGTCAAATTTAGAGGACAATAGAGTTTTCACTTTTTATATAAGTTCCCTTTCATTTCCAATTAGCAAAATATCATCCACATATAATATCAAATAAATAACATGATCAACAATTGAATTTAAATACATACAATGAGTCATTTTTCTCCTTGTGAATCTAAGTCTCCATATATAAATATCAAATTTTTGATACAGCATCCTTGGTGATTGTTTTAACCCATATAGGGACTTTCTAGCCTACATACCAACTCTTTCTTTCCCTTCACTACAAAGCATTTTAAGTACTTCATGTAGAATTCTTCTTCCAGATCCCCATGTAGGAATGCTGTCTTCACATCCATTTGTTCCACTTAAAAATCAGAATCAGTAGCAACGCATAAAACAAATCTAATAGAAGTTAGCTTAACAATAGGAGAAAAAATCTCACCAAAGTCAATTCTCTCTACCTAGGAATAACCTTTTGCTACTAATTGAGCTTTATATTTCTCCTTTTTTCCTTCTGCATTAAACTTCTTCTTAAACACCCATTTGCTTCCAATGGGCTTTTTTTCTAGTTGAGAATAACGCTATATCTCAAGCCAAATTTTTGTATAAGGCTAACATTTATTCAACCATAACCTTTTTATAGGGTTTTCGATCCTTTGAATCCACTACCTCCCTAATACTTATACGATCATCATTACTAACTAGCATAGATCCATCTTAAGTACAGATCTAACATGAGCCGAGAGGGATCAAATTTCTTCACGTGCAAACTTTTTAAGAGTGCAAAATATAGTGTTATCTTTCATTGTTTAAATTCTATTTTTGAATGTTAAATAGAGTATATATAGGACCAAATAAAAATTTTAACCATTAAAACTTAATTTTTTTCCATATATAGATATATACGAAGTTGATATCGACATAAATTAGTTAACATAGACCTTAAAATACTTTATTTAAATCTCTTGTTAAAATATTTTGAAAAGTATAATATTTAAACATCTCATTCACCCATTTTGTTACTTCTAATTACTTTACAAGATATTCATTTTTTCTAATTATAGCCGACATTATTTTTCAATTTAGAACATACTTTTTATTTTTATTTTTATTTTAAATGGGCACAGACAAACAGACAAACTTACACATCCCCTCATACTGGGATGTAGAATGAGCCTCTCGGCTTAATAAGCAAAGAAAATTTTGAACAAAACTCAGATGGTGTAACACCTCCTCCCATATCTACCCACTTTAACTGCCCTGTCGAGGAAAACATGAGTTGAGGGCTAATATGAAATGACTCAACCTCGTAGATAACCTTAAGGAAATGGAGTTGAAAAAACAAGACCTTACTAACTTCCCTCGGGTGATACAAGACCCCTAAGGGCTAAACCACCCTTCCAGGTACCCAAACCCTGATTTAACTTATTTTTTTCACTGATATGGACCACTAGACACTAGCATAACATTGCCTAAATTTGACTATAACCCTCATGTCGCATGCATAAGTCTGCAAGGGAACGACTGCAGTCTTTTTCACCCAGTTCTGTGCCAACGACCGTGAGATAGAAGCAACTTTTTTAGGGCTAGTCTCCAAACCACTTCCTAGAACTTGAAAAAACTTTCTAGAATGATAATTAACACAAGGAAAAAACCTCTAACACGAAACTTAGTCAAGGACTTGACCTAACCAAGTCTAACCATGACATTGATTATGTCGAACGCATGGTGAACATGAAATATACAGGTCATGAATGCATATCTAAACATTGAGATCTGAGACTTATATGAGAATCATCAAGAATGTATAATGCCCCCTCACAATAGCTGAAATAACATATATTAGGTAATGCATTCATTAACTAGTCATTTACAAGTAAAAACATGATAAGATCCATAACTTGAATTTGTCCTAAAACCATGCTTATAACCATCATATAACCAGATAAATAACAATGATAGAACAAGCATTAAAGACACATAGTAACAAGTATAATTACTCATGAACTACAAGGGGAAAGAGCTCTTATCGATTATATGCAAAATCCAACCAAGTCAGGGACTTCCACATCATACCACTCGACCATAGATTGAGCTCAACCAAATCTCTCTTGTAGCTAATCACCCCCATTCCATATTCCAAGCATGAATGTGGAATATCATGGGATAAAATAATACATAAACAACTAAGGGAATCTACATGTTAAACCATCTCCACCCTCACACTACCATGATATCACCTAAATCGATCTTGATATCACAAAACCAAACTAAGCTTCGATGCCTCAAAATTCCTTCGCCATCCATTGAGGGTTTTTCCTGTCTCCACCCACTTACTGAGGGCTTCTCGGAGAAACCATATCCACCCCCAACCCTTGGGATTTTGCTGAGACCACCTCACCCGGATCCAAAAACCTTGTGATAATCCAAAGATCAACCAAGAATGAATCCCATCACACCATGGCTATCCAGAAATGGCAAGGATAGCTTGAAACCATTGTCAAAATAAGAAAAATCCATGCCAATGACAAAAAATGAACCAAATACACACATGCATATACCATGCATGCCAAAACCAACTAGGAAATCATACATGCAACCTATTACCTACAAGTAGTCCCATTGAAGTCACTTGATCCAAACTTTCCTTTCTTGATCCTTGTCTTTCCTTGTCTTTCCTTTTCTTTCCTTTGTTTTCGTTGCTTGATTTCTTTCTTTCTCCTCTTGATGTTCTTCCCTCTCTGAGAGTAATTCCAAATCCAAACTGATAAAAGGCCCCAAACTAATGCTCTAAATCATCTTTATTATTGATGCCTCTAATTTCTTCATTTTCCCTCTATTTTCCTTCAATTTCCTCCTCAAATGTAACATGTGACCTTTCACCTTCATTTTCTCCTAATTTCCAATTCCCCCTTAGCCATAATAAACAACAAGTGATGCCCAATAGGATTTTTTGCCCAACATTCAACTTGGAATACGTGTCCCATGACCTTGGTATTATTTTTCCTTTATTAACTTTATTACATGAAATTTTAGCCCGGGGTTGTTACATACCCCTCCCCCTTATGGGAACACCGTCCTCGGTGTTCAATGACACCTACAACCAGCAAAACCACTAAAAACTACAACATATTTCCCATGGGGCTTTATAACATAGCTCATTGCAGTATTTACGATGAGAAACCTGCTCAAAAGCAAAACCATCATGACAACATGAAAACCATACCGCTTATTGGATTTTTATAGCACATATCATTGTGGTATTTACAACAAAAACCATACATAAATATGTACATATACCCAAAACTCATTTTCCTCCAGCGGCAAAAAATGACGGATACATGGCCCTTATCTGATCAACCATCTCCCATGAAGCTTCATCAAGCCCAAAGTTCTTCCACTACACTTTAATTTGCTCAATTGCTCTGTTCTGAAGCATGAGTTTTTTCCGTTGCAATATGCACCAAGGTTCTAGCTGGAATCCTCCTTCTGGATCCACCTATAATACAAACCAATAAATCACATGATAAACATCCTTTACATATATTTTAAGCAATGAAATATGGAAAACATCATGGACTTTCACTGTCAGAGGTAGTGCAAGTCTATAGGCCACTAGTACAATCCTCTCAAGGATCTTGAAACGCCTGCAATACCTAGGTGCCAATTTTTCACATGATCCAATCCTCAAGGATATCCTCTTGGGCTTGATGCATAAGTACACATTCTCCCCAACTTGAATCTCCTTAAATTCCTTGTGTTGATATGCATAACTCTTTTGTCTATCTTCTGTTTGTATGTCTATCCTCATTGACTCTTGATAACCATTGTTGTAAGAAAACTCCAACAATAGAAGATACTTCTCCCACTTTCGATGTTGATGCATGACATACATCCTCAACATATCCTCATGTCTCATGTTTACCATCTATGTATGTCCATCTGTTTATGAATGATAAGTTATATTGAAGGCAAAATATATAACCAAACTTGCAAAACCTCCTTCTAAAACCTGGAAGTGAACTTAGCATCTTTGTCTGATATGATCTTCTTCGGGATACCATGCAATCTCACTATCTCTGTGATGAATACCTGAGCTACCTCGTTGGCTAAATAAGTAGTCTTCACTAGAATTAAGTGAGCTACCTTGCTCAACCTTTCAACTACAACCATGATGGAATCATGCTGCTTACATGTCCTTGGAAAAACTGTAATGAAATCCATGGAAATTACCTCCCATTTCCACTTTGGAATCAGAATAGGTTGTAACAAACCAGCTGGGTGCTTACACTCAACTTTCAACAGCAAAATCCCATACATATAACAACAAAATCTCTCACTTCCTTCTTCAAATCTGGCCAATATAACTTCATCACAGTTGTCAATGTCTTCTAATATCCTAGGTGACTTGAATATGGCTTGACATGAAACTCCCTCAAGATAAACTTCTTGAGCTCACTGTCATCTCACACATAGATCCTGTCCCTAAATCTCACCATGCCATCTTCCATGAAATGATAATATACATCATGTTCACCTGTACCATTTTGTAACATGTGCTTAATTTGTTAATACATGTGATCATGTTGTCCTACCTATGAGATCTGATCTTGTAAATTTGTCCCATACGAGCTCACAACTGCAACATAGTTTACCTGTACTCTCCTACTGAAAATTTTTGCAACTTTGTTCTCCTTTCATTTAATTTACCTAATCTTAAATTAAAACTCACCAAGGGTATCCAACCTTATAGCTTGCATGGAATTCAGATTCGGTTGGTCAAACAAGTACCTCAACCCATTATGATCCCTCATCAACACAAACCTCCTACCCAGAAGGTAGTGCCTCCACATCTTCAATGCATGAATGTTCGTAACCAACTCAAGATCATATGTCACATATTTCTGCTCATGCTCATTCTATTTGCTTGGCTCATAACATATCATATGTCCCTCCTACATCGGGACTCCACCAAGTGCTCTCTTGCAAGCATATGTACACATCAAAAACTCTTTATTTGGATCTGCTATCTTGAGAACTAGAGTATTTGTCAACAATTGCTTCAACTACTCAAAACTTGCTGCACATTCCTCTGCCAATTCAAATTTCTTTCCTTTTCTATGCAATGATGTGATAGGATATGAAATCCGTGATAATTTCATGATGAACCTCTTATAATAACCTACTAAACCCCTTGAATGACCTGACCTCATCCACATTTCTAGGAGCTGCCCATTCCATGATAGCTCTGATATTTTTCGGATCCACTACTATGCCTTCCTTGGAAACAACATGTCCCAAGTAATGTACCTCTATATGAAATAAACAACATTCGCTAAGATTGACATACAACTGTTGCTCTCTTAGCAATCTTAATACCGTTGCTAAGTGTTCAGAATGTTATTCCTTATTCTTATAATATATCAATAAATCATCAATGAAAAAATAACAAAATTTTCCATATAAGGAAGCAACACAATATTCATCAAGCACATAAAAGTAGTTGGAACATTAATCAAGCCAAAAGGAACCACAACAAACTCATATTTCCCATACCTGGTCGGAAAAGTAGTCTTATAGATGTCTTATTCTTTGATGCGTACCTGATGATATCCTGATCTTAGATAAATCTTTAAGAACGCTACTGTTCCCTTCAACTAATCAAACAAGTCATTGATCCTTGGAAATGTTCTTGATTGTAAGCATGTTCAAATACCTGTAGTCAATGCACAGTCTGAGAGTACCATCCTTCTTCTTCACAAACAACACTGGTGCACCCCAAGGCGATACACTTGGCCTAATGTATCCCTTGTCAAGCATTTCCTCCAACTGCAACTTCAATTCCACTACTTTTGGAGTGCTCATCCTGTATGGTGCATTTGATGTTGATGTCACTCCTAGTACCAACTCAATAGGAAAGTCCACTTCCCTGTGGGGAGGTAACTCTGAATTTTTTGTTGGAAATACATCCTGAAATTTTTGCAAGATAGGATACCTCTTGAATATTTATGCATCCTCAACATCCTTACACTTGTCACTAGAAATATTCACTGCAAAAAATACACATCCTTTCATGCAATTGCACTTTTCCTGCATAGCTATGAACATCCTCACTTATGTAGGATTCTTCTTTCCCTGCAAGGCTTTATTTTCCCCATTATAATCTGGGAACTTAATAGCCTTGTCATAACAATCTACTTTAGTTTTGTGGAGGTACAACTAATCCATATCCAAAAGAATACTATATGATCCCAATGGAAGAAAATTTAAGTTTTTTGATGTAGGCATAACATTCAACTCAAATTCACAAGCTCTTACTCAATGATGAACTCTCTTCTTAGTAGTTGTAACCAACTACACCAACCAAGATTCTATATGCACTTATTTTTTCAAACCACACTTATCCATTAGGTTGGGATTAACATAACTATGACTAGATCCAAGTTCAATCAAAAGAGAAATAACTCGACCACAGAGCTTACCTTCCATCTCAATAATGGATGCCTAGTGATAAGCCTGCTTGTTGCCCACAACTGCATAAATTTGAGGAATGTCATGGCCCACATCCCAAACTATCTATGCCTCCTAAGAACTGTATATCTGAGGCCTGCCACAATGGTATAATGGACATTCCTTCTTGTGATCATCTTTTCCACATATCCAACACTGCAACGGTCCCCTACCATCACCTCTATTTTCTGCTCTCCAGGTTGTGACCCATGTCCCTTCTCAACTGTGTTTACCTTTTGTAAGGAGCAACATTATATTTCTCACCTGCATCCTGAGGTCTTCCCTACTTCGGTTGCTGCTTCCCTTTAAATATATCATTTCCCTTCAAATCACGCTTAGGCTCAACTTTATTCTTTGACTACTCATAACAATGCTCTAGTTTCCTTATGGATTCCTCTAGTGATCGAGGTTCATCAAAATCAATATGGTCTCTATATTTTACTGGAAACACACTAATGAACCTTTGAATATTTGTTTTCTCGTCCTTGAGGTAAGGCACATACCTCAACAAATCCAAGAACCTACTAGTATAGTCATCATTTTTCATAGAACCCATCTGCAACTCATAAATCTCCTTAGCTTTTTCATCATAATATCTCTCAGATAGATACGTATTCTGAACACTCTCTTGAACTCATACTAACTCAACTATTCTTCTTGAATTCCCTTAACATTCTTCACATCTTCCCACCAAATATTTGCTTTCCCTTTGAGACTGAAGGTAGCTATATTGGCTTTCATATTCTTTGAATAGTTATGCAATATAAATAATTTCTTCATCCCAAGCAACCATGCCTTTGCATCTTCTGACTTCTCCATCTCTCCATCGAATGTAGGAGGCTTGACTTTGTTGAACTCCTCAGGAAAGTACTCACTCCTCCTATAAGGATGATGGAGATGATGATGGTGATAATGTCTCTGAGATGAGGAACTAGAGTGATACCCATACATACAAGTTCTCCTATCAAGTGTATCCAATGATCTGCCACCTCTGAATGTGTCCCCTTTATCCAACCGGTATCTTGACTGAGACCTATTACCATAGGCCCCATTAGTACTCTCTTCATGTTCTTGACTAATCCTCAATTGTCCCTATCTATGCAAGTTTGAAAAACACTGAAGGATCACTGCATTGACCTCTACCTACTTTTCCTAAGCCCTTGCAAGTATTTCTCGAGCCTCAACTAACATGTCATTGTTTATGTTACAACTTCTGATCTCTGCCCTAAAGCTCCTCAATGTAAATTTGTAAAATTATTTCTGTAATAATCACATGCAATGGAACATGGTCGACGTGTTTCGAATCAACTAGTGTGGTTCATCATTGAGACTATATGAGAGATCAGATCGGGACATTAAGTTTTAATAGATGTAGAAATAGATCATCTCATTTCTACTCAACTGATCTTTAGGGAGAGTCACATGAACTGTAGTCTACCATTTTTCTCGTCATCTTTGATTCTCTTCTTCCTGCAAGAATGCCATGTCAGATAAAACAAATAGATACCATAACCAAAATCATACCTCAATAACGTTCAAGGGAGGCTTGTCTCATCTACAAAATCAGTCCAAATTATCAAGATACATGTATAATCATAATCATATCAATATATCAAAATCATGCATGACCATACCAACTACATACCATGACCTCATGCATGACAACCATTACCATGACAATGCATGCCTACCAACATGCATCTAGCCCATCTGGTTCAAGCGTTTGAACCATGCTCTGATACCACTTTGTAACGCCTCCTCCCATATCTACCCACTTTAACCGGCCTATCGTGGTAAACATGATTTGAGGGCTAATATGACATGACTCAACTTCCTAGATAACCTTAAGGAAATGGAATCGACAAAACAAGACCTTACTGACTTCCCTCAGGTGCTACAAGACTCCCAAGGGATAAACCAACCTTCCAGGTACCCAAACCCTAAGTTAAATTTCCTTTTTCACTTATCTGGACCCCAGACACTAGCATAAAAATGCTTGAATTCAACTATAACCCTCCAGTTGCATGCATAGGCCTGCAAGGGAATGACTGCAGTCTTTTTCACCTAGTTCTGTGCCAAAGACCGCGATATCTAAGCCACTTTTTCAGGGATAGTCTCCATACCACTACCCATAACTTGACAAAAATTTCCATAATGATAATTAAAACAAGGAAAAATCGTTTAACAAAAAACTTAATCAAGGACTTCACCTAACCAAGTCTAACCATGATAGTCACTCCATCAAACATATGGTGAACATAAAATTTACAAGTCATGAATGAATATCTGAACATAGATATCTG
The DNA here is from genome assembly GCA_034641835.2 of Pinus albicaulis. NCBI lineage: Eukaryota > Viridiplantae > Streptophyta > Pinopsida > Pinales > Pinaceae > Pinus > Pinus albicaulis. Next base: position 1,542,875,730 of record CM076584.1, read on the forward strand.
ATACTTATATGAGAATCATCAAGAAGGTCTAATTCCCTCTCATAATAGTTGCAATAACATCTATTAGGTCATGCATTCATTACCTAGTCATTTACGAGTAAAAACATGATAAGAGCCATAACTTGAATCTGTCATAAAACCATGCTTATAACCAACATATAACCATATAAATACCAATGATATAACAACCATTAAAGCCACATAGTAACAAGTATAATTATTCATGAATTACAAGGGGAAAGAGCTCTTATCAATCATATGCAAAATCCAACCAATTCAGGGACTTTCACATATCACCCGACCTTAGATTGAGTTTAACCAAATCTCTCTTTCATCAAATCACCCCCGTGCCATATACCAAGCATGAATGTGGGATGTCATGGGATAAACCAATACATAAACAACCAAGGGAACCTAGAGGTTAAACCACCTCCACCCTCACACTGCCTTGATCTCACCTAAACCGGTCCCGAGATCACAAAACCAAACCGATTTTGGATGCCTCAGAAGTCCTTCACCATCCCTTGAGGAATTTTCCTATCTCCACCCACATGTTGAGCTATTCCCATAGAAAACCATATCCACCCCCGACCCTAGGGATTTTCTTGAGACCATCTCACCAGGATCCAAAAAACTTCCAGCAATCCAAAGCTCAACCAAGAATGAATCCCATTACACCATGGTTATCCGGAAATGACAAGGCAAGGCTTAAACCACTGTCAAACTAGGAAAACCCAATGTGAATAACAAAAAATTAACCAAATAGACACATGCATATACCATGAATGCCAAAACCAGCTAGGAAACATACATGCAACCTGTTTCCTGCAAGTATTCCTGTTGGAGCCACTTCATCCAAACTTTCCTTGCTTGATCCTTGCTTTCCTTGTCCTTCCTTTGCTTTCCTTTTCTTTCATTGATTGATTTCTACTCTTGATGCTCTTCTCTCTCTGAGAGTAATTCCAAAGCCAAACTGAAAAAGAAAAGGCCCCAAATTAATGCTTCGAATCCTTTTTATTATTGATGCCTCTAATTTATTCAATTTCCCTCCATCTTTCTTCAATTTCCTCCACACATGAAACCTGTGACCTTTCACCTTATTTTTCTCCTAATTTATTTTATTTTCATAAATAAAATGCCAATAAATGCCTCTTTGCCTTTTGAAAGCCTTTGACACTGCCTTTTCCAATTTCCCCTTAGCCATAATAGACAATAAGTGATTCCCACTAGGATGTTTTACCCAACACTCAAATTGGAATACGTGTCCCATGACCTTGGTTTTATTTTATCATGAAATTTTAACCCGAGGATGTTACAGGTGGAGTATACCTTTTTATTTTGAACTAATATTTGTATCGTAAGTGCTTATGACTTAAGATGCTAATTGAATATAACAAAATATATGTGTGTGTAAATTGTATGTAAAAATAAAATGAATTGATTAATGTTACAATAAGCCTCGTGACAGTCTACTTATTGATTGATCACAAAGCGAAAGGGTATATTCCATTTGAATTTTCATTAACTAATTAACTTAACATTATTTATTATATTATTATTTAATATTATGTTCATAACATTGCCATCCCCTTAAAATTTGTTTTTTCCTCAAAGCAAGGGTAATGGGGGGTCCCCAACACACGAACAACAAGGTGTGGCTTGAGAACAACACTAGCACACCAACTCATGATCAATTTAGTTTCAAATCCATATTTGATAACAATGCCTACAAGAAGTTCCAATTCCAAATCTTCTCGAAAATTTGTCATTCTTAAATTTCCTTCATCATCTTTAGAGGCATCAAGACATCGACATGCTTTATCTATGTCATATAAACTAGTAGATGTCTCCTCATCTATTGCTAATAGCTTTCACCCTTCCTTTAAAGTATGTTTAGTCCTTGATCCATCCTAAAAACTCTTAAACTTGTAACACTTGTAGTCTGAATGAATCCATCATTATATTTATAAGAAAAGGTGAACCTTATGGAGTTCAACTTATAATATTATGTAGCACTTCTAACAAGTAAATCTTGATTCCTCACATAGACATATGACCATCCTCTCATGTACAAAATTTTCCCCATAATTCTTAAATCCTCCACAACTAGTCTGCTAGTACACCAAAGAAAGTAACCCCACAATCTGTATCCAATTCTATGACCTCCATGTTCATAGCTCTATACCAGGGAGTATTAAAATGAGCAATATTCATTATGGCCATTGGATTCGTGACAATGGACTTGGAAGATTCATATTGTAAGCTTTGATTAAAACCGACAAGATATACAAAATCACCCCTATGCAGAGAATATTCATGACGAAGAACAATTCCATGTACAATTGCAAATATAGATAGACCTAGTGAAAAAACACCATATGCTACTATTGCAAATTTATGTACAGGATGTGGAACAAAGAACCCTCTATCTATCTCCACTAGGTGTGCAACAAATGTTGAGGTGACATTTGATATAGAAATGGGCTTGTATACTTATCAAAGACAACTATTCGTGTGGTTTTGGAATGATATATCACCAACCCCATTCTAGAAATATGTGTAACAACCACATCGTCAATAAAGGAATATTTTGGTATATCCATCTCAACCATGATTAGTGTTGGCTCGATGAGTTTATCGACATTGAAACAATTTTTTGGGAATGACCACTTACATTTCCATCAAAAAAATCCCCTGGGAATTCTCCATCTGATGATGATACCAATAGTTGGATTTATTTCTCCTTGTATGCACAAGAAATCGAGGAGCACATTATAGGAATCCTTTTCCACAATCCAATCACATCATCTCGAGTGTAGAGTTCAAGATCTACATACTAATCATGTCTATCAACTTTCACAATAATAGATTGACTTTGATGAGGATTGTCAAGTCTCACAAAATCTAAAGAAGTCGCTACCCACTGAGATAAATTTGACAAAATATTTATAATATCTTCAACTTAAGTGACATCCATCCCTTATAATTTTTGAATGATGGCATGGTGTGACATGACTGCCCTTAACAATATATGCCTAGGTTTCGCAACATATATTGGACCACACTTAAAGCAGGAATTCCTCTCTTGTTGGTATGATATCAAACGAATCACGCCACCCCTTAATTTGAAGAAATAGTGAGTAGTTATGTAATTCAAGACCTGAACCTCCAAAGTAACATTTAAAGTAATAATTTAGGTCTTAGAGGGAAGGGTTTGGCTCACAAATTGTTTAGCTTCGCATTGAAACCCTAACTGGTGCGCCTCATCAAATCCTTTATGAAAAAGAATCATCTTGTATTGAAGCCCTAACTGACATGCCTCATCAAATCCTTTCTAACATAAGTCATCTCGCACTAAAGGCCCTAATTGACATTCCTCATCAAATCCTTTTCTAACACAATTCATCTCACACCAAAGGCCCTAAATGACATGCCTCATCAAATCCTTTGTGAACAAGGGTTATCTCGAGAATTTATCGAGGAGCATGTTTTTTGGTGCTATTAGCTACTACAACTTCTAGTGCAAGAGAGATTTCTTCCCATTTCATAACCTGAAATTTCATTGCATCAAAATAAAAAATTCCAAAATCATGAATAGAGTCACGGTAAGGATTATAAATTGAAATCTCCTCTCATCGAGGAACCTAACCTCGACAACAATGGGTCTAGGCTTGACCGCACGTCGATTGGTGAGAATGAACTCACATTTTTTAATCAACTATGAAAAATATGTCATTTTTGGTCCCTATAACCTCAGTATCAAAGTTCCATGTGCAACTAGTTCAAAGCACTACAACCACCTAAATAACCTTGTTTAACATGCTTTTCTTTGTCTCATAATTTTCCATGTTGAAGCTAGTATTTTCTTTGCACTCTCTCTCCCTTTCTTCGATGGAAATTTCTATTAGAGGCGAGGAATCCAACATATTAAGATACTTTAACCATTTTTTAATTAATTCTTTGACTTCTTATAATACTTCATTTCTTGATTCCTTGATTTCCATTAATTCATTGAAAAATGTTTTATTTTTTGTAATTTTAGGATCTAAAAACATAATGGTAGCCCCTAAAATTGGCTTTGATACTAATGTAACAGAATTGCTTATGACACAAGATTTTAATTGGATATTTATATATGATTTGATTGATGTTATAATGAGCATTGTGAAAATAAAATTATAACATTGACTAGTCACAAGGTAAAAGGGTATATGCCCTTTTACTTATCATTATTTATTATTATTATCATGTTCATAACAATCTCCTCGACACAGAATATGTGATTCTTATTTTATGATTCTTTTTCTTTCGTAGAGTTTGATTCATCACCCTTCATTTCAAACTCCATATTTCTATTTTTCCTCCCTCGATAGGACTTCATGTTTAACAACATCTTTGATTTCTCTAAATACTACATCTTGACTATACACAACCTTCTTAGTTTTTAGGTTCCAAAACTTATAACCTTTCAAACCATATTTATATCTAATAAAGATACACTTTTAAACTTTCTTATCTAGCTAACTCGTATTCTCCTTTAGAGTATGTACATAAGCATCACTACCAAGTACCCTGAGATGTTTAAGAGAAAGTTTCTTACTATTCCATACTTTAGGTGGAGTCTTATCATCCAATGCTAATGAGGTTGATCTATTTACTAGGTAACTAACAGACAATGTCCACTACCTTTCCACATAAATATTGTCCTAACTCAGCACACTAAGCATGCTCCTTGATTTCTCGATTAGCGTCAGATTCATCCTTTCTACAACTTCATTTTGTTGAGGAGAGTATGAAGTAGCTAGGGCCAAAACCTCTCCAATTGAGAGGAGAAACCACCAGAATTATCCTCTTCTTATAAATCTTCAATTGATGAATTACAATACCTATGACCCTTGACCAAGACCCTCAAAGACCCTCCAAGACCAAGTAAAATCTTTACTTCTTGACGAGCTTTCCTTCCAGCAATTCCTCAACAACTTCTGCAATTTCGACCTCTAGCAAATTCTTCTGCAACTTTGATTCGGAGGATCAATTTTATAGTCACAAGGTAAAGGGGTATATGCCCTTTTACTTAAAATTATTTATTATTATTGTTGTGTTCATAACAATCTCCTCCACGTGGAATATGTGATTCTTCTTTTATGATTCTTGTTCTTTCGTAGAGTTTGATTCATCGTCCTTCAATTCAAACTCCATCTTTCTATTTTTTCCTCCCTCAATAGGACTTCATGTTTGAAAACATCTTTGATTTGTCTAAATACTACATCTTGAATATACACAACCTTCTTAGTTTTTAGGTTCCAAAACTTATAACCTTTCAAACCATCTTTATATCTAATAAATATACACTTTCCAACTTTCTTATCTAGCTTACCCATATTCTCCTTTAGAATATGTACATAAGCGTCACTACTAAATACCCCGAGATGTTTAAGAGAAGGTTTCTTACTAGCCCATACTTTAGTTGGAGTCTTATCATCCAACGCTAATGAGGTTGATCTATTTACTAGGTGATTAACAGATAGTGTCCACTACCTCTACCCATAAATATTGTCCTAACTCGGCACCACTAAGCATGCTCCTTACTTTGTCCAATAGCATCATATTCATCCTTTCCACAACTCCATTTTGTTGAGGAATGTATGGAGTAGCCATGGCCAAAACCTCTCCAATTGAGAGGAAAACCCACCAAAATTATCCTCTTCTTATAAAACTTCAATTTATGAATTCCAAGACCTATGACCCTTGACCAACACCCTTCAAGACCAAGTCAAATATTTCCTTCTTGACGAGCTTTCCTTCCAGCAATTCCTCAACAACTTCTACAATTTTTACCTCCAGCAAATTCTTTTGCAACTTTGATCTGGTGGATCAATTTTATAGTCACAAGGTAAAAGGGTAAATGCCCTTTTACTTATCATTATTTATTATTATTATCATGTTCATAACAATCTCCTTGACACAGAATATGTGATTTTTATTTTATTATTCTTGTTCTTTCATAGAATTTGATTCATCATCCTTCAATTCAAACTCCATATTTCTATTTTTCCTCCCTCGTCAATTGGAGAGGTTTTGGCCATGGCTACTCCATACATTCCTCAACAAAATGGAGTTGTAAAAAGGATGAATATGAGGCTAATGGAGAAAGAAAATAGCATGATTAGTGGTGCCAAGTTAGGACCATATTTATGGGTATAGGTAGTGGACACTATCTATTAGTTACCTAGTAAATAGATCAGCCTCATTAGTGTTGGACGATAAGACTCCACCTAAAGTATGGACTAGTAAGAAACCTTCTCTTAAACATCTTAGGGTATTTGGTAGATGCTTATGTACATATTCTAAAGGAGAATGGGGGTAATCTAGATAAGAAAGTTGAAAAGTGTATCTTTATTAGATATAAAGATGGTTTGAAAGGTTATAAGTTTTGGAACCTAAAAACTAAGAAGGTTGTGTATAGTCAAGATGTAGTATTTATAGAAATCAAAGATGTTGTAAAACATGAAGTCCTATTGAGGGAGGAAAAAACCATCCATCACTTTCCTTCAACGAACCATAGGATTGAACCAATATTCATGTCATCCTTCATTTCATTAGAAAGTGATAATATTTCCCAAAACCTCTCCTACATTTCCACTTTCCCAACAACCTTCCAACACTTTGGATTGCCCAACAACTTTCCAACACTTGAACTTTCCCAAGAACTTTCCATCACTTCAACTTTCCCAACAACTTTCTAGCACTTTGACTTGCCAAGCAACTGTAGACACTCTAACACGAGAGAGAGAGAGAGGCCCAAAAATTTCAATCTTTCTTTTATTTTTCTTTTTCATCCTTTTCCAACTTCTATCTTGAGGATATAGAACTTTCTTAAGAGTGTGTCCAAATGAGGTAAATTTCCTCTTATTTATAGGATTTTGAGGAGTACGGATTGCTATCTTGAGGCTGACTTGATTTTTCATGTAGGCCGACTTGCTTGAGGCACCATGACAAGGTCTTGGAGGGTCTTTGACTCTAATTTGACTCAAATAATTTTTTATTGACAATATGTAACATTCTTGAAAGGGTCTTTCATACATGAAAATGACTAAAAGCACTCAATGGGTGCTCGACCTAAAAATAATTTTTCCTTGAGCGTGAAACCCATGCCTCAAGAACTACAAGAATACATTTATTTTTCTCTTTACATTAAATACATAAAATCATGATTACATATGTCATTATGAATACCAAACCTAGTTACATATTTCAACACTCCCTCTTAAGTAGGGAGGTATTCATAATCCATACAAGGTACTTAAACATTCACAATCAAAATAATTATCATAAGAAGAGTTGGATTTGGTAAGCCATCTCTTTGCATCATATCAACCAGCATTGTCACATAGCAAGGCCTTGACTAACAACTCTATCTCTCCACAAGATCATATGAAATGCTAGTGATACCAATGACTGATAAACACCATCATCATTGTCTCTCAAGGCACATATCTCACTTGGGTTTTCACTGGCTATGTCCTTCCAGGACAATTCCTATCTTGGAATACCACATCCTAAAGGAATTTTCTCTACAACTACTCTTTTCTTATATGCCCTACCTCATTCTCAAAGAGTATTGGATGTTAGATGCTTACTCAAACCTCCATTATTTCTTCACAAAGTGAGGACGAGAATGGTGTGTCTATCTCTCCCTCTCAATTATGGAAGATATACCCATTCCTATAAAAGGAATGTACCCAAGCTCCCTATTAACCAGGGATTTGATTCCAAGATCCATCTTAACTAGCGTCTTGTTTTCAACAACAAATCTCTAATCTTTGGTGGAGATCATGGTACCATGAACTACTTATAGATCTCCTCCTTCCAATGCCATGAATTTCATCTTCATCATTATGGAGCATTCATCTTCTAGTTATTTTTCTTATGGCATCAACCATCCATCACTTTCCTTCAATGAACCATAGGATTGAACCAATAGTCATGTCATCCTTCATTTCATTAGAAAGTGATCTTCTAGTCCATGTCTGGCTTTTCTTCATACAACTGCCTCTTCCAAGTCATATTTCCTTCAGGATCTTCCATCCAACCACATGAGTGCTAGTTATAGGTGACTTATACACTCTCTTTCGGTATCCCTGTATTAACCCATCCAGATGTTTTTCAAAAATAAAAAAAAATGAACATAAAATCAAAGTTACCTTCTGTGATGGCCTTTCATCATGACATCAGCTTCTTGCAACAACACATATGCTTCTTCTTTTATATATATATATATATAATGTCAAGGGTCTCTTTTATTTACAGACTTTATCAAAGTATTCATATCCTTTCTATGGATATATCATAGTCAATACTTCTAGTCATTAAATTTTGATTTCCTTTTCTTACGTGACCATAGTTGTATCTTTCACGATGTCTTCTTCCTTTCTTCACATAATACTTCCCAGGAACATCCATCCATAGTTCCTTCATCTTTTTCAACCACCTCATATTCCATATGAGGACATATTATGTTGATTTCATATTGTCAATATATGAACCATGCCTTCATGCATCTTTCCAAAGGAAGAGTTCCATTTTCTTCGATCATGCTCATTCACCCATGCTATCTACAACTATATGATGGCATGACTTAATCTATCATATATATGCATACCTCTTTTCTTCTTTTGGTCATCTAGACTTCCTTCGACAACTTCCTTTCCTTGCTTGAAAGTTCTTCAATCATGCTGAATTTCTTTGTTATAATACCATCATCCTTAACTATGAATCCCATGCAAGGTGGTATTCCCTGTGAGACATCACTTGCTTCTTCCAAGAGAGGTGAAACTTCTAATGAAGATTCCAATAGAGGATCTTAATTATCCTCGTTCTGAAAATTCTCATTTCTAATGATGATGATGTATGATGAATTCTATTCTAGATGACTTTCTTATACCCATAAGTACTACTTATGCTTTCAATGAGGTTACTAAGAGCTACTTTCTTTCTATGATGACTGCTACATCCATGTAGACTTTTACTTCAACTATCTTTCAAGCTTCTGTAAGGATGACACGAGCTCTCGCTTCAATCATATGCTTCTTATATGATTCCATTTCCTAATATGATGCATCTTATCATACTTATAATGCTTTCTATCATGATAATTATCTTCCACACAATTGAAAATAACTTGGCGGAGGAGATTATCTTAGTCATACTAGAGATCCTTCACTTCCTCCTTCTTTGATTTCTTCGTCATAGGTTCTTCCACTCCTTCGGTGATATGAGCTTCATTCCATTTATGTTGTTCTCTTGTAGTTCCCATATTCCTGACAGTCATAGCATTTGATTTTAGACATATTGATCTTCGTATTTTCCCCAAATTTTCCTTCTCCCTTGGCCATGACAACAAATGCTTGAACTTGTTCGCTTGGTTCCACATCACTTTTTTGCTTTAACTTCGTTTCTTCAATTTTACACAATGGCCAAAGTTCACTGAATGGGGTGGATTCATTCTTTCCATATATGCTTGATATAAAGTTACCCCATTAACCAGGTAGTGCATTGAGCACCACGGTGGTCATTTCTTTATCAGACATTATTTCTTCCAACTCTTGTAGTTGGTCTCTTATTTCTGACACTCTCATGAGATATGTGGCTATCCATTCTTCTTTTGATATCTTCATCTTATATAGCTCGATCCTCAAAGATATGACTTCTCCAGCGGTGCTCATGGAGAATAATTCAACTAACTTCTCATAGATTTCTTTTGATGTTTCCAACCTTGATACATAAGGTATGACAGGATCCTTAATGGATTCTATAAGAATCCTTTGAGTCCTTCTTTCCCCTTCCATGTACTTTGATAGTGCTTGAGCTTCTCCTTGTGATGGTTTGGAGACCTTACCATTGATATGACCAATAAATTCATTCTCTATGAGGATCAAATCTGTCCTATTTTTCCATGCAAGAAAGTTTGATGACCCAACCAATTTGTTGTTTTTCTCACAAAATGTAGTCAATTTGATAGATTCAGACATATATATAAAGGTGCTTACTTGTCAAGTGAAGATACTCCTTGATGATGAAATATTCAACTTGATGCTTTTCTTGATAATGTTGGTAATAGAAGATTTCTTCTTGATGAATATGTATTCCTTCAAAAGTGATCCTTGACTGAAAGAGAGTGAGATAATCTTGATTCCCTGATGATGATGACAATGCCTCTTCTTACTTCCTTGGATGATAGAGTAGGATGTAGTGAATTTCCCAAGGTGCTTCAAATGTAAAGTATTCCTTTAATTGACTGGATGCCGGGTCCTTGAGGTCTTCTTTTCCTTGTTCAATATGTAAGCTTCCCAATAATGATTCAATTGAAGAGTCTTTTCTTGAATGAGTTAGGGTTTTGAAGTCTTCTTTGATGCTCCTTAGTTTCTTCCTCAAATATGATGAGAGGGTTAGTATTTCTTGATGATTTATGCTCTTGATGTTTCTTAGATGACCTTCTTGTGCTTCGGCCCTTGAGTGTCCTACTTTGAGCCGCCTTTCCTTGTCTTGTCACCTTAGCTCTAATACCATGTTGAGAAATATAGAGTAGCTAGATTAGGTGATTTCTCTTATTTTGATCATTGCTTGTAATGTATTTTTACTTATCTTGATTAGATTCTTCTTCAACTTGATTACTATTGTGTTCTTATCATAAAAAAACTACCAAACCATAATTAAAAATGAGACAAGAGGACACAAGATATAGGTGATTATCCAGGGCCAAAAACTCTCCAATTGAGAGGAAAACCCACCATAATTCTTCTCTTCTTATAGAAATTCAATTGACGAATTCCAAGACCTACAACCCTTGACCAAGACCCTCGAAGACCATGTTAAATCTTTCCTTCTTGACAAGCTTTCCTTCCAAAAATTCCTCAACAACTTCTGCAATTTTGACCTCCAGTAAATTATTCTGCAACTCCGACCCCCCAATAAATTCTTCTGCAACTTTTTCCTCCTAGGAGATTCTTCTAAAATTTGTATCCAATAGTTTCTTCTACAACTTCAACCCCAACAACTATCCAACACTTCGACTTGCCCAAAAACCTTCAAACACTTCGACTTGCCCAACAACTTTCCAACACTTCGACTTTTCCAACAGCTTTCCTACACTTTTACTTTCCCAACAACTTTACAACACTTTGACTTACACAACAACTTTCCAGCACTTTGAATTACCCAACAACTATTAGAAACCCTAACATAAGAGAGAGAGAGAGGCCCAAAAACTTCGATCTTGTTTTTCTTCTTCTTTTTCGTCCTTTTCTAGCTTTTATCTTTAGGAGATTGACTTGCTTGAGAGTGTGTCCAAATGAGTTCAAGTTCCTTCTTATTTAGAGGCTTTTGAGGGGTACCAATTGCTATCTTGAGGTCAACATGATCTTCCATGTAGGCCAACTTGATTGAGGCACCATGACAAGGTCTTGGAGGGTCTTTGACTCTAATTTGTCTCAAATAATTTTTTCTTTACAATATGTAACATGCCCGAAAGGGTTTCTCATACATGACAATGACTCTTATGACTTGCTGACTCAAATACAAGCCCTAGAAGCACTTAATGGGTGCTTGACCTAAAAATAAACGTTCCTTGAGCATAAACCCATGCTTCAAGAACAACAATAATAAATTTATTTTTCTCTTTACATTAAATAAATAAAATCATGATTACATATGTCATTATGGAGACCGAACCTCATTACATATTTCAACAGAACTAACACACATCCAAACACATCACCATGCACCAACTATAATACTCTCTCTTCCCTTGTAGCACTAGAGGAGACTCTTACTCGATTATGCTTCCCATATAAACAATGTTCATAGAAATCAAAATCCAAAGAGCAATTATGCATACCTTCTACCATACCATTACCATGTATTACTTAAAGGCCCTTCTATTTGATATGTTCCAATTTTTTATGCCATGACATAGTCTTTTCTCAGGAGACTGTAGGAGTTTTTCCTTCTTCAACTCTATTCTTAGGAACGATGAAACTATTGCACACTAACAATGCTTCTCAACTACTTATATATAGTTCTAATCCAAACTCCCCTTAGTAATAACATTTATCCTCGAACCATCCTGCAAGTATCAGTTTTCAAACACTATTTTTACACTCTCATTGCTCATATTTTTTACAGAAATCAAATTTATGACCAATCTTGGGATCTAAAAAATGCTAGGGATTGTTCTAATGCTTCCACCCATGAGATTCAAATTTAATTTCCTTGTCCTATGATTCTGGTTGTTGAGTCATCTCGTAGGAAAACATCACCACCATCACATCTTTCATACTCACAAAACCATTCCTTGTGAGGAGCCATATGAAAGGATGTCATTGATTTGACTAGTCGTGCCTCATGATCTACATGTGTACTTGAAGAAGTCAAGTACATATCCCCTCCTTCATCTGAGGAGGTTTTGCTTCTGTAGAAGAAGCATCATAATATCCCTTCCATTTCTCTGCAATTTTGGATCTATATTCGTTCTCTGCAATGCCATTTTTTTCCACATCTCCAACATACCTTTACAAATTTTCCTGGAGATTTAGATATTTCTCTAGATTTAGATCTCCCACTTGATGACTTTTTTTTTTATTTTAAATTTCTGTTATGGGAGTGTCCTCTTACGAACATGAGATTTGTGTTCTAACTTTCCATGTTTTTCCATCTCATATTGTTTGATAACAAGGATAAGACTATATTTTCGAAACTTAAAGTAGTTTCATTTCTACTTATGGCAACAACCATGCTATCGCACAAGTGTGGTAAAGAACACAACAGATTGATACACTTATCTTCATCTAATTTTTTAATATCAATAGATAAGAATCGACTTAACATAGTATTGAAGTCATTTAGATGCTATGTCATTGAGTCTCCATCCGTCATCCTTAGGCTATACAATTTTTTTCATAGGAACAATTTGTTCACCAGTGACTTAGAATGATACACGTCCCTATCTTGTTTCATAATGTCTTCATTATAGCTTCTCCTAAAACATTCAATGATATTGAATGTAAGAGACATAATCATATTATGCTCTTTACCTTTTAATCCAATTTGGTCCATTATTCTATCGACACCCTTCTCAGTGTAGTACCTAGATCCACAATAATCCAATAATCTTTGTCCACCAAAAAATCTTCAGTTTTGAGCTTCCATGGCTCCAAAATATGCCCATTAAATTTCTTGATCTCTATCTTTGAATTTTTAGCCATTTTTCACGTCAAAAATTGATTCTATGTATCTCCCAGTACAACAAGATCTTCCATAGGCTTGAGCCAAACCTCTTAGCCACAAAGGTGTCCCCTTGAAGCCAAAAATTTTGATACAAAATATAGGTTTTAAGCATGTAAAAATAATTGTTGCAAATATATTCTTAATAAAACAAAAAAGATGAAATAGTAAACACACACATTAACATAGATATTTTACCTTGGAAACCCAAACCGGGGAAAATAGAAAGATTTTCCAGTATATTCATCTTTACAATATTACACTCTATAGATATATTACGACATCCATAAACCACCAATCCATTTACCCCATATTAGAATACAACCATAGTTCCTTAACTAAAACTACAAAACCATGGGATAAACCACCATGTGCCACAAAACCACTAAAAAATAAAAAATTGTGCTGAAAAATCGCCAAAAACAAACACAAAATTACTTCCCTGTGACCCTCTCATTGCGTTCGGCTCAACGTCCATCACATGGAGGTAGTTGTGTAAATAATATAACACATACCCAACATTGGTTGATAATGGCATTTATTTCTCTAACATTATTCATTGGAATATTTTTATGCAAATAAGTAGAAAAGAAAACATGGATGAAATAATTAAGATAATAGATCAAATTGTGCAAAAATAATGAAAAATGATACTTGAAATACTTGTGTTGTTCCAAGAGAGAAATTATGGACACATTTTGTACAAGGGAGCACATTTTCTCCCGGATGAGGTTAAGGAAATGTAGAAGTAGGCACTATATTAAAAACTTAAGGTTGTAAAATTTCAACCATTTGGGCAAGCATATTACTATAAAAAATAAAATCAGATGTTACTAATTGTTCAATTCCATCAATATGCACGTCTTGCATACTTGTTACTTGCTCCAAAAACATGGGGTCACATTTGTAGAATACTCAGCTATTTTGTAGGTAAGTTTTTATAAACACAATGTTGCCGAAGAAGAACATTGTTAGGAGACTATAGAAAATATTTCCAGAAAGGAACATTAGTAAGAAATGTTCTTCCCATGATACCAACTTAGCTTTGATACTTACGACTACTAAGAGAATGATTGTGAATATTAATTGAAGTTGTTGTTTTAGTATGATATGCAACTTTTTTTCATTCATTTATTGCATCTTTATTTTTTTGATACCATAAACAACATAGTTCATTAGCCTTCTCACGTGATGTAGGAGAACAAGTTTGTTTCAATCTATGCTTACTTGTGCCTTCACATAACATTTCTCAAACATATACCAATATTTATAAAATCAATAAATAAAAAATATAAATTTCAATTCTTAAATAAAGGATTAGTAAGATATAGATATATAAACACTATTTAAGTAATCAAATTTTTAAAGATAACATTATCGCATAAATATTTCAAAAATATTTGAATACATTAAAATAGAAAATGAGACATGTAAGAAAAAAAATGACAATGAAGTGATTAGTCCATTTCACAAATTTTGTAAGTTTAAAATAAAATACAATTTCAAAATGAAGTGGATAAATCCATGTCACAATTTTTATAGTTCAAAATTAAATCCAATTTCAATATATTATAATAAAGAACAAAACATGCACAATGAAGTCCATTAGTCAATCTCATAATTTTTGTAGTTTCAAATGGAATGCAATTTCAATACATTATAATGCAAAATGAAGCATAAATTACATTAATCCATCTGAAAATTGCTATCATAGTGGTTTTCAATATACTGTAAAAATTAGCTTGCCCGCGCTCTACAGGCATGGCCGCCCTCGCTGCCTGCCCTTCTACTACTTGCTGCGTGCATGGCCCCTCCGGAGTCCTCCCTGGAGGTGGCCTCTCCTCTGGATCAGGCCCAAGCCTTCTCGGCTCTGATCAGCTCCTTAGCTCCTCCTCGCCCCAGGCCAATGATCACTAAATTTGTTAAGAAGCTCGATGGCATTCAGGAGGTCGCCCTTCCTCCGACTATTCTGCGCATGGTTTCCCTCTCTCTAGTCGAGAAGGGTCTCATAGGTCAATTTACTGGGTTATGGCCCTCCCCAAAGACTGTTCAAAAATGGGTTGAGCGTAACTGGTCAGAAAAAATCAATGGCAAAATCTCTATTCATTTTTGCGGCAGAGGCTACTTCACTTTTCACTTTGAAACGAAAAAGGACAAGGATTTGATCTTCAGGAATGGCCCGTACTTCATGGACACCAGAGGTCTGTATCTCAACAAATAGACGCCAGACTTTGACCCTGAACTCGATGTACCAAGCGTCGTCCCAGTGTGGGTACGCCTTCCTCACCTTCCTTTGCACTGCTGGGGGGATGAATCTATTCGAGCTATTGGAAACATTGTAGGAAAGTTCGTAGATCGGAGCGAACCAAAAGACAACGTGCAAGCCTGTGCCAGGATCTGCGTCGAGGTGGATCTGGGTAAAGGCCTCCTTGAGGCAGTCAAGCTAAAAGTTGACGAATGGACACACATCCAGCAGCTTGACTATGAGAAAATCCCATTTAAATGCAAGGTATGTCACGAATATGGCCATTTTGCTAACAGATGTTCTAAAGTTATTGATATTGAAAGCCCAGAGTTAGACTCGCAATGGGAAACTATAAAAAGAAAAAAAGAAAAAAAAAAGACCTCTTCTAACCCTAGAAGCACCATTATCTCCTCGCACCCCCCCCCCCCCCCCCCCCACAAAAAAAAAAACTAGCCCCTCCCTCCCCACCTCTTCCTCTTCACAACCCCCCGACTCCTCCCATCAACTTGTTGATCCCCCTATCCCTCCTTCCAATGCCTCTCTAACCTCCTCCAATCCCTTCTCCTCCCTTACCGCCTCTGAAGATGATCCTCCCCTTCTCTCTATCCCCTCTCAGCCTGCCTCCCCTCGCCCCTCCCCCATCAATCCTGAACTCCTTCCTCCTCTTCAGACCCCTCCTCAACCTGAATCAATAGGAACTCAGTTAAAGAACATGGAGTAACTTTGGAAAATCCAAAGAAAACTGGTCCTCGAAGGAAGTCATCAAAGCAACACAGAGATGAAACCGCTCAAAAGGATATAGCCCTTAGAACTCAGAACCCTATTGAAACCTATATCTTAGGGCAAAATAGTAAAGACTCAGGAAAAAAGGAGCAAGGAGGGAAGACAGGTTCTCGCTTTGCTATCCTGAAATGATGAAAGCCCTCTCATGGAACTGCAGCGTTTTAGGGCACCCTTAAAAAAATTTAGCCCTAAGAGATCTAATAAAACAGGAAAAGTCGGATATTATTCTACTGCAGGAAACTAAGCAGGTAGATCTTGACATGGAAACAATAATAAATAGAATGAAGAATCATGTGGGCACCCAATCCGAATCCAGGGTGCCTCAGGTGGACTTGCCATTATTTGGAAGAAAAAACACATAACTGGATCAAAGTGGTGCTTCAGAACATAAAAGAGAGAATTGAGATCAGCATTTACAATATCTATGGACCCAACCATTATAGGGATAAAGAGATTTGTTGGGGCACTCTTAAAATAGAAATAGATAATGAAGACAACAACAATATCATCATCGAAGGTGACTTCAATTTAATCCTTCACACAAATGAAAAAAGGTGTGGCTGTTTTAACCTAGATCCCTCTAGAAATCAGCTAGAAACCATCATGCAAGACCATGGTCTAGTTGATATTGCCCCAAAAAATCGTATATATATTGGAGCAATCGCAGGATAGGAAAGGGAAATATCATGGAGCGTCTAAACAGATTTCTTGTGGCTATCCCTCTCCTTTCTTTTTTCTCCATTGCCTCTTCCAATATACTCTCCTCCTCAGCCTTTGATCACTATCCCATCACCCTCTCCCTTGGTGATCATCACTCCATCGGCCCCCTCCCCTTCAAATATAGCCCTCTTTGGAATAATATTCCGGAAGCAAGGTAGCTACTTTGCAATATATGGCTTTAGCACATAGAGGGATCTCCTTCATTCATTTGGGAAGTTAAACTAAAGAAGACCAAAATGGCCTTAAAGGATTGGGCCAAACTGCACTATAATGAACCATATAAGATCAAAATTGAAATCAAAGAAAAGCTGGACGCTTTCCATAACACCATTGATTCCCAAGGGGAAAATCAAGAAAACTCCAATCATGAAAAGGGTCTCTATTGGAAATTATACAAAATCAATAGAAAAGAAGAGGATAAGTGGAGAATAAAATCCATAAATTTGTGGCTTCAGGCAAGTGACAAGAACACCTCCTTCTTCCACAAACAAGCTATTGTCCGCAAGACTAGAAACAACATATCCTCCATCATTGACACTGAAGGCAAAATTCAGACAGATCAAGAACTAATTAAAGTTGTTGCCACCGTTCACTATAGATATCTGCTCACTGAAACAAAATAGCTAGAAGACTACTCTGATCTCTTAAGACATCTGCCAAATATGATCACAGAGGAGATGAACAACACTTTAAATAAATATATTGAAGAGGCAGAAATTCAGTGTGCCATTTGGTCCTTGCATCTTAACAAGGCTCCGGGTCCAGATGGCTTTTCCATCAGTTTCTACAGGACATACTGGGACTTAATGAAAAAGGACTTGACCAAAATGATACAGTGGGCTCAAAGAAAGAAGAAAATTGGGGGCTTCACCAACTCAACCTACCTTGCCCTTGTCCCCAAATAAAACCACCCCTCCTCCTTCTCTAGGTTTAGACCGATCTCCCTTTGCAACTCTTCTTACAAACTTATTACCAAAATCCTTGCCATGAGCCTCAAGCCCTTTCTCCCTAGCCTCATCTCGGAAAATCAAGGAGGTTTCATCTCCCAAAGGCAAATTTCTGACTCTATCCTCCTTGTACAAGAAGCTATCCACTCAAGTATGACTCACAAAGAAAAAGGTTTCATTCTCAAACTCGACTTAGCCAATGCTTTTAATAGGGTCAGACACTCCTTTCTCCTTTCAGTTCTTCAGAAAATGGGCTTTGACTCAGATTTCATCGCCCTTATCAAATCTTGCATCACAAGCCCTTGGATCTCCCCCCTCATTAATGGCAGGCCAACATCCTTCTTTCAGTCTTCTCGTAGTATTAGACAGGGTTTCCCTCTCTCTCCCTTCCTCTTTATCCTCATGGCTGAATCCTTTAGCAGAGCCTTGGATCATATGCGAAGATTAGGCCTCATCACTGGAATTAAATTTGGCAACGGTGTCAAAAATATGAATCATTCGCAATTTTTTGATGACACTCTCTTGATGGGTGGTGCAACCGACATAATCGCTCACAGGTTTAAATCTCTCCTTGAAAAATTCATGCTTTACTCCGGAGGGTTGATCAATCAAAAAAAATGTTGCATCTATGGTTGGAATGCAACCAGCCAAACCATTCACAGCATTGCACAAATATTTGGAGTTTCCTACAAACTGAATTGGGATCACTTCAATTATTTAGGCATGCCTGTCAACGCTGGCCCTTTAAAGTCTGAAGTTTGGAACATTACTATAGACAAAATGAAGAGAAAAGTACAACAGTGGGGTTCTTCTTGGCCTTGCAGGGTGAGTAGTCTTACTCAAATCTGCCCTCTCATCTCTGCCCCTTTACCACTTCACTCTCCTTCAAGCCCCTGCCAGCATTCATCACAAATTTGAAGCAATCCTAAGGCACTTTCTCTGGCAGGGTGGCAAAAACGAGAAGAAAAAATATAATCTTGTTAAGTGGAGGCAAGTCACTCAAGACTATGAACATGGAGAATTCGATCACCCAAGCTTCTTAACAATGCTTTGGTGGGAAGATCGTGTGAAGGTTAATCAGCGGACATCAAGCATGGTGGAAAAGAGTTATGGAATCCAAATATCTTAACTCTCCCCGTCAATATCTCCTTGATAAAGACATCACAAACAGACCCTGCTCCAAAATCTGGGCCCTCTGTAAGAAATCCATTCCTTTCTTAACTCACAATCTCTCCAAAGTCCCATTTGGGGGCTACAACATCAATATTGGGAAAGAAAAAATTATGGGGAAAAATCTACTCTTGGACAGGCCTGACACTCAACACATCCTCTTCCATTTTCAGAATCTCGATCTAAATCTCTTAAGTCAATTTTCTAAGTGGGATGACCAAACTCAAAATTGGATTGGATGGCTCTTTCCCCCTGTCCCTTCTTATTTGGAAGCAGACCTATCCAAACTCCAAGTTTTGCTACATGGCGCTACCCCCTTGCGAAAAGACAGTATGGATAGCTTTCGTTGGGATCCCACAGGCTCTACATACACCATCAAAGCTGCTTACTGTCAACTCAACCATGATCACTTCCCCTCTCCTCCTTGGCCAACTTGGAAGTTGTTCTTGAAGTCGGAAGCCATCCCAAAGATAAAGATCTTTATATGGAATCTCCTCAAAGGCAAAATCCTCACCTCAGAAAATCTAAAAAAAAAGGGGTGTGAGTGGACCATCCAAGTGCCCCATCTGTTAATGTGCAAAAGAAACTGCGCATCATCTCTTCGTCATGTGTCCATTTTCTACTCGATGTTGGACAGACCTCACTTCATCCCACTAGCTTCACTTGGATCCCAACTACGCCATTTCTGATTTGATTAAAAAATGGAGGAAAAATTACCCATAGGGAAAAAAGAAAAGCAATTTGGCTAGAAGGGTCTGGGACACCCTTCCGTACGTGCTCTTATGGAACATATGGCTCACTAGAAACATAAAGATCTTCAACGACAAAGACTCCTCCTGTAGGAAGGTTTGTAGCAAAACATGGAGCCTCACTCTCGAAACAATAACCTCTAAAAACACCAGAAAAATCAATATTAGTAACCTCCAAGTGGAAGAAAGGAACTTCTTAGGCAGTCTGCTGGACAACTTTGGCTTCCTCAAACCTCCAACTAATCATCCACACCAAAATGGAACATGGAAGGTTCGTCTAAAAGAAAAGGAATTTATAGAATGGTTGGAAAGTTGCTCAAGGCCCACTCTCTTATTCGACAGTGCATCTAAATCGAACCCAGACATTGCTGGTGCTAAAGGCATTATAAAAATTTAAAGTGGCAGAAATCTTCTCTCCTTCGAGTGGGGTCTTGGCTCCCTCTCCAATAACAAAGCAGAAGCTTACACCCTCCTTCAAGGTCTTCAATAGTTTAAAAAAAGCAACATCTCCAATGCAATGGTGTTCGGGATTCCTCTATCGTCATCGACATGATGATCCAAGATCAATCGGTCAACAACATAAACCTCCACAAAATTGTTAGCAGATGTCGCAACATTTCGAAAGGCATGAAAGACATATCTTTTCATCATATCCTCTGAAGGAACAACAAGATCACAGATGCTCTAGCAAATAAGGCATGTGCTCGAACATCTGGGCACTTTTGCAATGATGGCTTATCTATGATACCCCTGCCATGATCTTGCCTCAGCTGAAAAATATATCTTCTTGGATTCTCCCCTCTGAATTATCTGAATTTCACAGGCCCTCCCGTACCTCTTCCCTCCTCTCTCTTGTGATCCTATCTCCTCGGGCCTGCTCCCAAGCTGCCTTCTTCCCATCATTTTGTGCTATTTATCCCCTCGCCCTCCATGCATTTCCTCATACTCTCGTAGCTTCCCTCCTTTCAGCAGATTCTCACTCCACTGCTGGACTTCTGCTCCACGCGTCCTCCTCCCTTTGCTGGCCTCCTGCTCTGCGCTTACACCTTCCCTTCATCGTGTGACCTCCCCTCATATACCCTCTGGTCTTAGCTCTCCTTCCTTTCATTATTGCACACATCGAGGGCTGCTTTCACTGTGTTGATCTTCAGGCAGAGTTGGAGAAAATTCGCTCACAACAAAAAATCCTTGACGAAAAGTAGCAAGCAGATGTGAAAGTATTCCTGCACAGGGTTACCTCTCTTCAACAACAGTTCAACGAACTCTCCAACTGGTGTGCCCATGTGGAAGAATCAGTCCAAATCCTCAAATATATCCTTGAGAAACGTTCAGCTCCAAGCTCCAACTCCAACAATGTGAGAAATGTTGGCACTGAGGACAACACGGATACTTCGACCGGGCGCCCAATAAGCATCGACTGATTTGTCATCTTCTCTTCTTAGCATGGCCTTTAAGTTTGCTCTTCTTCTTTCTCAGTTTGTTCGAATCTACTCATTATCTATATTTCAGTATTTTCTGAATAGTAGACACAAATAAGTTGTAGCATTTTGTTGTAGCTACCTTCTCTGTTTCCCCTTAGAAACTCTTGCATGTAACAAGGAAATTTTCCTCTTCTTTTTTGGAATATAAACTAGCACCTGCCATATATATATATATATACTGTAAAAAAAATGAAACAATGACAATTTCAATACACTGTCCAAAAAGATGAAACAACATTGACATGTTTGAAAATGTGATAAAACATATTTTTGGAAGCCTTAAAGCCTAAGGTATGATATCCATAGAAATGGTGTTATGTCATGAACATAATCTATATTTGGAACAAGTGGGAAAATTTCCACTTTCAATAAGATCATTGTAATATTCAAGCGATGGCAACTCAAACCTAGAGTTCACTAAGATGGATACATCATCAATGATTGCCATGGCACAAACGCCAATCAACAAATCATATAATTTGAAAATTTGTTAGAATAGATATTTGGAAGCCTTAAAACCTAAGGCATGATATCCACATGTAGTGGTTGTGTATCATAAGAATTTGTATTTGTAACAAGTGGGGAAACATTTCCACTTTGAATAAGACAATTGCATGTTCAAGTGATGACCGCCATAACTCAAATTTCTCTAAGATGGATACAATATTAGTAATTGCAATGGCACAAAAGCCAATCAACATATCATATAATTTGAATGGGACTTCGTTGTAATTGCACATATGTACTTTCCAATGAATTGTGCGAAGAGGAAGGTAACCGAGATATTTATTATTAATATCTACAAAAGGGTCATGCAACATGTTCCAATTAAATCCTCAGCCTATTCAAAATAGTCTAAGCTTCGTTCATTGTAGGGTTGCCCGAATTGAAAATTGTCGACTTCCTTAATCAACCAAATAGAGATGGAACTATCATTGATGAGATAGATAAGTTAGTTATTATACAATGCCAATGACATACATCGTATGTTAGTGATAAGGACAAATGAAAAAACCCACAAATTTGTATCCATATGTAGGGTAATCATGACAATCTTTGTCTAATACAACCAAAATCAATAAATTTATAAAATTAAAATAATACACACACACACATACATATTCAACATCGGTGAGGCTACACACTCACACACAAACATATATTCAATATCGGTGAGGCTACATCATGGTCGTGTCTAAGAATAACACTTGAATAGGGTGGGGAATTGAACCGTTGACTTAACATATAAGAGAGCCTTAACGCACCCAATCACTATCTATCCAAGACCCTATGGACCATAACTATCTATAATTACATGACAGTTTTTAATTAAATTTGTGGTGGTTGTGTGTTTTTATATGTGTTTTAATATTTGCATATATTATTTTTATTTTTTATTTTTCAATATACATATTTTTTTTAATTTTTATAAAATTAATGATTTATAATTCAATATATTATTATACTTTAAAGCATGGAGTTAGCATGTCGTCATTGTTAATGATTCTAGGAGTCATACTTTTTATTCCTATAAAAGCACCACACATTCACACACACAAAGATAACCTTTTAATGCCAAAGTAACTCTCAGAGCCAAGACTTAACATATAACCACGAGTTATGACCATGTGTTATCCATACACAAAGATGATGTATTTCAAGGGAGTGATAGAGTGGTTTAGTAATACAATGAAGGTGGGGGGTGGGCAATTGGTGTTAGGCGGGGTTGCATGAAATGCATCAAATATTGTTACATTGTTTCTTCTCAAAACCATTGTTTATATTTTCGGTGTAGGGGTGGTGGGCATGATATATTAAATCATGTGTATATTCACTACTCGAAATGCATACTATCCATTTATGGTCATAATCCTAAGTTGTTGGATCACAAGACCATTAAGACCCTGTTTTAATTGTTTTGTTGCACAAAGTAATTCTTCCATAAGGAAAACATGCAATGTAGGGTACCGTTGAAAGTATTCAAACCCTATCATGGCACGACATGTTGATCATCAACCACTAGATCATAGTAAAACATAGAGAATACTAATATTGTTGTAATAAATTAAAACTAAGACAACAAGAGCTAGAAATTAGACATATAATATCGAGCCTTGCCTTGGTAAACCAAAAATCTGATGAGAGCCAACAATAATATATTTGATTGCCCCCAACATCAAACAATTTTGTATATTGTCTACAAAAGCTAAAAATGTCAAAATTACTATAAGAGTGGCCTCTTCCTAAGGTAAAATTTTCCTCACTTCAAATGGCCATTGTGAATGATAAAGCAACGAAGTTGAGAACTTTAGTGATGACCCAACACCTCCAAGAGATTAACTATTGTATCTTCACAACCAACACATCTAGGATATCTTGCTCATATATATAAAAATGGATAAGACTTTGGAAACTATCCCGAGCATCTTAAGTTAGAGATGAATATTGGATATTCAAGATTTACAATGCACTGTTAATTTCACTACACATAAAGACATCCACAATAACCTAGCTTCTAAGATTGCAACCCAACTTGGATTGCAAATAGAAGAGAAACAATTCATACTCCTTGAACTTGTTT
Source organism: Pinus albicaulis (assembly GCA_034641835.2). Classification (NCBI taxonomy): domain Eukaryota; kingdom Viridiplantae; phylum Streptophyta; class Pinopsida; order Pinales; family Pinaceae; genus Pinus; species Pinus albicaulis. The sequence goes on from CM076584.1 coordinate 1,542,899,687, forward strand.
TTTGTGGTCAATGTTGTAGCTATATTCAAGTCTCTTTTATATTCGGGTACATAATTAACTTAAGTGTGACGAACTAATCAAGTTATAAAAAAAACATATCACACCTCTTTCAAGTCATGTCGTCTAGTTCAACGATGTCCAATGTAGTTAGTTGTGTTCCATGCAGTTTAGCTCAGAGGAGTCCAATGACATCTAGTGCAATGATTGAGGCTATCAAGGCAATATAGATGAAGCGAATTTGAAACATGGGAGGTTAGGTCAGCTAGGTTCACACACATTACTGTGGGTTGGTACAAGAAAGAAAGGATGCAAAGTGATCAACAAAAAGACAAGTAGTAAAGAAGTGGACAACTTGAGAGAAAACATAACATAGCCAAATTTAATTTTATTAAATTAAAAAGTAAAAAAATCATAAGAGAGAAGATTAGGATTTGAGATAAATCTCAATCCTATATCTATAACTATGATAAAAAAATATCTATAACTATATTCCTTCTAATTTGATATTTTAACATCCAAAAAAAACTAAAAATAATCTCTAAAACCATGTTATTAAACACCAAGACCAAGCCCTAAACTTTAATCAGAACCAACAACAACACATCCTTCTTCCGACAATTCTTTGTGCATGACTAATTTCCATTCTCAGCATTTAAGATAACTATTCACATCACACACATCTTTATTCCCTCCCCGTCATTTACTGTTTTCAGTGTTCAATTTACAGGTTATCCCCACAAACTATCATCTGGTGGACAGTTTAATAAAAAGCTTTCAATTTTTATGTTTTCCAAAAATGTGAAAACACCATTACAAAAGTTTTGCAATGTTTTAAGACGGCATGAAGTACAGATCAAATAATACGGGGAGCAGGGGCTGGCATGGAATTATTACATTCATATTCGGCAGACGGAAATCCTGCTAACACAGAGTGCGTATATCAAATAAGAAAAACAAGTAAAATTTGAGATAATTGTGTCACGGAACCCCGATCATGGTCTCAGGGGATGATAGCGGAGACAAAGAATGGGACAGAGGCCGTCATGAATGGCCTCGGGGGAACCACACTGTCAAGGAAGAGAGGGAGAACCGTATGAGACTCTGGGGAATACTAATTTTCGGTGTAATTGGAGCTGCTGCCACAACTTATGCGGTAACTTACCTCTGTTTTTTCTCCTTCCACCAAATCTTTAATTCGATGCCAAGAAGAATCCATGGCTTCTGTTTTATAGAATTCTTTTTGGTTACAAGCAAGTTATATATATCTGAATTTTAGTGAGAATTTCCGCGGTTTATTTTGGTTTGCATTCTTCAATTTATTTTGGTTTGTTCGGCATAAAGGCGGCGTATAAGCATGGCGATATAACAGGCCAGGGAAGCTTTCGAAAATCAGGTGTTGTGGGTGGGGGAGCGGGCAACATAATTCAATAGCAAAATATTTGGCAAAACCCTTGTACACTGTAAACATAGACCGAATAATTGTTGAAGCTTTATTAAGACGTACAATTAAAACTTTAGTAAGACAAATTTGCATCAAATTTGAATACTAATTTTTATCAAAATGTGAGTTATTTTGAATAATTTCATTTATCAAATTTGAATATTAATTCTTATAAAAATCTGAGTGCTTTTGAATAATTTCATCCCTTTTTGCAATCATTTTAGAAGTCTGCATCTTTGTTCATGAGCTTTACGGTTTGCCTGAAGATAACAAATCTTCAAGCCTTGGGGATAGATCTCCCCAAGTTAAGAGTGTTTTCACTCTTATTTTTCTATCGCAACTAAGCTATTTTTATGTTGATATCGTGCAATCCTTTATATAAAATCTAGGCAGGATCTAAATGCCGATATTATTGCTATCACTTTTCTGGTAAACAACGTGTCTTTATACTATCAGTAAACGGCACAAAAGACACCAGGGCAGTGCGTTCACGTTCAATGTCTTGCTCTAGGTCTGGCTTTCCCGCAGAGGCTAGGGATACTTGTTCTCATTATATATCTGAGCCAGAGCCATACAACGAGATTCTTTTCTTCGGCTTCAACTGCCAGGAGAAATTCTGCTTGTGGTTCCCAAATGTTTCCTAGGATCATCCAATGAGGCCCTCTCATCCCTGGACACTCTTCAGATGACATCATTAGACAGTGCATTGCATCCTTCTCGGTTATTGATTCTGGGGCAGAACTTCCTCCTTCTCATCCTCCACCTCCCCAACACGTCTTACAGACATCCAGTGATCACTTGCACTCTTTCGTGTATCTCTTTCTTCAATGTAATATTTAAGTCATGTTTTTCACACTTTAACTTGCTTTAGGCTTTTTAAGTAGCTTAGGGCACTCCAACAGATTGATATCATTGGTTGTACTTCCTAGTCCCATTGACCTACTTCTGGTCATTTTTTGGACATTTTATAAAATTATCTTTTCTGAATAATTTAACAATATGTATACGAGGTTCTTTCACAAATCTACCATTGGCCATGGAAACAACGGAAGAATCACGAGCCTTATCTCTACGAATAGACAAGAACTCTGTGATGAAAAGGATCTGGAAGGAGAGCTGAATTTCTTCTTCGAAGTTCTGCTCACCGAGCCTTCCACTAATTGACAGACCTTAGACGGAAGTTATGTTGGAGGGACATAGACCTTAGACTGAGTCATTGCAGAACATGAAGCGATTCACACTATGACGACATGCCACTCTCTGAGCATGATAATCAAGTTGGACGTGTCCAAGGCATTTGATAGACTCAATGGTCACCTTTGGATTTTTCCACAGGTGGATAGGTTGGATTGTGACCATGATCAAATCTGCTTTCTTCTCATACTCATCAATTGATCTCCTTCTCATCCCTTATTTCGTAGCTGTGTTATAACACAAGATGATCCTCTATCGTCCATCCTCTTTATTCTCATGGGTCAATGCTGAAGCAGGAGTCTCTCCAAAGCTAAGGATGACAGGAAAATCAAAAGCTGTTGCTTCCCTCTGTCACAACAAGCCACTGCACATCCACAATCAGTAGATGATATATTGCTGATGGGAGTAACATCCATCAAGAAATAAAGGGCTTCAAGCAAACCTTGACACCTTTATCCTCGTCTCTAGTGGTCAACTCAATGAAGCCAAATTGAAAATATTCTTCCTTAGAACTAAGATTGCAATATAGCAGTCAACTCAATGTGCACATTGCAGACAACTGGCCTTCACCATTGGCTCCCTCCCCTCTATATATCTTGGCATAACACTTATGGATAATTTCAGGAGAAACCTTTCATGGGAAACCCTCTTTGATAAGCTAAAGGCATGATTGCAAACTTGGAGTTTCCGTTACCTCTTTTTGGCGGGAAGAACTTGATTGATCAAATTAATCAGTTCTTCAATCCATCCCCTTTTGTATATTCTCAAGGTAGGTAGTGCCAACCAATGTATGAGATGAGATCCAAAAACTTAAGTGAAAATTTCTCTGGGGAGGAGCCACAAGAGAAAAGAGATTGTCACTTGTGAAATGGAGGATATATTTATGCTTAAATCATAGGAATGTTTGGGAATAAAAGACCTTTCTTGAGTAACTGTAGCTATAGGTGGTAAATTCAACAGAGCAATCTTTCAGCTGCCTCTTTCATATGGCAAAACTCGAAGACGCACATAAGCCTGATAAGTGTAAAGATATCCAGCCCTAGATGACTGATGTTCTTATGATCTCAAATCAAACAAATCAAACTGAATTTATTTAACTGCAGAAAATTAATTTATGAACATGGCATTGATAACACCATAGCTGGAAAAGTAAACAGCAGAACCATAAATGTAATACACTCATACTCAGATGATTCTCCTTCAAATCAATTTCTTATTCCTTAGATTAAAGCTTACAATGTGACCTCAGCAGCCTGCTAAACCAATAGCCGTATGGTCCACAAAATCACCCACAACAGATCTGTACAGCCTGCTAGAGAGGTGTATGACCTGCAGAGAAAACAAGGAAAAACAGCAGCACAAATATGTCCTATACAGTGTGTTGGCTTGTGGTTTCTATGAACGATAAGGCAACATGGGAAGCTAAGCAAAAGAAGAGCAGGAGTGGCTGAAGTGAAAGCCAAACACTCCAAGCGCGGGTTGGGCAGACACCCTCAGTCAAAAGAAGAAAGAGCTCTTATCACTTACCTTTTCGCATCACCAACCTCTCCGCTCGTCGCAAATCACACATCGCAGATCTTAACCTTTACCCTCCATTCCTCATAATAGAACTCCCCGACTTGCGATTTGCGATATAAGTTGGGTCCCACCTTCTTGCCACGTCACCTTCCTCTCATCGCACTTCGCACATCGCAAATTTTAACACTTACCTCCCGTCTCTCACAACAAAAAGCTCCCGACTCCCGATTGCGATTTACGATATAAGTTGGGTCCCACCTCCGCCATGCCATGTCACCTTCGCACATCGCACATCGCACATCGCACATCACTAACCATAACCTTTACTTCCGCTTTCTCATAATAAAAACTCCTGATTACGATATGTGATCGAAGTTGGGTCCCACCTCCTTGCCACGTCACCTTCCGCTCATCGCACTTCGCACATCGCAGATCTTAACCTTTACCCTCTATTCCTCATAACAAAATTCCCCGACCTGCGATTTGCGATATAAGCTGGGTCCCACCTCCTTGCCACGTCACCTTCTGCTCATCACACTTCGCACATTGCAAGTTTTAACACTTACCTCTCGTCTCTCATAACAAAAAGCTCCTGACTCCCGATTACAATTTGCGATTTAAGTTGGGCCCCACCTTCGCCATGCCACGTGACCTTCCGCCATCGCACATCGCTAACCATAGCCTTTACTCCCACTTTCTCATAATAAAAAATCTTGATTGCGATATGCGATATAAGTTGGGTCCCACCTCCTTGCCACGTCACCTTCCGCTCATCGCACTTCGCACATCGCAAGTTTTAACACTTACTTTCCGTTTCTCATAACAAAACTCCCTGACTTGCGATTTGCGATATAAGTTGGGCCCTACCTCCGTCATGCCACGTCGCCTTTCCGTCATCGCACATCGCACTTCGCAGCTTATAACATTTACCTCCGTTGCTCATGACAAAAACTCCCGACTGCGATCTGCAGGCGGGCCCATCTCCGCCATGTCATCAAAGCCCATCCATTGCCTTTGTCTCACTTGACCATTCCGCTGTGTGTTAGTGCCGCAGGCCCCACTTTAAGCTCCGCCATTTCTCCTCCATCTTCCCCTCATCTCCGCTCCCTAGCACACATCCGATGGCTCATGATCTATTTCGGCCCCCCTTCACCTTCCGAAGGTTAATGCCGGGGGCGGGGGGGGGGGGGTGGTCCGAAATGGCCGGTTTTGGAAACATCCTCCGGTGCTACGTGTCAGGTTGCAGTGATTTTGCACCCCCCCATCCAATACCACAAACCGGATAGGCCCCCCTCTGAAATTCGGTCTTTGGTTTTGCAAGTTAAGTGCAACATGAGTTTTTGGCGGAACAAACACAACTATGGTTTATTCAGTTTGTCCAGGAAATCTCCGCTAAAGAGCGAGGCACGCGCAATACGACTGGCCATTCCGTAACAGTTAAGTGGAAATCATGAGAATGAGGGAGTGGAGGTTTTCCACAACAGGTGAAATCATGCGATGGAAACCAAACTGCCCACCTGTTCACAACCACTCCTCGCCACCCCATTTTGAAGATTCCAAGATTTGGCCTCCATGGCCAACTATGTTTTTCTTTTACTGTTTGATTATGATGTTTTGCTAGTGAAATCTCGATTTCACTCGATTCTGTTTTGATTCTCTAATTACGGGAGTGATTGCTTGATGCACACTCTGCTAGTTGGTTAGGATATTTTGATTTTCACATGTGTGGGCCGATCATGAATGATTATTCGATCGTAAACCCTCAAGGAGAACTCTATATGTAGAGGGTTCAGAGACGAAAGAAATGTTCTGAATTTTGGAGAATTTTCGCTGTAGTTCTGTATGATTGTGCTCTTTGTGCTCTGAGATACATATTTGGTACAGCGGTTTTGAACATAATATGATATACAACGTTGTTCATTTGGATTCCAGATGGAGCAATGAGTAGTATGTATCTGTGTTCTCTTGTTTATAATTATTAGTAATCTCCTGTTTATGTATAATCATCTTTCAATATTCTGCTGCTTTGATGATTCGTGTAATGTAGCTGCCGATGGTAAGCATTTTGATTCATGAATTCGTGTATGAATAACGCTCATGTGTTAAACTGGCTGTGCCCCCTTAATTCACGCTCCACGAATCTCTATTGTTGGTAACATTCCACCTACATCTGCTTCCTTTGAGTTCACGAGATACAGATTCTTAAGACTTTTAAGCCTGTCTCTCGCGGGTTCCTCCTCCGTTCCTTCTCAACACCTCTGCATATTTTGAAAGCCCCTGCTCATTGTTTCAGACTTGGCCCATTTGAAAAACCACCATGCCATACAGCCTCCTGAGCCCTCTCGCAGTATAGGGTAATTCGCATGAATCAGACTCCAAAGCCTTCAACATTCCTGAACCACTACAACCATTATTCTCTTTATCCATATTCTGTCAGAGGCACCCTTAAAATTGTCTACATCTAACCTCTGATTTCAAGATGTCCTAGGCACTAGTCTTTTGCAACTCAAGGCTGTCTCTAGGAGCTACAACACAGTGTATTATACAAGACCGTACGACTGCCACTTCTTCTTCTTCCTGAACTTTGGCTCCTCTCCTGTTCATTAGATTTGCTTGATTGTGATTTACCTCTCCTATCTTGTTTTATTTATGCTTTCTTGAAACCCTAATTTCCAAAACCGCATTCTCATCTGAGATATACGGCCTGGATTAAATTGAAAATGTATTAAATGCACTTTATTAGACTCCTCCTTCGTTAGATCTGCTTTACTGTGATTTACCTCTTCTATCTGGTCTTATTTACGCTTTGCTGAAACCCTAATGAACAAAACCCTAATCTCATCCTGAGATGTATGGTGTGGATTGATTCGAAGTCATCGATTTTTTAAGTACACTTTGTTAGGTTCCTTAGGTTAAGTCAACTGCAAAACATAAGATATTTCACTTTATCCTAAGTGAATTACAAAATAATTAATTACCCACGTTTTGTAAGTAGTCACTTTTGAAATGTCTCAAACCACTTCCTGCATGTTCACACTGAAACTTGTGCAATAAGTTCCTGTATAAGATACATTTCTCAACAATAAGTAAGTTTAGTTTATAGGAAATCAGAGATGGCAAAACAATAGAATTTTGGAATGATGCTTGGAAATGACTTCCTTCCATATATATAGAGCCCTTCCAAATCCCCCTCAAATTGACATTTGATGCAGCTGGCTGGATAACAGTCAAGTACTTCCCGATGACTTGTAACTTGAACACCTAACCCTCCCACATATGCTGGAAAATGCCAACTTATGGCTGGAAGGAATGTAGATGAATGATAAGGATTCCCTATGGACCACCATAAAGTCAAGATTAGTAAGAACCAAAGATAGCCTAGATATGTCAAGATGACATGGTGAATGAAGCATGGATGCTTTCTGCCAATCCTTAGGAAAGGTAGATTGACAAGTGGCTATGGAAACAAATATGGAACAACTCCCTAGGTCCAGTGTATCCTTTTTTCTATGGTTGGTGGTGAAGAGAAAGATATTAGATTGGGACAAGCTACATGAAAGAGGAATCATTGGTCCCTCCAGATGCACTCTTTATGCACAACATTAGTGTGAAAATTCTATTGCAGTGTATTGGTTTATTTTCTCCTACTTGATTTAATTTATACAAATTACTTTCAAAAATTAGATTCAGAAAATACCGAAAATAAACACAACTACAACCTACACATGCAGATCATTTACTGAATAATTCACTCATGCAACAAAGTGACACATGGATTTTTGGACATAAGTCCTCAAAAAAACCCAGAGCGGGAAAACTGGTTCAACATATATTTGGGTTTTATTATTAAGTAGTTATGAGTACAACAAATTTGGGCTCCAACCTTGGAAAACCCGACAGAGAATAAAAGATATAAAATCTGTAGCTAATCTGAAGATCTAGTGCCAAATATCTGACTGATCCACACCCTCAAACGGGATTTACAGGACTCGGCCTGGATCTGACCCTAGAAACCCTCAGTGCTGCCCCTGAAGCTTCAACGTCAGCCCTGCTAGCCTCAAATGCCATTGCGCTGCACCAGAAGGGACTGCGTCACCCCTAGAAGGGTCTCACAGCCTCACGCTGGCCCTAAAAACCCCTCTGCGTGATTTCTGAAGCTTCCCAGTGCCTCTGCGTTGTCCTGCGTAGCTGCTGCTCTGCTTCTCTGCACTGTCCTTGAGCTGCTTCTCTTGCCTCTTGCTGTATCTTGGCTCTTGGAATCAGATCATTCCCTTAGCCAATACTACCCCTCACTGTAGGAAATTCCACTGGAAATTTTTAGCAAACCCGCCCTAGAATTCCGGATCTATTCCTTAGTTCTATAGAAATTGTGTCTTGAACTGACCCTCAAGCCTTTCTCTTATATTTTTTCCTTGAACCCTTCAACGACCGAGATTAAATCATCCATCAACGGCTGAGATTAAAAAACTGCTTGATCCATGTGACTTAAGACAATTTTAGCACATGTGTTAATTAATTCACTTTAATTATTTTATTTTCTTAAGTTAGACTTAGGAAATCCATTAAAAATAATTAATTATTTGAATAACTTGAACACAACTTGAAATTTCTCAAATCCATTTCTGGGTCTTGTAGATCAAGTGTACTCTAGTCCCTCCACAAAATTTGGGATCTAGAGCACAACTGATGCTACCCCAAATACACAAAAATCTCAACACTCCCTCTTAGCATCAAAAGTGTGCTCTAGCAATACATCACACCATGCATTACAAGATCTTGAGTATTTGGTTTGTGCTGCTGACGCTTGGCCTGCTGCCCTCCATCTACTGCACTACTGCTCTTTGTACTGTTGCCCATGCCACTGCCACTGACACTGCCACATTCGTACTGCAACTCCCTCTCAAATTGCTGCATCATGCTGCCCATAGCACTGCCACCGCTAACTGCTGCACTGCAACTTGGTTGCTGAGAAGTAAGCAACTAAATAACTCTACCCAACTGTTTGACAGGCAAGTCAGGTTTCCCTCCACCACTGAAGCCTCTTGGATCCTGAATCACATTGTCCTCCTAGAGACACTGTCATGCTGCAACACGGCAGTGCGTGAGCCCAGCTTCTCTGCGCTGCTAAAGTTCCATCAACCTCTCTGCACTGCTGCCTCCACGCTGCTACTGCCTTTGCATTACGCTGCTCCCTCTTCAGCCTTTCAAGTCCTTTTGGCTCTTCAGTGTGGTCATCTGCAATCATCTCCCGACTCATCCCGCTACCGTCTTAAGGCTCTTGTAGCTCGTATGTGATCCAAGAGTAGGGCTGACTCAAGGATCCCGCCACCTGTCTATGGATACTCTATATATCCATGTCACCCCACCTCTTCTCTCGAGGTGCATGATCACTCATGGCTGCATCATCATCAGAGCCATCTTCATTTGCTGCTGTAGCCTTGGAATCAGAAGATCCTTTGTCCTTCTTCTTAGGACAATTGCTGGCGAAATGACCAAGATTACCACAGTTGAAGCACCGAAACTTGGAGAGGTCCTTCTTCTTCTTCCCTTGCTTCTTTTCCTTTGATGCAAGGGCTGCATCCTCCTCCTCTTCTTTCTTTACTTTGGCTGATCCGCTTCCTCCACTAAAAGACTTCTTGGTGATCCTCCTAATCTCCTCTTGGCAGAGAATAGCCCACATATCTGCCCAAGATGGTAACGCTGCCCTTCCCAGAATGCTCTGGACAAACGTTTCCCATTCTTCAAAGACAACATTCAGGGCTATCCTCACTAGGAGCCCTTCGTCAAGAGTAGCACCCATGCCAATCAGCTGGTCACGGATAGCTTGGAGTCTGAAGAGAAATGGATCTATCTCTTCGCCCTTCATCATTTGGAACAACTGCATCTGATTCTCAAGAAGCATTCTTCTTTGCACAGAGCCTCCTTGGTACATCACCTCCAAAGCCTTCCACATAGCATTCGCTGTATTCTTACCAGTAATATGCAGAATCACGTGGTCCTTGACTCCGTCTATGATCAAACGCTTTGTCCGTGCTTGATTTTCTTCATACTTCTTGGGTGGATCTGCATCAGTTGGTACAACAAGTGTTTGCTTTGCATGATCTTTGAGACCATACTCATCCAGAACTGAGAGGATTCTGGCCTTCCAGATGACATAGTTGGACATGCCAAGGTTGCGGGGAAGCTTTTCCCCCCCGATCCCGCTCCCAAAACACGCTCCGCTCGGGAGCTCTTTGGGAGTGGAGCGCGCTTCCGAGCTTGAAAAAACGCTCCCTGTCTTTTTGGGAGCGTTTCAGGGAGTGCTCAGGAGCGAATACTCCCTGAGCGCTTCCCCCATTAAAAAAATGCTTCGGGAATGTTTTTTTAATGCGGGAAGCGGTCGGGGAGCGTTTGCTCCCGAACGCTCCTCGGTAAAAAAAATGCTCCCCGGCACGTAAAAAAATTCTGACTTCAAATTTCGATTTTTTTTTGGGAGGGAGGGAAGGGGGGTTAGGTAAATAAAAGCTCACCCTCCTCATTTAGTTTTTATTGTTTTAGTTTGAGAGTGAGAGCAAGAGGAGCAGGAGCTTGAGAGTTGGAGAGCGATTTGGAGAGAAGGAGAGCTTGAGAGTTTGGAGAGCGGAAGTGCCAAGGAGAGAGCAAGGAGCAAGCTGCAAGAGAGCAAGTTTGCAAGAGGAGGATTGCAAGAAAGAGGTAGGTCTTCTAATCTAGATTTTTATTTTCTAGGAGTTGTTTTGAAGTTGTTCAAAAATGAAAACTTGATTTTTTTTTCTCAATGTTGCATTCTAGTGTGTTGAAAAGTGAAAAATTGAATTGTTTTTTTCCTATGTTGCATTTTCTATTCCCATTTGGCATTCCTCCATTTTTTTTGCAGGCTAGAAACTTGAAACTTGAAACATCATGGCTATATGGCTAGGGATTTTCTTCATGTTGGTTCCTTTCTTTGTAATAATGGTGTTGGAGAGTGGAAGAAAGAGGCCCATTAGAGAAGAGGAGGATGAAGAAGTGGCTTATAGTGGATTTGATGAAAATCCTGAAGAGGAGGAGGAGTATGCTGAGGAGGAAGGGGAGAGTGAGAACATGAGGCCACAGATACCCCAACTAGACAAGACCAAAGTCAAACACCTTTGTGGAAATATGTTCAGAGGCAGGAAGGAGGGAAAGGTGGTGGAACCACTAAATTTCTTTGCCCCCATTGCAATAAAGAATACACAGGTTCATACACCCGTGCTAGAAGGCACCTTTGTGGGAAAATGCCAGGGGATGGAGACAAATATCTAGGAATCAAAATTTGTGTAAGTGTGCCAGCAACAGAGAGAGAGAAATATAGAAAGGAAGAGGAGGTTGCCCTACAGAGATCTAAAAGATCTAGGGGTTTCATTGATTCTTATACACCATCGTGTCCATCACATCATGGACAAAGAAGTCCATCAACTTCCACCCATGGCAGTGGATATGGAGGCACACCTGGACCAAACATCTCCTTAAGGTGTAGAACTATATCCGATTTCCTTGACGAAGGGTGTAGGAATGACGTGGATTCAAAAATTTTCCGGTTTCTATATGCATGTGGGGTGCCATTCAATGTTCTTCGCTCACCTTATTGGCATGGAATGATTTCTGCCATTAATGATGCCCCCAAAGGATACAGGAGCCCTGGGTATGACAAGGCCAGAATCGTGGGACTTGATCATGAAAGAGCTAAAATAAACAATTCTTTTGCTAGAATGACAAATTCTTGGAATGAGCATGGGGTGTTCATTGTATCTGATGGATGGACCAATGTAAAAGGAAAGCCATTGATAAGTGTTCTGGCTGTGTCGGTCAGTGGTGCAATATTCCTTTCAGCATATGATTATTCAGACAAATTCAAGACCGACATTAACATTGCAAAACCATTACTTGAAATAATTGAAAATACTGGGCCATACAGTGTCATCCAAGTCATCACTGATAACGTTGCTAACTGTAAGGCAGCAGGAGCAATTATTGAGGATAAATACCCTAACATATTTTGGTCTGGGTGTTTGGTTCACACAATGAACCTTTTGATGCATGATATCATTAAAAACAAACAACCTCAATTCAAATGGCTTGGTGATTTGTACAAGAGAGGTAAAAAAATGATAAGATTTATTACAAATCATAGCAATACCCATGGGCTTTTCCATACTCACTCCAAATTGGAGTTGTTGAAGATAGCAAAGACTAGATTTGCTAGCTATTACCTCACCTTCAGGCGCCTTTTGAAGGTAAGAGAGTCATTGGCTGCAATGGTATCAAGCCCACAATGGCAGGTATTAAAGGACAGGGCAGCGATAATAGTTGACAGGCAAGGTTTTGAACATGTGGAGGAGACCGCCCTTGACCCTTTGTTTTGGGCACGTGTGAGGGAAATTTTGAATTTCACCAAGCCCGTTTATCACATGATTCGTTTTTCAGATACAGATAAACTAGTGATTGGGGAGGTTCATGAGCAGATGGATAGCATGTTGGGCCAAATAAAATATGTTGTGAAGGATAATAATCCCAACTTGTATGCAATGATTCAGGGTTGTGTGTGTGCACGGTGGAATAAATTCAATGTTCCACTACACGCCTTGGCATATATCCTTATGCCAAAATACTACTCTCCATCTTGGTTGGGCCAACCTACACCTGGAGGTGGGGTTAGGATCAAACCTCACACAGATCTAGAGGTACAAGAGGGGTACATGAAGGCATTAGACAAGTTGGTCCCCGATAGGGAGGAGTGTGCTAGATTGCGCCTTGAATTAGGCAGATACTTCAGTTGCACTGGTAACTTTGGTTCTTTTCGTGCAATGGAAGACAGAGACAAATTTTATGCTCTCACATGGTGGGAAGCATATGGCGGCATAGGAATTTTGCCAAAGTTGGCAAAAAAAGTTCTCTCACAAGTTGTGAATACTTCTTCTGCAGAGAGGTGTTGGAGCACCTACAACTTCATACATAATGTGAGAAGAAACAGGCTGAATGAAAAATAAGTTGAAAGCTTGGTTTATGTGCATTGCAACTTGAGGTTGTTGAGTCATTACTGTGATCGGGCATATGAGGATCAATCATATAAAGTTTGGGACAACAACCCAGAGGATGATAATCTGGAGGACGACACTGTACATATGGAAGAATAGGAAGATAAAATTTTGAGGGATGATGATGAAGCATCAGCAGCCATGCCACCACCACACATAGGGCCAGTCCCACCATCCAGTAACAGTGCGGGTGCCAGTGCCAGTGCTCGATATCCAACTATTGTTCCTTTGCAGATTCAACCTCCACCTACATCCTCACGTTGCCCTCCGCCTTCTAGTCATGGTCGTGGACGTGGTACTCCTGAGAGTACTAGAAGACCACCATTGCCTCGTGGTTCTCACAAATTAGACATTTCTTGTGGGCGTGGCAAGGGGCCAGCCAATAGATAAAATAGATTTGTTGTTTACTAGTCTTTTCTATTTTCTAGTAGTTTTTATCTTTTATAACTGTTGAACAGTTGAAACTTGACTCTTTCATATTTAATGACAATTTAAATTTGAAGTTTGAATTTGAAAGGTGAAACTTTGGAGTTGGCATTTATAAGTTTATAAGTCATTATGAATTATGAATATGATGCTTCATGAAAGTTATATGGTGATCAATGAATCAATGATGATAAATGCTATATATTGAATTTTGAAATCAATGAATCAATGATGATAAATGATATATATCAATGATAATAAATGTTATATATTGAAATTTGAAATCAATGAATCAATGATGATAAATATTATATATCAATGATGATAAATGTTATATATTGAATTTTGAAATCAATGAATCAGTGATGATAAATAAATTATGATATATATCAATGATGATAAATGTTATATATTGAATTTTGAAAGCTTGAAATCTTCAGATTGATGATTTGCGAAACTCAAGAGTCAATATGTTGTATGTTTCCAACTTGTGGGCGTGGTTGATGAAGATTATAACTTCTAGATGATTGATGTTATATGATTCAATCTATGTTTTTATGTTTTTTATGTCTAATTCATCATTCTACATGCTTTTGTTGACATATATGCATCAAAATATAAAAAATATAAAAAAATATATATATTTAAAAAAACCGCTCCCCAAAACGCTTCGGACCGGGAGCTTTTGAAAATGGCGCTCCCGCTCCCGCTCCCCGCTCCCAAGCAACCATGGGACATGCCATCCAATCTGTCTTGATCCCTCAGTCCATATCAAGCCATCTTTGCTTAGATCTGAAGAAAACAATACTTCTCCCTCTGGATCTGGGTTTCTTGGTGACTAGAAACCCTCTAGTAGCTGCTTCTTGCTCAAATCTTACTTCCCTTCTAGAAATCTTCTGCCAAAGCTCAAACGGACAGTATTCTCCGATCCTCCTGATCAAATCTCAGATCTGTTTGGCTCAGATCTGCTGAATAACTGTCTTCCTCTGGCCTTTGTTGCCTTAGCTAGGCACAATTCTGCACCTGCAGAATTTCTACCCCACCAGCACTGTTGAAGATTTGAAGCACTGCTACTAGAACTTGGCTGAGTTTTTCTGTAACAAGAGAAGTGACTGGTCGGCGTCCTCCTGGCTGGCCCAACGCAGTCCTAGCGTGGCTCAGAAGTGGGCTGCGTAACCCTAGACTGGGTGACGCAGTCCTTACGCTGCTTGGGAAGGGTCTGCGTCTTCAACGGTATCTCCTGGATTTGCTTTCCCTTGCTGTCAAGATGCCCTTTCCGGATCTGCTGCTTCTTCTGCCACTCTGCAAAAATATATTTCTTCAGCCGATTTGCTGGAGATTCATATTGATCTGCTATCACTTTGATACCATGTGAAAATTATACTGCAGTGTATTGGTTTATTTTCTCCTACTTGATTTAATTTATACAAGTTATTTTCAGAAAATACCGAAAATAAACACAACTACAACCTACACATGCAGATCATTTACTGAATAATTCACTCATGCAACAAAGTGACACATGGAGTTTTGGACATACATCCCCGGAAAAACCCAAAGCGGGAAAATCGGTTCAACAGATATGAGGGTTTTATTATTAAGTAGCTTCGAGTACAGCAAATCTGGGCTTCAACCTTTGAAAACCCGACAGAGAATAAAAGATATAAAATCTACAACTAATCTGAAGATCTAGTGCCAAATATCTGACTGATCCACACCCTCAAACGAGATTTATAGGACTCAGCTCGGCTCTGACCCTAGAAACCCTCAGTGCTGCCCCTGAAGCCTCAGCGTCAGCCCTGCTAGCCTCAAATGCCACTGCGCTGCACCGGAAGCGACTGCGTCACCCCTGGAAGGGTCTCACAGGCTCATGCTGGCCCTAAAAGCCCCTCTGCGTGATTTCTGAAGCCTCCCAGTGCCTGTGCGCTGTCCTGCGTAGCTGCTGCTCTGCTTCTCTGCAGTGTCCTTGCGCTGCCTTTTTTGCCTCTTGCTGTCTCTTGGCTCTTGGAATCAGATCATTCCCTCAACCAATACTACCCCTCACTGCAGGAAATTCCACTGGAAATTATCAGTAAACTCACCCTAGAATTTTAGATCTATTCCTTAGTTCTACAGAAATTGTGTGTTTTCAACTAACCTTCAAGCCTTTCTCTTATACTTTTTCCTTGAACCCTTCAATGGCGAGATTAAATCATCCATGAATGCCTGAGATTAAACACTGCTTGATCCATGTGACTTAAGACAATTTCAACACATGTGTTAATTAATTCACTTTAATTATTTTATTTCCCTAAGTTAGACTTAGGAAATCCATTAAAACTAATTAATTATTTGAATAACTTGAACACAACTTGAAATTTCTTAAATCCATTTCTGGGTCTTGTAGATCAAGTGTACTCTAGTCCCTCCACAAAATTTGGGATCTAGAGCACAATTGATGCTACCCCAAATACACAAAAACCTCAACAATTATGAAACAATGGAATGCCTTTTAAGTTCGTGCAACTTCTTGAACTCTTCGTGGGTGATTGGAGCCACAATTTTCCAACCCTTTGATAGAAATAACATGAACACTACCCACACCGTGACAAATTGAGGTAGTAACCCTTTTAAAAGCAAGATCACTAGTTGCACCTAGGATATTAGGAGGCTATCTACATTGGAAACTATGGTAAAAAGAAACAACATAGTTTTTAAAGGGAAAACATTGAGTGCTCATGCAAGATGAAACATAGCATAGGGAGATATTAGGGAAATCATCATTAGAAATTTCTATTTTGCCACCCCAGTTTTCAGTTTCATCTTATTTCTCCAAATAGTTAAATTCCCTTTTCCATAGCCTTACATTCAACAAGCTGGAAAATAAATATTTTCTGAAAACACAAATTCGGGAAAATTTTCACAGCGCTGGAAATTGCAGAAATAAAAATCAGCAGACTAAAACAACCACACAAAACATTTTAACACAGTGATTTTTGGTCAACATGACCTTGGAAAAACCCCCTACAACTCTTGGGGAAAACAAGTTCGAAAGCTTCTCTTGATTTTCTGAATATTGTTTTTACAGTGATGCAGAAATTTACACAGCAAAAAAATTACAGCAACTTCGAAACAGAACTTATCTCGAAAATCGTGCCAAACTCCACCTCGGTTTTTGTGCCCACAAAACAGAGAAATTACAGCAGAAATTACAGCCTTAAAAATTGTACGAACAACCTCGAAAACAGTGCCGAAATGGTTGTACGGCCTCCCTCGAAATTTGCAGTTTTCTCTCCTCGAAATTCGTGTCCACTTGCCTCGAACTTCGTGCTCTGCCCTACTGTATGGATTCGCTGAAAGTTAGTGCTGTTGCCCTCCTTCTTCTCACTGCTCAGAAAATTCTCTTCAGCTTTCTCCTTCTCCTTCTCTCAATCTGCTCATGAAAGAATTAATGAATGAATGACCTTTTCTCTCATTTTCCTCCTTTAATAGAACTCTAAGTGACTTTTGGGTTATCCCCATATCTAATGGCTGAAATAGCATTAGATCTAGGGCTGAGATTAAATGCTCTTTTAAATCTCACTTTCTATTTTTTAATTCATCCCACTTTAATAAAGACCCACTTAGTTATTTATTTCCAAAGCCACTTTTCCTTTCTAATTTTACATTGACTTTATTAAAGTCAATTTAAAATTATACTTTAGTAACTTTTTCACTTAAAGTCACTTTTAGATTAGATTTTACTTTATAACTTTATAAAGCCACTCTAGGAGAAAAATTAAATTCTTTTGGACACTATTCCTAGGCTAAAGATCAAAGTCTTAGGGAACCACCTGTCCTTCAGTAACCAAATTTCAACACTCCCTCTTACTGAGGAAGGTGTTCCTCACCACACCCATCTTATCTTTGAAGTAGACATGCTTGCCCCATGGTAAGGCTTTGGTAAGAATATCTGCACCTGCTCATCTGCTCATCGGTAGGAATATATTCGAGCTTCACGACCATACTTTTATAGTTTCATGCTTGCCCCATGGTAAGGCTTTGGTAAGAATATCTGCAACCTGCTCATCAGTGGGAATATACTCAAGCTTCACAGCTCCTTTCTGAACATAGTCTCTGATGAAATGATATTTGATCCCGATATGCTTTGACCTGTCATGAAATACTGGATTCTCTGTGAGTTTAATGCAACTCTGTTATCACAGTAAATCACTGAAGGTCTCAACGGCTGAACAAATAAGCCAAACAACATCTTGCGAAGCCAGATGGCCTCACAACTAGCTAGACTGGCTGCCATATACTCTGCTTCCGCTGAACTCAATGCTACTGACTGCTGCTTCCAGCTGAACCATGACACAACTGCCGAACCCAACCCAAAACAGCACCCTGAAGTGCTCTTCCTATCAGAAGCACAACCTGCCCAATCAGAATCAGTGTAACCTTCCAATCTCACTCCATCCCCCTGCCTGTAGTCCAGACCATAATCCACTATCCCCTGCAAGTATCGCAAAATGTGTTTTGCAGCCACCCAGTGAACCTTCCTAGGCTCACACATAAACTGACTCATCGTGTTGACTGCAAAACAAATATCTGGCCGAGTGTTGACCAAATACATCAAGGAACCAATCAGCTGTCTGTACAATGTGGGATCCACCAACTCGGAATCCGAAGCATGAAGCTTCTTCCAGTTGGTGATCATCGGTGTCGACATGGGTTTACAATCCTCCATGTGGAATATGCCAAGGATGTCCACAATATACTTCCCCTGCCCCAGGAAGAAATGCCCCTCCTCCTGCCACACCTCCAAACCCAAAAAGTAATGCATCAAGCCGATGTCCTTCATCTCAAACTCTGACGCAAGATCTCTCTTACAGTGCTCTATGAGTCTCTCTGCACCTGTAATGCCAAGTCATCCACATACAACACCAGAATGAGAGGCTCCTCACCTATCACAATGAAGTATAAGTTCGGATCTGCCTCACTCTTTGTGAAACCCATCTCCTGCAAGTATGTATCTATCCTGGAGTACCAAGCTCTGGGAGCTTGCTTCAGGCCATAAAGGGCCTTCCTCAGTCTACACACATGGGACTCCTTCCCATGCACCTCAAAGCCCTGTGGCTGCTCAATGTACACCTCCTCCTGAATGAAGCCATTGAGAAATGCGGTCTTCACATCCATCTGGTGGATCTTCCAACCCATTTTTGCTGCTATCGATATAATGGAGCGAATCGAAGTATATCGAGCCACGGGAGCGAAGGTCTCCTCATAATCTACTCCCTCTACTTGGGAGAACCCTCTTGCCACAAACCTCGCTTTTAATTTCTCAATGTTGCTATCTGCAGCGTGCTTTACCTTGTAAAGCCATTTGGAAGTCACCACGGATTTGCCCTCAGGCCTCGGCACCACCTCCCAAACATCATTCTTCATGATAGAAGAATACTCCTCCTGCATGGCCTCTCTCCAGACCTACTGGCTAGCTGCCTCCTCATAGCTAGAAGGCTTAGAGTCAATGATGTTGGCAACCATTGCCATATAGCTACAAAACCTCTCAGGTGGTCTGCTCTCTCTGACCGGCCTCTTAGGCGCAGCAACAGATGTGGCCTCTCTCAAGGTATCCTGAAGCCACTTGGGCTTCCTCTTCCCTGAGCACACCTCTCCCACTAGAGAATGAAACTCCTCCTCCTCATCAGAAGTCTGAACTCCTGACTGTCTGTTTGTTGTCCTCCTGCCTGAACCTGAACTTGTAGACGCTGAAGTACCGTGTGAACTGTCCATCAGTGGACTCCCTAGTGAACTGCTCTGTGGACTTCTCTACATGCTGCCCGAAGCACCACCCCTCTGACTCTGTGAGCCACTGCTCACTGACGGACCAGACATCGTCATAGATGTACCTCCGGATCCCCTTGATCCTTGCCCACTGGATCTCTGTGATTGACTCAACTGCTGCTGAGGGTCTAGCTAATCCAGATACTCTAACTCCTGTGACCTCCTGAAAGCCCGGTCCTCCTCGAATCTCACATCCCGCCTGATAACAACTTTCCTCGAAGCAGGAATATAGACCCGAAAGGCTTTCGAGGTCTCACTATAGCCCACAAAGATACCCTTCTCTGCGGTGGGCTCTAGCTTGGTCCTCTTCTCCTTGGGTACGTAGGAGTATGCAATACACCCAAAGATACGGAAGTGACCAACATCAGGCTTCTTCCCAGAAAAGGCCTCCTCTGGAGTCACACGCCCCAAGGCACGATGCGGACTCCTGTTCTGCAAGTATACATCAGTATTGCAGGCCTCTGCCTACAAAAACAAAGGTAACCCCTGATCATGTAACATGGCTTTGGCAGCCCCAATGATGGATCTGTTCTTCCTTTCCGCAACCCCGTTCTGTTGGGGGTTGTAAGGAACTGTGAACTCCCTCCTAATGCCTGCCTCCGCACAATACTCAACAAACTCTCCAAGGGTGTACTCACCTCCATTGTCCGACCTTAGGGACTTAATCTTATGACTTGTCTGTGTCTCCACAAGAGCTCTAAACTCCTGAAACCGCTTGAAGACCTCACTCTTGGTCTTCAAGAAATAAATCTAGGTCCTCCTGGAGTGATCATCAATGAATAACACATAATACTCATATCTACTCAAGGAAACATGAGACATCCGACCGCTCACATCGGAATGAATCAAATCAAGTATCCCAGTCGCTTTGCTGTCACTGCTGGGAAAAGGGGATTTGGCAAACTTGCCCATCGCACATCCTTTGCATGTATCAATGTGATCAATACTGAAATCTGGCACACCTGTAGTGATCTCCCGCAATGTCCTCAAGGCCCCATGATACATGTGCCCCATCCTGCGGTGCCAAATCTCACACAGCTCGGAACTGCTAGCTCTGCTGTCGGTGCTATTGCTCAATGCCATAAGGGGCTAAAATGCAAACTTGTACACCTTTACATGGCGTACACCTATCACTCTAGCTGACTCAGCTGGAGTACCCCTGGGATATATCAGCACCTGTCCTCTCCTGAACAATATCTCATACCCTCTGTCCTCCAATGCTGAGACGGATATGAGGTTCTTCCTCATCCCTGGCACATATAAAACATCTGACACCTTCAAGGGAGGTTTGGGTTCCCTATCAAATGTCAGTGTCTCAACACCGACTGCTGTAACAACACTGTCATTACCGAGTACTACCTCTATATCAGTGCCACTCTCTGAAAGCTATGAGAAGTACTCATGGACTCCTGTCATATGATGTGAAGCCCCCCTGTCCACATACCAGATACCCGAAGATGCTCCGCTAGTCGAGGGAAATGCATGCTCCCTCTGAACCTCCGTGGCAGGTGATCCTGCACTAGTGGAATCACAAGCACTGAACCCAAACTCTCGGTCAAATCTATCTGAAAAGTCCTCAATCTTTGCTGATGCTGCGATGGTCTGGTTCTTCCCCTTCTTCTTCTTCTCCGGACACACAACTGCATAGTGTCCCATCTTTTGACAACTCCAACACTTCACTTTGGAGTAGTCCTTCTGCGTGTTTTCCTATTTACTTTTACCTTTGCCTTTGCCCCCACCACCACTTGTGGAAGCATGCTTCTTGCCATTGCCTCTCTTGCCTCTGGCCAATAATGCTACATCCTCATCCTGCTCAACTGGCTTGGCTGCCCCGAGCTGACTCTTCCTGATCTCTGTCTGAATGCAATCATCCCGAAACCTCTCCCATGTGGGAAGGGTTTCACGTGCACAAACCCCATCAACAAAATTCAGCCATGAAGTAGGAAGACCATTTACTGCAATCCGCACCAACTCAGTGTTTGGAATGACCTCTCCAATTGTTGCCAATGCATCTCTCACATTAGTTATCTTTGTGAGATAACCAGTTGCACTATCATTTTTCCCCATTTTAATGGTCTTCAGCTTCTCCCTTAGGACCATCTTTCTGTTCTCATTGGTATTCTGGTAGAGATTGGTCAAGGCAGACCACATCTCATGAGCATGTTTCTTTCCTCTCACATGAGGAATCACATGGTCTTTAATACCATCCAAAATCAACCTTTTTTCCTTGCTATTCTTTTTATTAAATGTTGCCAACTGAACACCATCAGTAGGCACATTAACAGGCTGCTGTGTGTATGAACCATGATATCCCAGACTTCTCCCTCCTTAAAGATGCTCTGCATTCTTTCTCTCCAAACGTTGTAATTACTATGCCCATCCAACTTATCTTCCACCCTCAATCCCCATGACATCCTTGCTGTTCTAAAAACTGAAAATAGCACTGCTGTAGTAAAGATAAAATTTCTGTGTGTGAAAAATCAGCTTGCTGGAATTTTCTGAGTGAAAAATCAGCAACCTGTAATTTTTCTCTTCGCTGTCCCAAACTGCACTTTCAGCACCCATGCTCCGATACCATGTAGAAATTTCTATTTTCCCACCCCGGTTTTCAGTTTCACCTTATTTCTTCAAATAGTTAAATGCCCTTTCCCATAGCCTTACATTCAACAAGCTGGAAAATAAATATTTTTTGAAAACACAAATTCTGGAAAATTTTCACAGTGCTGGAAATTGCAGAAATAAAAATCAGCAGACTAAAACAGCCACACAAAACATTTTAACACAGTGATTTTTGGTTTACACGACCCTGGAAAAACCCCTTACAACTCTTGGAGAAAACCAGTTCGAAAGCTTCTCTTTATTTTTTGAATATTTCTTTTACAGTGATGCAGAAATTTACACAGCAAAAAAAATTTCAGCAACTTCGAAACAAAACTTATCTCGAAAAGCGTGCCAAACTCCACCTCGGTTTTCGTGCCCACAAAATAGAAAAATTACAGCCTTCAAAACTGTATGAACAACCTCGAAAACAATGCTAGAATGGTTGTACGGCCTCCTTCGAAATTTGCAGTTTTCTCTCCTCGAAATTCGTGCCCACTTGCCTCGAACTTCATGCTCTGCCCTGCTGTACGGATTTGCTGAAAGTTAGTGCTGCTGCCCTCCTTCTTCTCACTCCTCAAAAAATTCTCTTCAACTTTCTCCTTCTCCTTCTCTCAATCTGCTCATGAAAAAATTAATGAATGAATGACCTTTTCTCTCATTTTCCTCCTCTAATAGAACTTTAAGTGACTTTTGGGTTATCCCCAAATTTATTCGCTGAAATAGCTTTAGATCTAGGGCTGAGATTAAATGCTCTTTTAAATCTCACTTTCTATTTTTTAATTCACCCCACTTTAATAAAGACCCACTTAGTCATTTATTTCCAAAGTCACTTTTCCTTTCTAATTTTACATTAACTTTATTAAAGTCACTTTAAAATTAGACTTTAGTAATTTTTTCACTTAAAGTCACTTTTAAATTAGATTTTACTTTATAACTTTATAAAGCCACTTTAGGAGAAAAATTAAATTCTTTTGGACACTTTTCCCTAGGCCAAAGATCAAAGCCTTAGGGAACCACCTGTCCTCCGGTAACCAAATTTCAACACTATGCTAAGGCTTGGTCAAAAGATGACCTAATGCTCGGGGACCAAGTCAAAAGAATCTTAGATTCTTGGGGAATTGAGATCACCAACTTTCTCTTAAAAACAAGCTAGAAGAACTCCAATTCCACCTCACTTACAACTTATATATTCCCCTGAAGGTGTAATCAACATGAACTTTGATGGGGCTTACAAAGGTAATTCAGACTCAACTGGTGTTGATGGCGCTTACAAAGGTAATTCAGACTCAAATGGTGTTAATGGCGCTTTCAAAATACCAAAGGTAGCGTTAGGCTTCTCCTCTTCTATCATTATTGAGCCACAAACACCAATAACTCCAGTGAGCTTCATTTGTTGGAGCTTGGTCTAGCTATTTCCCTTAAATACAACATGACAATCCTCATAATTAAAGGAGATTCCTCAATATTCATAACTACTTTGACTATGCTTTGCAAAGGCATCCACCTAGACAAGGTATTGAAACATTGGTGTTTCTTAGGAGCTTTGGAAAATATAAATAATACAATAGTTTTTCTTCATGCTACTCTTAATGCAGGTTTGAATATATGTAGATCAACTAGTGAATAGAATGGCCAACAAAGGAATCAACCTCATAGAAGGTGATATGGACACCATCTATATGATGACATCCACGATAAGAGACTAAAATAGGATTGCCTACAGATAGTCGCAATGGGAGATGGATTGGGGGTTGACAAGTGATGAGACTTGCACATGCCTCATGAAAGAGAAAGTATTATTAGAAGAGGACAACCAAAAGCATGGACTTACTTCCATTTCTAATTTTAATCCTCCTTTGTATGCGTTGGGAGAAGAAACAATGGGTTAATCATGGATGGAAGAGGTCGACGGTTGCACATCTACAAGACCATTTGGAGGCAAATCATTAGAAAAACTAGAGTTTCCCTTGGTCATCAAAATTGGCACGCTCTTGTTGATTTTTCATATTCTTCTTAATTGATAATTACTTCTAATGATATTCATTTAAGTTCACTTGTATTCACATTTATCATTAAGCAATTACAGAAAAGATCTTCAATAGTAGAACAATAGAATCATAAAGAGACAAACAAACGAGACACAAGCATTTACCTTGGGAATGTTGAAATATGTAACTAGGTTCAATCTTCATAATGGCATATGTAATCGTGATTTTATGTATTTAAGGAAAAAGAGAAAAATAAATTTGTTATTGTTATTCTTGAGGCATGGGTCATGGTCAAGGGAAATTTATTTTTAGGTCAAGCACCCATTGAGTCCTTCTAGGTTTGTAATAAAGTCCATTGAGTCATTGTCATGTATTGAAGACCCATTTGGGCATGTTACATATTGTAAAGAAAATTTATTTGAGTCAAAATAGAGTCAAAAGACCCTCCTTGACCTCGTCATGGTGCAAAGATCAAGATGGCCTACATGAAGGGACAAGTCGGCCTAAAGAGAGCAATTCATACCCCTCACAAGCCTATAAATAAGAAGGAACTTGACCTCATTGAGACTCACTCAAGCAAGTTAGATCTTCTCAAGATAAAAGCTGGAAAAAGGACAAAAAAGAAGGAGAAGAACTAAATCGAATTTTTTGGGTCTCTCTCTCTCTCTCTCTCTCTCTCGTGTTAGGGTTTCTACATTTGCTAAGCAGAAGAATTTGCTGGGCAGGTCGAAGTTGCAGAAGAATTTGTTGGGCAGGTTGAAGTTGCAGAAGAATTCGTTGGACAGGTCGAAGTTGCAGAAGAATCTGCTGGGCAAGTCGAAATTGCAGAAGTTGCTAGAATCAAGGTTTTACTTGGTCTTGGTCAAGGGTTTTAGGTCTTGGAATTTGTCAATTGAACTTCTATAAGAAGAGAAGAATTCTTGTGGTTTTCCTCTCAAGTTGGAGAGGTTTTGGCCCTGGCTGATTGCCTACATCTTATGTCCTATTGTCTCATTGATTTTTTTTGTTTGGTCGCTGTTTGATGATAAAGAACACTAATTATAATCATGTGTAAGAAGAAGCTAATCAAGTTAAGTAAAAATACATCACAAGCAGTTATCAAAGTAAGAGAAATCACATCATCTAGCTACTCCTAGATTTCTCTACATGGTATCAGGGCTATGGTGACAAGACAAGGAAAGGCAGCTTAAAGAAGGTCACTCAAGGGCCAAATCACTAGAAAATCATCTGAGAAGCATCAAGAAGAGTTCGATTAAGAAAGAGAAAGAAGCCTTATACCCAGCGAAGGAAGAAGAAAGAAGAGTGAAGCATTTTCTGATCTGCTTTTTTGGCTAAATCTCCTCCACACGTGCGAAGGTTAGGGCATCATCCTGCACCAGTAGAAGCCAAAAATTGCAATCACTTAAAGGAGCCAAAATTTAGGATAAAGAAGGAATATCTAGCAAGCCAAATTGTCAAGAGGAGTCAAGGTCAAGCGAAGCCAAAAGGAGGCAAGTCTGTCCATATTCCAGCCACACATGTGACCTAGGGTTTCCACAAGAGAAGCCGAAATTGCAGTCCTGCAACAACAAGCTAAAAATATGAAGAAGGGCCAAAATCTGAAGTTGTAAGAAGACCTCAAAACCCTAGCTCATCCATAGAAGAACTACACATTGGAGCATCTAAAAGTCTCTACATTCTAGAGAAGCAGGAAGAAGCGTAATCATCATCATCAAGGAATCAAGGTGATCTCCCTCTTGTTGAAGGATCACTTTTGAAGGAAGACATCTTCATCAAGAAGACATCTTCTATCATCATCAAAATCAAGTAGACATCAAGTTGAAGATATTAACATCAAGGACCATCTTCACTTGACTAGTAAGTATCTTTATATCTATATTTGAATCTATCAAAATGACTTCATTTTGCAAGGAGAGCAACAAATTGGTTGGGTTGTCAACTTTCTTGCATGGAAGAAGAGGATAGATTTGATCCTCATAGAAAATGAAGTCATTGAGCATGTTAAAGGTTTTGTCACTAAACCTCTAAAGGAAGAAGCTCAAGCTCTAGTTGAATACATGAAAAAGGAAATAAGGGCTCAAAGGATCGATATGTAGAAAAATTGGAAAAGTCAAAAGACATCTATGTCAAACGGGTAGAATTATTTTCTGTAAGTTCTGCAGGAGAAGTGATATCATTGAGAACCAAGCTCTACAAGATGATGATATCAAAGGAAGAAGGAATGATACTTTATGAGGGTGTCTGAAATAAGGGACCAACTACAAGAGTTGGGAGAGATAATGTCTGACAAGGAAACAACTACTATAGTACTCAATGCACTACCAGAGGAATGGGGTAACTTTACATCAAACATTTATGGGAAGAAGGAAGCTACTCCATTCAATGATCTGTGGTCACTATGTAAAATTGAAGAAATTGGGTTGAAGGCAAAAAGTGATGTAGGATCAAATGAGCAAACTCAAGCATATGCTGCCATGGCGAAGAGGAAAGGAAAGTTTGGGAAATTTGGTCCTTAGAAAAGGAAGAAGAATATGGTGAAGGTTCAATGCTATGTATATGGGCATTATAAGAGAGATTGTCCTAAGCTCAAGAAGGACAACAACAAAAGAGGAAGGGAAAAAGCTCATATCACTGAAGAAGTAAAAGAAGCTGAAAGAAGAAATCCAAGAAGGAAGAAGTAAAAGATCTCTACTATGATTGAGATAAGTCTTCTCCTGCTAGTTCTTTTCAGTTTCTGTAACATATAGCTATCATGGTAGGAAGCATTAGAAGCATGATAAGATGCATCATTTTAGGGGATGACATGATAATAGCATATGATTGAAAGCATGAGCTCATGGGAAGCTTGAAAGATTGCTAAAGTGTATGGCAGTCACTATTAGAAGGAAGCAACTCTTGATAAGCTCATTAAAAGCATAAGTAGTACTTATGGGTATAAGTGAGGCATCTAGTATGGAACTTATCACACATCATTGGGAAGGAGCATTTGCAAGATGAGGATAATCAGGATCCTTAGCTAAAATCTTCATTGGAAGATTCATCTCTTGGGAGAATCAAATGTCCCGCTGAGAATTCCACTTTGGATGGGATTCATTGTTTGAAAGAATGATGGTATGATGACAAAAAAATGCAGCATGTCAAAGATGATTGAACTACTCTCAACCAAGGATAGGAAGCTGCTGAAGGAAGTCTAAATGACCAAAGGAGAAAATAGGTATGTATGCATATGTTTAATAAATTAAGTCATGTCATCATATAGTTGCAGATAGCTTGGGTGAATCCTTTACCTCATGAGTATGGTCAAAGGAAATGGATCTCTTCCATTGAAAATATGCATAAAGGCATGGTTCACATATTGACTAGATGAAATCAACATAATAAGTCCTCATATGGAATATGAGGTGGTTGATAAAAATGAAGGAACCACGATTGGAAGTTCCTGGGAAGCAAATATATGAATAAAGAAAGGAAGAGATCCTGAAAAGATGCAACTATGGAGAAGGCAATCAACATCCAATGACTAAAAGATTTGACTATGATATTTCCATGGGAAAGATATGAAGACCCTGATGAAGTCTGGAAAAGAAGGAGACCCTTGACATTGTATATCTTGGAGATGTGTCAAATATATGCGCGAGATGTTAATATTACAAGCAAACAAATGTCATGATGAAGGGCCATCACAAAAGGTAATCTTTATTTGATGTTCATTTTTGGTTTTTGAATAACATCTGGATGGGTTAATGCAGGGCTACCGGAAAAAGAGTTGTGGATGTTGTCTACAACTAGCACTCATGTGGTGGGACGGAAGATCCTAAAGTAAACATGATGTGGAAGAGGTAGTTGGATGAAGGAAAGCTAGATGTGGACTAGAAATTCACTTTCCGATAAGGGGAAGGATGACATGACTAACTTGAGGAAAGTGATGGATGGCCAATGCCCTACAAGATGAAGACTCCATAATATTAAAGATAAATTTCATGACATTGAATGAAAGAGCGCTACAAGCAGTTGAAGGTTCCATGATCTCCACCAATGAATAAAAACTTGTTGTTGGAAACAGGTCCCTAGTTAAGAGGGAGCCTAGAAACAAGTTTCTAACTTGGTAGAAACTTGGAAACAAGTCCTTGGCTAAGAGGGAGCTTGGAAGCAAGTCTTCGGGAGCCTGGAAACTAGGAAAAGTCCGTGGATTAGAGTGAGCTTGAGAACATTCCTTTATAGGAATGGGTATATCCTCCCTAGTTGAGAGGGAGAGATAAACACATCATTCTTGTCTTCACTTGGGAAGAAAGAATGGAGGATTGGGTAAGCATATGGCATCCGATACTATCTGAGGATGTGTTAGGTCATCCGAGATAAGAGGAGTCATGAAGGATCGATATTCTTTGAGGACTGGGAATTCAAGATAAGAATAGTCCTCGAAGGTCATATCCTGTGAACACCCGGGTGGGGTATGCTCCTTGAGAGACATTGATGATGGTATCTATAAGTCATTGGTCTCGTGTGGAGAGATAAAGCTGTTGACAATGCTGGATGATATGATGCTGTACAAATGGGTTACCAATTCGAATCTTCTTATGAGAATCCTTTAGATTGAGAATGTCCAAGTACCTTGTATGGATTATGAATACCTCCCTAGTTAAGAGGGAGTGTTGAAATATGTAACTAGGTTCGGTCTTCATAATGGCATATGTAATCATGATTTTATGTATTTAATGAAAAAGAGAATTTATTATTGTTATTCTTGAGGCATGGGTTTCATGCTCAAGGGGAATTTATTTTTAGGTCAAGCACCCATTGAGTGCTTCTAGGTTTTTTATAAAGTCAATTGAGTCATTGTCATGTATTGAAGACCCATTTGGGTATGTTACATATTGCAAATAAATTTTTTTTGAGTCAAAATAGAGTCAAAAGACCCTCCAAGACCTCGTCATGGTGCAAAGATCAAGTTGGCCTACATGAAGGGACAAGTCGGCCGAAAGAGAGCAATTCGTACCCCTCACAAGCTTATAAATAAGAAGGAACTCGACCTCATTGAGACTCACTCAAGCAAGTTCGATCTTCTCAAGATAAAAGATGGAAAAAAAACGAAAAAGAAGAAGAACTAAATTGAAGTTTTTGGGCCTCTCTCTCTCTCTCTCTCTCGTATTAGGGTTTCTACATTTGCTAGGTAGGTCGAAGTTGCAGTAGAATTCACTAGGCAGGTTGAAGTTGCAAAAGAATTCGTTGGGCAGGTCGAAGTTGCAAAAGAATTCGCTGGGCAGGTTGAAGTTCCAGAAGAATCTGCTGGGCAAGTCGAAATTGCAGAAGTTGCTGGAATCAAGGTCTGACTTGGTCTTGGAGGGTCTTGGTCAAGGGTCTTAGGTCTTGGAATTCATCAATTGAAGTTATATAAGAAGAGAAGAATTCTTGTGGGTTTTCCTCTCAAGTTGGAGAGGTTTTGGCCCTGATTGATCACCTACATCTTGTGACCTATTGTCTCATTGATTTTACTGTTTGCAAGATGTTTGATGTTAAAGAACACTAATAATAATTAAGTGTAAGAAGAAGCTAATCAAGTTAAGTAAAAATGCATCACAAGTAGTTATCAAAGTAAGAGAAATCACCTCATCTAGCTGCTCCTATTTTTCTCAACAGTGAAAACCCACATGGGAAAAAAACCAACAACCTTTTCCTTAGAGAAGTTATTCAGTTCAATAGAGATACATATAATTCTTCAAGTCAAACACGAAGTCAAATTGACTAGTAACTTAGCCCTGGTCACACCTGGTCAAATTGCCTCTTAGTCAAGTCAAATATCTGTGCAATAAGAGCTGCTTGGTTTGATCTGCTAGGGCCAAATTTCGGCCCTGTCTTCTGCACCAGTAAAACTCAGACTTGCTTCCCTGAGATGCCCAAAAAATTCTGCCTTTGATTTGTCCTTACTCTACCTTAGATTCGTCTAACATTTTGCCTCAAAATTTTCCAACAATGCCTTGGATTTGTCCTATTCTCTACCTCAGATTCATCTTGTTCTCTTGCCTCAGATAAATCGAATCGCTTACTTGAGGATGAGGTCGAATGCCTCACATATATAGAAAATTGGTTGGCCAAATGGGTGCCTCTTTGACTGGGGCTGACTTGACTAGGAGGAGGGCTGACTTGACCTTATAGGAGCCAAAAACTCAAATTTTAAAATTTAAAATTTCTCTTTTGAAGCTTACGTGAAGAACATGTCTTACATTAAACATTATATGTATTTGAAGGGCTAAAATATAACTTATGAAGACCGACCATAGCTGCAAAATTCAACACTCCCTCTTAGCTAGGCAGGTATTCATAATGACTATCTAGATGTTCCTTTGTTGACAAATTTCTCTAAGAAAAAGGTTAATCATTTATCATCAGCATCAACATCATCTGATTACCATAATCCTGGTCAACATCTTTGACCTATGATAAAAACCGACAACATCAACTAGGTACCATAATTTTGGTCGGTACCTCTGACCTATGGTGCGTCATCACCATATTCTTGGTCGGTACTCCTAACACATGGTACATCATTAGCACCCACTAGTCACCATAATTATGATCCCTCTGACACATGGTATACAGACTAGTCTTGGTTCACCATCATCCTGGTCAATATCTTTGACTCATGGTGAATCTCCAAAGGCCTCATTTTTCATGAGTAGTTCTGGGCCTGATGCTAAATGTGCTCACTCAACCTATCTAGAGAGTCTGAGCCTGATGTTGAAAGGAACCCACTCAACTGAGTGTTTGGGCCTCTAGGACCATACCTCCTAATTCCTATCAACATACTTGACACGGGAAGAATAAATGTCATCTGTTAGGCGCTTCTCCTTGATTCTGGTCAACACACTTGACACAGGGAGAATGTATGTCCTTGAATGAGCTAGCTATGTTGATGTGTCAATTCACTACTTGTGGAAAGCATCCTACATCGACATCATGCTCAACAAGTCGTCACTTGGAGAAATTCATCAATTCTACAAGTCGTCAATTGGAACTTGGTCAACACCTGTGACCTATGGTGAAAGCTGTTGGAAAATCGGGAGGCCTGTGATTTAATTAAGATTTTCCTTTCCATAGTAATTGCTTGTGAAATCTGTTAGCTTCTTTATTTAATTTTTATCTTGATTCTTTCGTCAAACAATTACCATAACATAGATATGAAGATCACAAAAAGGATATAAGATATAGGCTCCAAGCTAGGGTAAAACCCCCCCAAGGGGAAAGCCCGAAAAATTCTCTTCTTATAGAATCAGATCAAATGAGATATCCAAGACCCATAACCACATAAAATTTCCATCTCTAGATGCCAAGTCAAGCCTTCTTTCTTTTTGGCAGATTCACCAGTAAGAGACCAACAACAAGAGATGTGCCAAGGCAAATCTTCCACAAACTCTAGCTCAAGAAAACATCCTCTCTTTCAGAATTCGTCCTTTGCTCCTCTTTTTCCCTTTCTGCAATATTTCAGACCCCAATCCATCAAGTGTGTGTATCGAAATGAGCTCCATCTTCCCTCTATTTATACAGTTTAGAGGGGGTGCGAATAGACACGTCCATTGGGGCAGAGCCGACTTGTCATGTAGGCCGACTTGGCATCTAGAGGGGTTTTTGTCCCAAAATTACATATCTTTTTTAACAATATATCCAAAATAGAACTTTGACTCTGACTCAAATCCTAGAAGCATGAATAACATGCTTATCTAGAAAAATAGTAATAATTTTTCTTTTTCTTTTCTTTTGCTTTTTACGTAAACTACATAATGGTACAAATAATGAAGACCAAAATTAGTTACATTCTCCAACAAAACCTTGGGCTATTATCATTCCTGCATGCTAATTCAACGGTAACTCTCTTGCCTGATGCTAGAGGCATTCACTCGCCCACCCGGGGAGCACTCTAGGCCATTCTCCCTAGCCACATTTTGTGGTCCCTGGTCAATACTTTGACTTGTCAATATTCTGACCTAGGGAGAATGTCTGCCCCTGATGCTATCACATCACTCCCTCTCACTTAGGAAGGCATTCTTAACAAATCAGAGCTTGTCCCTGAAGTGTACAAAGTTCTATCATTGCCCCTGAAGTATACAAACTTCATCCTAGGATAGAGGCTTTCTCAACAATCTGGTTGACTATAGAATATTATTGAAGCCATACTAATTCCTTCTGTACCATATCTTGGTACTAATTCTCATTGTGCTTTGACCTGTCATCATGGTTGTCACCTGCACTTGATCAAACAATCCTGCAAGCAATTCCTGAAGTCATACTGCTTCTCAACTTGCCAACTAAGCTGCAATGTACTCGGCCTTTGCAGTACTGAGTGCGACAAATGTATGCTTCCTGCTCATCCAATAAATCATAAAGGAGCACAAACTGAAGGAATATTTCATGTCCCCATTTTTATTTTCCTCTACGGTATAACCAAGGTGGATTTCCAGAACACAGGATGGCCAGGTCAGGGGAGTAGGATTATGTCTTCAGGGGTCTTGGGGGAGATTTAAGGTGTTTTTACGGGATCCGATGGCATTCGCTTGGCATATTCCATCATCTGCACAACTTGCCTTTCGTTCTGTTGCATTCTGACAAATTTCAAAAAACGACTTTATTACTGGGTATGAATTAATTAATTATGCTTGGGGTGGCATTCTGAGAGGATCATTTGATGGAACACCTTAGTGTAATAGCTCGTTGGAATCAGAACGAGAATATCTACAGGTTGGGATGCTGAGAAGTGAATTTTAGTGGGTTGAGAAAGTATGGTGGTCGATTTACCATTTTCCTAGATTCTTGAGGATGGGATGCTGAGAAGTGAATTTTAGTGGCCTGAGAAAGTATGGGAGCAGATTCTTGAGGCCATTTTTTCCCGTCTCAGCTATATTGATTGTATCAACATGTAAAACCCCAACTTATCTCTTATAATACAGTTGAGATTATTTCTGCTCATTGTCTTGTTGAATTGCTGAGCTCTCTTTGTTTATTCTACATGGCAATGTTTTGTTAAATGCATGAAATTTTATCTGAAGCGGTTTGTTGAAACTAAATTTTGAGGTCGCCAAATTTTCGCATTTGGGACATTACAATGGTATGAGAGCTGATTTTTCTTGTCAGCCTGAGGGTTTGCTTGTCAAAATTGTCAGACTTAATTTATAGCAGATTTGATTATTGGAGAAAATCGAATTCCTTCTAAGTGTGGGTTGTCTCTATTCATCCCTTGGAGACCAGAAGTGCATAATTTCCAAAAGTATTCATATATCATCCTGCACATAGTGTTGAAATACCAAGTTTAATTTCAATCATAACTGGGTCACATTCCAAAATTGCATTACTTAGGTGCCAAAATCTCATTTGGTGGAGATTGCAGCTGTGGTAGTGGTTCGATATCCTGAAATACAAAAAAAGTCCGACAAGGCCATAATATTTCACAACTGCGAGGTCGAGTTATACATGCAATTGAAGGGTGTTGTTAGTGAGATTCAGTGAATACCCATGCATGTGCAAATAGCTGGGTAAATGGGGCCGAGTAGTTGATTGTAACCGAGCCGAAAAAAATCATGGATCGGGAATGAATGTGGCCACCTCTTCCAGACAATTAAAATACAAAGTCGACTTCTGAGGAACCGTAAAACTTGTGTGTGGATTATTGTGCAGTGCGATTGACCAAACACATCTATGCAATAAAGAAAGAGCCGGTGCGCACTCCAAGTAGTGGTTAAATTTTTTTTTCTTCATCAATTTCCCTGGAGCGTAACAGTGACCGATCTAAGCAG
Organism: Pinus albicaulis; assembly: GCA_034641835.2. NCBI lineage: Eukaryota > Viridiplantae > Streptophyta > Pinopsida > Pinales > Pinaceae > Pinus > Pinus albicaulis. Next base: position 1,542,933,495 of record CM076584.1, read on the forward strand.
AGGTTCAACACTAATTGTTGTGTTTGCTGGGCATATATTACTATTGTAGCGACCACGGTGGATAGAGTCACATCTCGTACCACTGTATTTGAGGATTGAATTGATTTAAACAAGGAAGCTGATATGCCATTGATCAACAAACCCAAACTCATCGAAGAGTTTGGGTTATGAGACGGGATATGCCATTGACGTCTAAGCGATATATGGAAGTCCAGCCACTTTGCATCGAAGAGTTGGGTTATGAGACGGGAATATTACGTAGACACTCATCTGACCAGAATTGAACACAGTCGGGCTTATTTTTGGAGAGCTAGTCCGACGAGGAGTAGAAGGCCAAATAGAGTGGTGGCCATAATCACTTCATCAAGGCCAGATTTCTAAACTGTCGATAAAGTCACCTGTGTGTATATATAAATAACAATGTAGTGATTGATTTGCTGTTGCTACATGGGATTGAAGAAAGCCCCAGTTTAATGTTGTAGTTGGAAGCTCGAATAATAAAATAGCATGTTGAAAAGGTGCATACGACTTGTGCATGATGCGATGGCCATTTTTGAGTTAAGACGCAGAAAATTCCTAACTTAATTGCATAATTGGACCTGAGCATTTTCATGTTAAGTGTGTGCACCCCTGTACAACCTTGTGTATGTAGAGATGGTGACTGCCTACTGTGAAAATTCCAAGATTGGAATCCCTACTACAACAATCTGATGTTATTTATTCTACTTGTTAATTCTAAATGAAGTTATTTACGATGTTACATAGTAAACATCAAAATAAACACTGCTACAGCCTTCACAACATAAAACAATATTGTGGAAACAAGTACTGAGCAGGAAAGAAATAAACACACACATATACATCCTTGTTTTTGGACAATGTCCCCAGAAAAACCCAATGCGGGAAAACCGGTGTAGCAGTTGAGGGTTTTAATTATTATGCAGTAGTTGTTTGAATACAAGTCACTGGATGTCCAAACTGGCTATCCTATACAAAGATAAAACTGGCAAAAGGATAGTGAGAAATTATCTCACACTATTACTGGCGATCCGACACTGATCCAACCTTTGAATGGCTAGCTCCACGTTCCCTCTGCGCTGTCACTGCTGGCTTTGCGTCACAACTCCTAGGGACTGCGTCACCCCTTTAGCTGATCGATCTGCTAATTGGTAACTCAGATCTTCGACCCTCCGTTCTCACACCTTGGCTCCCGACACTAGATCTGGACTACTCCTCAGCAGATCTGCGAATCTCCTCAGAGGCTCTGTGCTGCCTCAGCGTAGCTCTGCGTTGCCCTTTGTGGCACTGCGCAACCTCTCTGAACTTCCTTTTGCCTTCTTTATCTTGCACTCTCCGGATCAGGAAAAATATTCCACTGAAAAACTATCCCTGCACCTCACTGCAAGAAATCAACTCGATCTCTCTCCGGCAACTGCTGCGCTGCTTTCTTGAGAATTCAATCTCTAGATCCCTCACTTTATATGTTCTCCAAGTGCCCATCGAGCTTCTTCTTATAATCTTCTCGTGGAACATTCAACAACCCATATTAAATCCTAATCAATGGCTCAGATCATCTTGACTCTATCTCTGTCTTTTTCTAGAAGATTCTCACCTAGTTTAATTAATACCCTTTAATTATTTTAATTTTCTAGGTTTAGACTTAGGCATCCATTAAAAATAATTAATTATTTTAATTAAACCTTCTCTGGGTGGAATTTCCCAAAACGATTTTTAGGTCTTGGAGAATGCATGTGTCCTATCCTCCCTGCAAATTCTCGAGGCTAGAGCACATACGATGCTACAAAAATCAACACTCCCTCTTAGCGAGGAATGTGCTCTAGCAATGCAACTTGCTGAAGCATCACTCTGACTTTGTATCATCTCCCTTTGTGCTACTAATGTCTAACATCAATGCCCACCAACTACTACGCAAATGCTGCATCTGTGTTGCTTTTGACTCTGCATGATATCGGCAACTGCATTTGCACTGCAACTCTGTTGCTGTTGCAACATAAAAACATCCAAAATATTGAACAAATTGTGTTCGGTATGATGCATCTGTCATTGGAGTTCTGATTGCTGCTAGTCTTTGTGTTGACCCTTTGAAGCCTCTGCGCTGCTGCTGACTCTGCACTGTGTCAACTGCACTGCTGCCAACTCTGCTCCGCGTCGCTTAGTCTCTGGCTCTCTAGCCACCGCAACTGTCACTCTGGCACTCCTCTGCATCAACTGACACTGGTCCATCGTGCTACTTCTGTTATGGGCTCCCGTAGCAAGGTATTGATCCAAGAGGTGGATTCCTCAAGGATCCTGCCCATTTATAGCACTTTGGAACTACAGTACTACATCTCCCCACCTCCCCCCTGGAGGTGTATGGGAAATCATGACAAACTCCTCCTCGATCTCTGCGGTAGCAGCTTGCTGATCCTGCTCCTTATCCTTGTCCTCCTTCTGAAGTGGACATTGAGAACTGAAGTGGCCCATCTCACCACATCGGAAACACTTGATCTTCGAAATGTCCTTCTTTCGCCTATGTTGCTCCTACTGCCCCTTCTATACGAGGGATGCATTTTCTTCTTCCTTTACTTTTGATTTCTTCCTGCTGCTGCTGCTGCTATCCAAGTTGCTCTTCACTAAATCACGCCTCATCTCTTCTTATTGGAGATCAACCCACATCCTCTCCCAATTTGACAAATTTTCTCTGCCCAAAATGTTGTGGACGAAAACTTGCCATTCTTCTGAGACGCTGTTTAGGGATAATCTTACCATCTCCGTAGCCTAAGGAGATGACCCTACGGCTGCTAGCTGATCCCGGACATCTTAAAGCCTCATAAGGAAGGGATCTATGCGCACCCCCATTTGCATCCTCATGGATCTCATCTTCTCTTGCAAGTACATCTTTCGCTGCTTGGAAGATCCTTGATACAACGTGGCCAATGCATCCCACATTTCTTTGGCTGTGCCTTTGCCTGCTATGTGAGATACAACATGATCTCTCACACCGTCGAGTGTCAACCTATTGGCCTTCGCCATATCCTTCTTGTAAGCTTTCAATGGATCCGGATCTGCGGGGACAACTACCACATTATCAATGAAGGCTTTAAGATCATGCTCATCTAGAAGGACGGATATCCTTGCCTTCCAGATCACATAGTTGGAGGCACCATCCAACAGATCCTGTTCTCTCAAACCAGTTGCTGCCATCTCGCCAAACAAATGTCGAACTACCTCCTCTCTCCTCTGCACAGTTGCTCACTAACTCTACACACTCCCTACTGGACTAAGTAGATCTGCTCTCGGCTACTGCTGCACTGTAGTGAGAAATTGAATTCCTTGGCTCGGAATTCCCGGAGGAGGAAATTCCCTCAGTATGTGCTCTTCTTTCCTCTTCTGACACTTTTCCGTCCCAACAATTGCTACAGAAGACTGCGTCCCAACTGAAGATTTGCTCTGCGCTGCTCCCTCTGCCTTTGACAAGATCTCGATCCGAAAAATTTACTCTCAGTCGACTAACGAAGAGAAGTTATTTTCCATGAAAATCAACCTTTCCGGCCAATGGACTACAGAACCCCTCTGAAGTTCGATCTGCTGCTTACGCAGTCTTTTCGAACTCCCTCTTCTGCTCAACGCTGGGCTTTTCCTACTACGCTCTTCTTGTTTCACTTGCGCTCTGATTCCATGTGAAAATTCCAAGATTGGAATCCCTACTGCAGCAATCTGATGTTATTTCTTCTACTTGTTAATTCTGAATCAAGTTATTTACGGTGTTACACAGTAAACATCGAAATAAATACTACTATGACCTTCACTACATAAAAAAACACTGTGGAAACAAGTATTGAGCAAGAAAGAAATAAACACACACATATACACCGTTGTTTTTGGACAATGTCCTCAGAAAAACCTAATGCGGGAAAACTGGTGCAACGCTGAGGGTTTTAATTATTATGCAGTAGTTTTTTGAATACAAGTCACTGGCTGCCCAAATTGGCTATCCGATATAGAGATAAAACTGGCAAAAGGATAGTGAGTAATTATGTCACACTATTACTGGCGATCTGACATTGCTCCAACCTCTGAATGGGTAGCCCCACGCTGCCTCTGCACATTCACTACATTGGCTGTGCATCACAACTCCTAGGGACTGCGTCACCCCTCAAGCTAATCGATCTGCCAACTGGAAACTCAGATGTCCGACCCTTCGGTCTCATGCCCCAGCTCCTGACACTAGATCTGGATTGCTCCTCAGTAAATCTATGAATCTCCTCAGTCTCTGTGATGCCCTAGCTCTGCGCTGCCCAGCGTGGCACTGCGCAACCTCTCTAAAATTCCTTCTGCCTTCTCTGACTCGCACTCTCCGGATCAGGAAAAAGCTTCCACCGGCAAACTATCCCTGCCCCTCACTGCAAGAAATCAACTCGATCTCTCTCTGCAACTGTTGCGCTTCTCTCTTGAGAATTCGATCTCTAGATCCCTCACTCGATGTGTTCTCCAAGTCCCCGTCGAGCTTCTTCTTATAATCTTCTCGTTGACCATTCAATGGCCCATATCAAATCCTATTCAATGGCTCAAATCATCTTGACTTGATCTCCATCTTTTTCTAGAAGATTCACACCTAGCTTAATTAATACCATTTAATTATTTTAATTTCCTAAGTTTATATTTAGGCATCCATTAAAAATAATTAATTATTTTAATTAAACCTTCTTCAGGTGGAATTTCCCAAAACGATTTCTGGGTCTTGGAGAATGCATGTGTCCTAGCCTCCCTGCAAATTCTTGAGGCTCGAGCACATCTGATGCTACACAAATCAACACTTACATACATGTAGGAGGATCCAATACTCCCTGCGCAGAGCTTGTGTGATTAAAATTCATCTGTTAAGAACGAGTTGTTGTATAGTTGTTGAAATGGTGCGTGCATTATGAGTCAACTTGTGCATGATTCCATAGGATGAGGAATTGTGGTTTGCTGAGTCACTGTAGCTGTCACGTTGGATCATTATCACACTGACAAGGAGATAAGCCACCTACTCACTAGACAACTATGAAGCCCAACAATGCAGTGCGATTAGTATGAGAGTTATGCAATTGGAGCCTGTATGTTGGTAATTCCTATGCAGTGGAGCGGCTGAAACAACAGGGTTTTAGGGAGAGCAAAATTTACAGAACAAGCTAGAAGCTTCATCAACAATTATTTAGGCCCAATACTGTGTAGGCATGTAAATTTTTCTTTGCATCAATATTCTAGTTGTCTGCTCTTTGCCATGCTTGAAACTTGGAACTAGACAAATCATAAAATAACCAGTTAGTAAGAAATTCCTACATACACAATCATCTTTGGTGGGGAACTGAATTAATTGTAGTAGAAAGCCACTTGTCAACTATCACATGTTTACCAAGCTTGTAAATTTGCTAATGCTTATGGATGCCAAAACCACATTAAGCCGAATGTGACTTTGAATGTAGTTGTTAATGTTGGG